>JACEIK010000424.1:146156-212171 GCA_018107945.1 Datura stramonium | reverse complement strand
CTATAATTTTTTTAATAAGATTCCCTACCATCAAAAAGGAAAAAAAAGTAAAAACTTTCAAATCAAAAAGGGAAAAAATTTGAGTCCAAATAAAAATAATTTTCGTGGATCTTTTTTAATTTAGTTTATTTTTTTTACACTATAAATAGAGTTATGATCATAAGTAGAAAATATAATATAATAAAATAAGGTAAAAAATTCGTTGACTATAAAAAAGAAAAAAAACTCGACGATTTTCTATTTTTAAAAAAAAATTAAATTTACACTACAAATAGAGTTATGTCATAAGTAGAAAATCTGATGTGATAAAATAAAGTGATGAAAATAATTTTAAATAATAATCACATAAAAATAGTAAATGACAATTTGGTCTATTGTGAAATCTTTTAATAAAGGGCAATAAGTTCAAACAACTAAGGGTCTTCACACTTTTAATATAACTAGTCTATGCTTACGCGCCTCGCGCGTGTCCTCATATTAATAAGAATAAATTTATAAAAATAACATAAATAATACTGAAAAGATATGTTTGTGTAGCAATATAAGAATTTAGAGAGAAAATTATGAATTTCAAATTGATAAATGATCATATTTAAGAGTTTGTTCTGTCAGAAGATTGTATTGCATCCTCAAATGAAATAAAATTATTTGAAAAAGTAACAGTAGAAAAATGAATGTTGCAGTCCTAAACTATATTGTTGTCATTGAACCCAACATCAATTTCCTTATTTATTAATACAAAATTAGGATTAACGCTATTAATGCGTCCGTTTTTTATGTAATAGATCTTGTCTTATTATATTTTTTCCACCTTTCAATATATAATTATTGAAAAGTATAGCATGAACTTTTGTGTCCTATAAAAAATTAAATTTTAATGGTCAAAACACACACACATATATAATAATAAAATAGATAAGAACTCAAACATATATGTAAAAATATAAAATATAAATATAGAATATAATACGAAAAAAATTATTACCTTTTCATCAACTAATGTTATAGTCAGTGTGTCTTCCTTTGTTCCCATTTTATACTTTTTTTCCTAATCCAACTCCAATTAATAAGATTTTTATTATTCAATGAGAATCACATCATCTTAAATTATTAATTGGTATAATTTATTTGACGAAATCCTTTTAGATTCCATTGCAATATTATCTACAATATATTGCGCACAAGAGTTACATATAATAATTTATAATTTTATAAAAAAAAATTTATTTTATGAGATGAAGAGATTATTTAACTTAGATAGATGAAAGTTGTGAATATATGAGTAAATGAAGAATGCCAGTAATAAATAACACCAACGGATGCGAGGCGGGGGGCGGGTGGAAATTTCTATTTTCGGAAAAGCGCTAAAAACATCCCGAACGTATTAAAAATGGTTCACACATACTCTCCATCTACCTATTGATCTAAAAATGTCCTTAACCTATTATTTTGGCTTAAAAATACCCTCAAACTAACACCCCAAACCTGATTTTTTTTTTCAATTTTAAAAAGTCACGTGGCTTATTATGATTGACCACAAATTTTATTTAATTTTAAAAATAAATTCAGTCACTTTAAATCTTAACCTGTTGATCCAACCCGACCCGACTCTTCTCTCTACTCTCTAGACTCATCTGCATGCTTGTTGCTCCCCATTTTCATGTAATCATCTTAAATAGTTGAATACCATTTACTCCATTACCCTTTATAATCCCCACCAATTTTTTTTTTTTTAAAAAAAATTTGTAAGCTTTGTGCCTACGTTTCTGTAGAAAAATCCTCACTTGTGAATATGGGTGCATTCAAGATTATTCATAGTCTCTCTTCTACCGGTGCTTATTAATGGTCAATCAACAAATGCAGAATTTTCAGCAAGGCTGCTTGATGCAGTTATTCAAGATTAAGCTTTTAGGGCATTTATTAGACCAAGAACTAAGATTCCTTGCGATGGCAACGTGCCTTCTAATTTCACTGGAATCAAAGTTGCTGCACTCAGGCTAAGAAGTGGGAGCATGAGGAGAAGGGATGTCATTCTCAGCAGATACAAAGTGGGTGAGTTTAGGTTAAGAGAAGCGGATTGGATCCGCAGGTTTGAGTTTAAAGTGGCTGAATTTATTTTTAAAATTAAATTAAATATGTGGTCAATCATAATAAGTCACGTGATTTTTTAAAATTGAAAAAAATAATCAGGGTGTTAGTTTGAGGGTATTTTTGAGTCAAAATAATAGGTCAAGGACATTTTTAGATCAATAGGTAGATGAAGAGTATGTATGAACCATTTTTAATACGTTCGGGATGTTTTTAGCCCTTTTTCATTCTATTTTTGAGTGCCTTCATTTTTAGCTTCATTTCTCTGGTTCTTTCCAATTCACTTTTCTCTCTCTCTCTTTTTCGTATAATTCTTTTTACATCACTACTATTTTAATTTGTAGTTCTGTTTTTTTTTTCACTTTTCAATTTATAAAAGTCAATTATATTTATTTTTCTTTTTTCGTTTATTGAAGAATTATGAAGTTGCTACACATGAAATAGTTATTAAAATTAATTGCAAAACTAGGTGTTTTCTGGGAAAGAAAAAGAAAGCAGTTGATTTTTAGTTTGGCTAATGAAAGAGAAATTGAATTAATTTTTCTTCTGAAAAAGAAAGCAGTTGATTTTTAGTTTGGCTAATGAAAAAGAAATTGAATTATTTTTTCTTCTCCCTAAAATAATATTTGTGGTTGCAGACTTTCTCTAATCTCGTAACAGATGGATACATTCTTACTTGTAAGTTAGACATGAATTGTTACTTGCAAATCTTCAAAAAAACTGCACACATTTTCTATAAAAATAATATATGTGCGAACAGATTTTTTGTGATGCGGTTTGGGCAGTTTTTATGGCGGGGTCAGGCGGGACGGGTTGAAATCAGCAAATTATTCTATGCGGGCGAGCGGGCGAGTTAAAATTTTCGTGAGTTTTACATGAATTTACCTCACAACCCCCCCACCTCCCTAGCCTTCGCCACGGTTTCACTTCCTCTGTAGGAGATCTACGGCATATTTAGAAAGTTACTCCCTCGTTCCAAATCAGCGGTGTTTTGGGTTTTGGGCACACCCCCTTAAAAAATACTCATTCCTAAAAAGAAAAATGTATTTTTATCCATTCACCTAATAATATCTTGAAAAAATGTAACTCTTTAACATTTTTGATTTTGTAAACTATCTCATTAATAGCAGTAAAACTGGAAGAACATCTAGTATCTTCTTGATTGTATAAAACACCACTTATTTTGAAATATATTAAAAGGCTAAAACACCAATTTATTTTGTGGAGAATGTAGGAATTGAATTTGAATGTAATTATACGAGTTATGATTTATTTATTTGTAAGGAATTATATATAGTTAGTCACGGAGATTGTATAGGAAAATTAATTAAAATTTTTGTCAAACATATAGTTTAAAACGAGGATCATTACACAAATATACACTTTATAATATTACATTACAATTATATAAATTTATTGAATATAATTGGGAGAGACTAATTACTCCTAATTTGCATAGGAAGGTGAGCAAGCTATGAGGTAATTATATGACATAATTATAATATTATTTTTAATTGTCTTTATTTTGTTTTTATATTATTTTCTTTTTAAATTATTCTTGTTTCTATTATTTTAAATTTTAGTTTTAAAATATTTTTTTATTTTATTTATTTATCTTTCATTTCCTTTCTTCTTATTTTCCAACCTTTACTTCATATTAATTTATTTAATTACTCATTTTTAAAATTTTTTTTCTTCATTTTGCATAAATGCATTATTATTCTATTTTTGAGTTAAAATATAATTTCAATGTTTAATGAAGTTATAATTTATGTTTTTCTTTTTCTTTTCTTTTCTTTACTTAAGCTATAGTGAAATTTATTTTATGTTACGTTGGATGTACATAAGAATATTATGAGCTTTTTCTTTGAATTTTGAATAAATGTTATATTTTCGATTTTAATTTTTTTTGTTTTTGTATCCTTGACCTGTTATTTCATATTACATGTCATTCATTTTTAGTTAGAATTTATATATTATTTTTTGGCTAATATTTGAATAATTTTATAACATTATATTTATAAAATAATTTTTTAAAGTAAACATAAATTTTATAATGTTCTTAAAAGACGTGTCTTTTAGTTTTTATAATTAAATTAATTAAATATTATTAATTTAACAATATCAATTATTTTTATAGGTATTTTAAAATATTTATTTATTAGTGTATATTTTCAAGAGATAGCATGTATCTTAAGTATCTAATTTAATACTATTATGTACAAAGGCATATTTGTCAATAGTAACTTTTAATTTTTAATAATTATTTTTTATTCTAAGATTTTAATCTAAATATATAATTATATTTATATAAACAATATACTGATAAGTCCACTATAATTACATTATGAAATAAACAGATCGATATAAATATTATACTATATAATTCCTATATTATATAATTATTACTCTAATAATTACTCAAAGTTTCAATTATGCTTTCAGCAATGTCATAACCCAATCTTAACACTTTTTCCTGGACAATACCAGGCCACTCTTTCATTTTCTTTTTCTCTCATAAAGCAATATGATTATTAAATACTTTACGCTGCTCTATAACAATCAAGTTAAAAGCAATATGATTACTAAAGATTTATAGGTATTTAAAAGGGAAACTATAAGCATAATAAACTAAAAATAACAGATATGAAGAATTGAAATTTGAAACGGGTGAGATTTATTTCCTTTATTCTCCTCCATTTGAGAGCAAACAGAAAAAAAGAAAAAGAAAAGCAGATAATGACCTGTAAGGTTTCAGTAAAATATTCTAGTGAAAATGGATAAATGAATACTATTTGAAGATATTTTGGTTAAATTAGTTAACACTGTTAGATATTTTGATTAAGAGTTTGTTAACAATGTCATGTTGCATAAGTTTGTTAGAAGCATGGCTAAGGGATTCACGTGAGTAGTTGTAAGTCGATGTCAGAAAGTTTATGAGAGCCTGAGTGGACAAAAAATAATGAAAATCTCTTCTTCCTTCTCCAAATTTTCTCTCGAGAATAAGCCTTGTTCTTAATATTTCCTATTGCATGCATGTGAATTATGAGGCACATGAAAATAACATGGTACCAGCCTTTTAGTTTAGATCAGGAAGCAGTCAACTTCAGAGATTTCAACAAAAAAAAAAAAAACGCCATTGCAAAAATTGCAGAACTGCGATAATGGTGATATCAGAAAATGCGATTATTACTTAGTCATTTCCAGAGTACATAATAATAATCCTTTGCTTCTGCAGAATTCATATGTCCTAGGTGTAGCATTGATTCCGATGAAATTCATAGGCCCAAAAATTGCAGGCCTTTGATTAGTCAAACATAAATTAGAATTTGTAGATGACACTTGTGCAGAGCTCATACAAAGCATGTTTTGGGAGAAAAGCACCAGAATAACATCATTTCCGGATTAGGCTACCAGCCTGAGAAAGCCGCCCCTATCTTTTAAGGGGTCCGTCACTTCGTTACGTGTGCTTTTATAAGAATATCTGCCAAAAAATTTCAAAAGATTTTTATAGATTGTTCACATAAGAAATACTATGTCATTGTTCCTTTTGATAATGTTTTCTCCGAATTTCTTTAGCAGCAACGATCAACCTCATCCTTTGCATGTCGTTGTATTTACCACTCAGGTATATGTCGTTGATATTCTACACGACATAGAGTTTAGTTATTTAACTTGAGTTTTAACCTAAGTGTGAAATAGGTTCCCTGATGTGTTCCAACAAAGTAGTAAGTAAAAAACACACTATTTTTTTATGTGGAAAATACCCGACTCACAAAAGGTGTAAAAAAATCACGGCTTTTTTGTACCTCATGAATTTACTCAACTTCACTAAACCACAACGAGTCTTTCAGCAATAGATTACAAACTCTATGTAACCTAAGGAATTATAACTCTAATTCCTAACAGCTCACAGACCTTTCAAGATTTGTGTTCCCAAGTCTTGAGTTATCCCAACTTGAAGATAAAATAATCCTAATTGAGTTTATAACTTGTTGAACTAAGATAACATCAATATTACAACTCAATAGACACATACCTAATACAAGAATACTAAAACCCTTGCTTGACTCTATACTTAGGACCTGGTGATCTTGAGCATATTTACATGCCCAAGTGATAGTTATAACCATGTTTGCTTTGGTTTTTACCTTATGTTAAGTAGAATCTCATGTAATTTTGTGTATATATGCATGCTTGAACTAACCCACATTGATTAGCTTGTTTTATAGGTGCAAAATGCTAAGGAGGAAGCTAATTATGAAGTTAAATGAGTAAGAAGGAGCTCCAGATTGAAGTACAAAGAAGATGGCATGAAGATGCAGAGAAATGGGCTGCCTATGTACCCGACACCCACGCTATGCCGGGCACGACAAGCGCCATGCCATATCGAGACGTGCGTGCGCGAGGAAGCTACCAGGCGTGTGCCTGCGCTCTGGCTCCGTGCCACGTAGGCCTTGCTCCGCGCCAGCTACCGCCACACCGGGCGGCGCCCAACACACTTTCCATTGCCTTGCCAGCGCCCGCCATCCGGTGAAACGCGCATCACTCCATGCATGCTAGTGCTTGCTGCGATGGGCGGCATAGCACGAAGATAGTTTGTGCACGACAAATTTCCTCTTATAAATTGAACACTTGGTCATATTTTATTTTTTATCATGTTTTGAAAGTTCTGAAAACACGAGAGGAACAAAGGGAGAACGAAGAAAACTCTGCACGGAGTTTATTTGTTTGTTTAATTTTTCCACTCTTGTATTTTATGAATTCAAACACAAGGATGAATTCTTGTATTAGCATGAATGGCTAAAACCCTTCTTCTAGGGTTGAGGCCACAAAACATGAATGTATTTGTTTAATTCCATCTTGGTTCAAGTTCTTCATTATTGTTTGTCTTGCATTATTGATTTTAATTATTTTGATGCTTGATCACTATTAAAATGCATGTGTTATTCTTAGTCAAACTCGAAAGGGTAAAACCTAAGTTAGAACTAAGAATGCAAGAAGTGAGTTCAAGTCTTTAAGACTTGATTCATGGTTAGAATAGAAATATACCTAATTCGCCTCACTTGGTTATAAAACGGGGAAGATAGCTAGACACTAGGTTGGAATTATCACATCACCGCTCTTTGATGTAGTTGTGAAGCCAAGTTAGGTTAAATGGTTAGAGGTTTGAAAGTCCTTAATTAGGTCATTAACCCCATAAACCACTCCACGTAGATAATTGCTTATCAATTAGGCTGTCACATCTCCACTAACGATGTGTGGTTGTGAGGCTAAGTTGAATTGAATGATTAGGTGTCCCGAAGACTATGAACATTGCATTTATCTTGTGAGACAACAAATGAAGATGCATACTTGAACCAATGTGAATTCTAACTTTATGTGATTGTTCGACTTTAATTCTAGATGTTTCTCATTATTATTTTCCAGTACTTTGTGACCGCACTTAGATTTAGTCTCAATAACAAAATCTTGAAAACTAACACTTTTGAAATTTGATTTAACACTTGAACTCAATAATTCACTTAAAATCCAGTCCCTACGGGTTCGACATCTTTCTCTTAAGAGTTACTATATTACTTGCACGACCGCGTGTGGAATGCTTGGCAAGACACAGTTACCTAGTTCTTTAATGTGTTCCTTCACACTTTGAGTATCACTCACAGAAATTAATTTTCAATTGCCTTTTCTCTTTGTAAATGCACATGTACTCTGAGTGACTACGCTTCTATTTAAGCACACCTCTTTAGAGAGTTCTTCTTCACTTCGAACTACACATCATCTCAAACTCTTCTTGATGTAGAGTTCTACTTGCAAGAAGAGATTCCTTCTTCAAGTCAAACTCTTGCTTCTTTAGTTTTATAATCGAACTCCAACACTTCAATTCAGCACACAACTTTTCAGAGAGTTGTTCTTCACTTCAAACTATACATCAACTCAAACTCTTCTTGACTTAGAGTTCTACTTCAAGTGAGACTCCTTCCTCAAGTCAAACTCCTTGCTTCTTTAGTGTTGTAGTCAAACTCCAACACTTTAATTCGATACATGTTTATCTCTTTGAGTTAATGTGAAGTATCTTTATTATTCATTCCTTGATTTTTGCACACTTGTCTTTTATTTATTATTGAACGTGTTGTGAACTCAACTCCTTGAGATAGTGTACCTATGAAGTAGCAGCACATGTGCCGAAAGTGTCTAATATTAGACTCGAGAGTTGAAAGCAGGGGAAAAGAAAATCTACAAATTTGACTCAAGACGACTGATGGTACGAGTTGTAGGAAGTACCTACGACCCATAGGAACCACTCGTGGTTAGCAATTACGTGGGAAGGAGTTGGTAACAGCAGGCCTTGTAATGACCCGTTAGTTGAAGGTACAACTCATAAGTAGGAGTCATGGGTTGGTTTTGGAATGGTCAGGAAGGAAGGTATGACTCGTGGTACGGCCTGCGGTAGGGAACCACAAATCGTTACTTCACTTGTAGGAAGAGCGGGATTTCTCCTAGTCGTGGTAACGAATGGAAACCACGACTCATTGGATGAAGGTAAAGTCGTGATGTGACTCGTGGAAAGTTGAGGAACTTAGGATTTATGAGAAACTGTGGGAGGAAACCCTGACACAGCAGGATCGAGATACAATCCGTAGGATGAGTCATGGTACCTGACAGTGTGTTATTCTGGACAATTTCGTAATTCCTAAGCTCTAAGTCTAAACTACATCATTTTAAATTTAGATTAGGGAGTTTTAAGAGAGTTAAATCTATTCTAACCTATTCCCTCCCCATGCATGCAAACTAGAGGATTTCTATGGGAAGAACAAGCCTAGAACTCTCTAAATTCTTCTCTAATTCTTTAGGTTCAAGGAAGTATAAGATCAGATAACCCAGGCATGTAGGGTTATGAATGTGAGTATTCCTTCACTTCCATGCCCAAATTCTCTTCTAATTCATAAAGATTCTAAGTTGATGAATCTATGGGGTTTAAGCAGCTTGAGAAATTCTCTAATTCTATCATGGATAAATTCTATCACGTTCCTAATATTTTTTAAGACCTACGAGCAAATTTTATACTTAAATCAATTATAAGTTTTATGGTTTCAAATTCAATCAATCTATGCCAATTATGCAAGTTTCATGAAAAGTGAAGTTTGGTTTTATTATGATTTTGATCTTCCTAAGCCTAAATTATGATTTATGACATGATTCCTCTTCAAGTATTCTTCATGGATTTATAAATGTCAAGTATATGAATTTTCACAAACATACATGTTCTTCATGATTTATGAATTTATGACTTTGGCCGGCTCACGGGCCCTTATTCATGGATAATCATGTATTTCAAGTATGATCAAGTATGTTATAATTTATTTGGCCATGAACTTCATGAATGATTCACGATTACCTGAGCCCTCATGTGCATGTTTTGGGGTAGTGTTTAGCACCGAATGGGCCGACATTCGGGTAAGCCTGTGGTCTCGAGGAACTACGTGCCACCATAGGTATATGTATTCATGGATTCCCCCTTGTGATATCACATCATGCACGTCCCTTGCCTGGCAAGCCTGGGACAGCTCTGCCCACTTGAGCGAGATAATAGGGCATCATGTAAGCTCTATCATGATGGTGTCGATTAAGATGAGTTCTTGCATTGTTCCTCATGATTTATACATTTTCATGTTTATGTTACTTTGGCTCAAGTTATGTTTTTATAAGATTTCTCTTATGACTATGTTTATGACTAGATTATGAATACTTTTGAAAACCATGAGCCCTCATGTTTATATTATGGTATTCACTTCATGTTCATCTTGTCCTCTCTTATGAACTCTTATGTATTTATAACATGCATTTTTAATTACCTTGCACACTTAGTACATTTGAAGTACTGACCGCATACTCTATGCTGTATCATTTCATGATACAGGTCCGAGGGATCAGTCTCAGTCGCACTATTTGTCCTGCTTTCCCCTTAGTCCTGTTTAGCCATTGGTGGTGAGTACTCATCCTTCGAGGATATTCAGTTTGATCATTGTTATGTTATTTCAGTTATAGACTTTTGTCGAGCTAGTTGGGGATGCTGTCCCATCAGCTCATCAGTTATGTTAAAGGCTTTTCAGACAGTATGTAGAAAGTGGCTTGTTAGTGTTGACTTTGTTTTAGATTGATGTGTATCTTCGACTTCCGCTTAAGCATGTTTTTATTTTATCAGAGTTTCCGCTTGTTGTATGCTCTTAGCCGCTATGTTCATGCCATGGATGAACTTGGAGCCTCTTGAGGTTCCCTTGTCCGTGTCTCTATCGAGCCTATGTTCGGGTCATGACATTGACTTACATTTTATGTCTTTTGTCAATCGTCAAAGCGCATAAAACCCGGCAAGTCCCCCTTTTGATGTCGACAAACCTCTTATCATTGTACATTCAACTATCTTTACCTGTAGGTACTAAGATATGAAACACTTGAGTGAAACAGGTTAGTCAATGGGTTTTAAATCTTGCACAACCTAAATCATCCCCATTTTGGCATCATCGAAAAGTACATTTCAACCTTATAAATTTATTTTCTAAGAAGATGAGTTAAACAATTTATGACCACTAGGGCTCTTACCAAGACAATTAGATATAAACCTCATTCAACATAATAATGGATTAAAGGAAGCAAGAACATAAGTCAATTTAAGCAAAAATAATCATTTTATTCAATTGACAGATAATGTTCTACATCGAGGTCAAGTTAATCTTGAATAAATAAAAATAGTTGAGCCTGAAACAAGGACACTAGGTAGGATAGGAATCAACACTAGGGCATGAGATGGTAGGCTAAGAGGTGGACCAGATGGTAACAATTGTGTCAATCGGCGAATGGTTTCAACATTTTTAGTCTTCTCTTTATCAAGAGTAATTACGCAACTCATCAATCCTTGCTGAAGGAATTCCTTTCCCTCTCATGAGCTTCTTGGGCAGTTTCTAGTTCTACAGTCTTTTTAGCCAAGAAATGGCCCATCTTTTGTAAAGGAGTATCAACTCTCCTCATTGAAGCGGAGTAGGAGAACATAGTTACTGTCCAAGCACATCTTTTGTTGTTTGAAAAGTTCAGGACTTGAACAGGAATGAATAATCCTCAAAGGTGGAGCCAGCCAAAAGCCATGAGGGAGAGCATATCCCTTTTCATCCTTTAAAAGCACCTGTTGCATGTGTAATGATCATGGGCAATTTTATCGGACTTTGGTGTCATTCTATTAGCGTGAATCAGGTAATTTCACTCCTCAGTCCTCCTGTACTTTCATGGTATAATCATCACATGAACAATATCAAAATACAATTGATGCAAGGGAGACACGTTTCACACATTAGCATTGCAAAAAGAATGGGATGCGGTTGTAGAGACCGTTAGATTGTTTCAACGAGAGATGAAGATGAAGCTTCCATTGTGAGAGAAGGTGAATTTTCAAGAAGGGTGCCAAAGCCTAGGTGTGCAAATTCACTGGTCTATAGGAGAGAGAGAGAGAGAGAAAGATGAATACGTGTGTGTGGATGTGATTGAAACCAATAAAGACCCGATTAAAGAAAGGGTGGGATATATGATGTGATAGCGGTGACAGCTTTTTGAAAGCTTGAGACTCTTGAATTTTTAACAGTTTAGAAGTAATGGTGCGTGGAACATGAGCGCTCATCTATTTTATTTTAAGCAGTATCAGCTTATTGTAGTATAGAACATACTTGGTAGAATTTATTTGGTGGTCATAATAGCTTTCTTGGACTTTTATGCGCACAATTTAACACAAAATTAAGTTAGAACTTGAGTTGAATAATTTGGAACAGGACACACAACTAAATATGTAAAATAATTGAATAACAGTTTGGCTAGTAAATTTTTTAGGAAAACCTTTATTCTAGCCAATCGTTGAGGGGAGATCATGTAATGTTAATCATCCCCAAGTCTAACATATTCTTTTCAAAATGTTCTCTTGTCACGCCCCACCTTGGGAGGCATGACTGGCACCTGGTGCCCTATTAGGACCTGGACTGCTGGACTACTGAGCCTAAGCACTTCTGGTGCCAGGCTGACTCCTAGTCGGATTTATGAAAACAACGGGTATATAACGGTATCATCTGACCTCCCGGCTGACAAGGCCTATATCCACCAGCCAGGAATATAACGGCTACCCAGAACAAGTGAACATAAGGGAACCTATGTGGGCCGACAAGGCCACCATGCTGACAGATTATCACTGAAAAGTAGAATCAAGCGCTAAACTGATCTGTGACCGACAAAGGTCACCAATACGACAAGCCCCAGACAAGGCCCCACCGGCCATCACATGCAAACTAAAAACATACACACGGCCCCATACGACTGGTACAACTAACCACAAAGAATATACAATCTGCAAGCCTCTAAGAATAATAAGATGGTCAGGACAGGGCCCCGGCCTACCCATACTGTACAAACAAAAGGAAAGTAAACCTTTATTTGTCAAGCCGGATAGGTAGGAGTGAAGACTCTGTACGCGGCCAAAGTGCGGAACTCTGAGGGATCTGCTCCTCGTCTATCACCTGCAGGCAAGTAATGCAGTTCCCCAAAAATGGGCGTTAGTACAACTGGTACTGAGTATACCAAAGCAATAACTGAAAATAACTGAAAGCAAACAATAATATTGATAGATACTAAAGTAATGGAGACGAGTGAAGTGTGAAAGCGTAACTTTATTGAAGGTAGAGTCATGCGATGGCATGATGGTCTACTTTCTATCTATTAATAACTAACACAACATAGCATGCAAGAACACTTTTAAGCCCCCATAAGCGTAGGTACCAGCCTCACACAATCTATTTACCCCTTCCCAGGTCATACCATCCACCTAGTAATATGAGCATCATGACCCACAGGTATGCAACTTTGGCTCATTTGGGCCGGCGATATAGCTGTATCTGAGTCGGAGGACTCCTGAAATCTGAAATCTAAAAACTATAATTTGAAATCTACCCCGGGCGCAAGCGCTCGGCTGGGGTGTGTGGTATAGTCTTGATCGACTTTGCTATGGGAATCTGCATCCCATCTTAGATCATTTGGCCGGATGGCATGCCTCCGTAGAGCGACGTATCTCCTCTAGCGGGCGAGTCGACACAGCTATTAAACCTAGGGTGGTCAAGGAATCTCTAGAGTGCCCAACACAAGAGTAAATCATGTCTCTGAATACTTAATAACCGCATGTAGTATATATATATATATACTAAATACGATAATAATATTTATATTTTGGTATTTACATTAGAATTTCATGCGAAATATCTTGAATACGATCTTTGAAATATGCTAGATCTAAATACTAAAATATACTGAATCTTAAATAATATTTTTGGAATATTCTGTTGGGAATTATACTGTTTTACTGAGTTTCATGCTAAACCTTGTATAATAATTCTAACATGCTTATTGAACTCATATTGAATATAATATACGGCTTAAAACATTCTATTGGAATTTGTACTATTTTATATCTTTGGAACTACTAGCTCGCGAAAGAAACTGACTTCTGCCTCAACTGCCGGCTTTCTGATTAACTGGCGTAGCTCGGCTAATATTCAGCTATTTCTCCCAACTGTATTCATATTCACGAAAGAATAGAAATAATTCTACTATTATTTTGGAAAGAAACCATACTTATGGATATACCTCTTGCCTATTCTTAGGCTTATCGAAGAACGATCGAAAACTTCGCTATTTCTCAGAGTCTAGAAGGAGAAATACTCACTTTAATGCTAGGAGTATATTAACATAGTTTTGGAGCAATTCCACTTACCTTGGATCCGCGTGGCGACGATTCGGCGCGTATTTCGCGAAACTAACTCCGCGAGGAATGCTCACACGCTTTATACTTCGTTACCCGAAGTTATTTGGAGTTTGGACTGCGTTTGACGGCGTAAACGGAAGGAAATTTAATCAAACCCTTCGTTCCCCTCTATTTCTGTTCGTTTACTAGAAATTATATGAAGGGAAAATGATTTAAATAGTGGTATTGCTTATATACTTGGGGCCTTTAAGTCGCATTTGTCGAATGCAATTATAAGTAAATTTGCTGCGACGCTTCGACTTCAAGCGCTTGTCCGGTCTCTCCCCAGGCCCTTTTCTCGCGCGTATGACATTCTAAAACTCTTAACCAACATGCGAATAGGCCAACTAAGTGTCAAGAACTTGGTGTAACATCTCTACTCGGTGCCTTGGTAAGAATTGTCGACCAAAGCGCGCTGTGTTGAATCAACTTCGCGATTTGTTATTCCCCTTGTCAATGTTATACGCCCAGTGCGTTTCAGTAGTTGGACCAGGTGCGTACAACTTGTTCCAGGGCATTTTATAGTTTCACTTTTATCCTTTTTGCCTCCTCTGCTTCTTATCTCATTGGTCCAAGAGATTTATATGGACCAAGTCATGGCATTTTTGTTTTTTGTACTACTGGTTCTTTAGCTTGAAAGAGGATCTCACTTACTTCCCCTTCAACAAGCACTACGCACTTTTCATTTTTGAACTTAGTTTTAGGCAAGCCTATAGCCATGTCCTTTGGAAACATGTTTGTTTAGCTTAGTCGAGACTAGCATGTCCAAGTCATTTGTGTAAGTAAGGGATCACAATCAATTACACTAAGACATATAAGTTGTGCCGAGGCATCCCCATGATGTCAGCCTTATACATATTTTTTGTCTTTGACAATTAGTACAATTTCCTTTGTATCCGGCTTCTTAATTGTGCAACTTTGTAGAAGTGAAGGTTACCTTATTTCTTTTTCACACAATGAGATATACTCAGCAGATTGTGTTTTAATCCATTTATATGATACACTTCTTCTAGTGCCTTTGCTTCAGATCTTTCAATCTTTCAATTCGATATTAACTGTACCTTTTACCATATCCAAAGGACACATTCCCCCCTTTAAGTAGAGTAGTGAAAGAAACTTGTTTGTCTCGAGTCATATGTTGAAAAAGCACTATCCATACACAAATGTCACTTGTTTCCTTTCACCTTCACTTGCAAAATAGTTTAGGGGTTAGTCTTAGGAACACAGACAAGCTTGGGTCCTTTCTTGTTATTAAAAGATAGATAAATCTTTCCTTTTGCCACATCATGCGTAATAAGTTTAATTTGGACACATTTACGTGAGCAGGTTTAAAGTTGATTTTTCAATTTTGTACTTCTATTTCTACACTATTAGCTACTAGGCATTCAGTAATTAGGGTGTCAATTTTCCACAAATGAAACACATATCTTCGGTGATAGTAGTTTCTTTATGGAATCCTATATCCATCCTTTCATTATGAGTCCTTCCACTTAAATTATTTATAGTTCTAGAGGATTTAGTCCATCTATTTTTTATTTCAAGATCCAATTTTAACCTAAACACTTTTAGACTTAGTTTTCTCACCCTTTCTTTCTCACAAAAGAAATCAATTTTGCAATCCTTAAGCTCCGACTCAATCTTTTCCCGATTTTAACTTATGTCTCCTTTTGTTAATAGACAACTTCACAGAATTTTGATTTTGGGTTGATTAGTTGAATCAAGTGATTAACCTATTCCTCTAAGGAACTATTCTCTTTACCAGATCTTGCAGGTTTAAGATTAATTAGTCAAGCTTTAAACTTGCAGAACATGAACAATTATTATGGTAGGTTAACTCATTCATTAAGGAAATGAGTTTCCTTTAGAAACAAATTTGCGAATTTTTCTTTCAATCGGAGTACTTACCTCATAATTTGTTTCTTCTTCTTCCGGTCCCAGTCTCCTGTGACCATTAAAGTAGTCTCATCTACCTCCTTATTATCAGACTCTTCTGATCCTGATCCCCATGCAACCATCATGGCATAATCTTCCTTCTCCTTTTTCTTTGCATTCTCTTTCATTTTCTTTTCAGCCCTTTCTTTCTTCCACTCAATTTCCTATAGTGGACATTCCTTGATCATGTGATCAGTTTTATTAGCATTCGATTTGAGATTTCTGATTGGGCCATTTTGTGCTACCCATTCCTTTTCTGTCATACCCTTTTCCTCTCCTGATAAATGTCTTGAAATTTTTTCCAAAAGCCACTATTCTTCATCAATATTAGATTCATTAGATGCCTTTAGTGCTAGTGACTTTTTCCTAATCACTCCTTCGTTTTTGAGATCCATATTCATTTAATAACTTTTCAAGTTTCCTACCAATTCATCAACTGTCATGGTAGAGGTATCCTTGGCTTCTCTTATGGCAGTGAGTTTCATATCCCATATAGATTTTGGAAGAACTCTTAGAACTTTATAAACACGATCCTTAGTGGTGAGAACCTTTCCTAAAGATAATAGCTCATTGACCAAAGATGTGAGTCTAATGATCATTTCTTGCAATGACTCATTTTCTTTCATCTTGAATGCTTCATACAGAGTGAATAAGATAGCTACCCTGAACTTTCTCATGACTGGTCCTTCATAAGCATTAACTAGTGCATCCCATATTTTTTTGGTAGTAGTACAATTTGAGATTTATTATTGCCCATTAGGACCCAGACCATAAGCTTCGAATATTTTTTGGCCTTTGTTGCTTGCCAGTGATACTAGATCTTCTGGAGTGAATTTGGTCCTCACTTTCATGATCTTAGTTCTTCCACAATTTTCATAAATTGTTGGTCTATAGTAATTCAATCTCATAACTCGTAATCCTCAACCTGAATGAGGTTTTACATATGAGCTTTCCATAGATGAAATGTGATCCATTGAAAAAGAAGGTCTGGCTGTTAATTGTCCTTGTTTGCCTAATTGGTGGTGCAAAATTCATCATGTATCTTATCTTAGGTGTTAGCTTTACAGAATAACCTGCTTGATACCAATTGATATTATATGCGACCTAGAGTTTAGTTATTTAACTTGAAAATTTTAGCCTAAGTGTGAAATATGTTGACTAACGTGTTCCAACAAAGTAGTAAAAGCGATAAATAAAGAATACACTATTTTTATATGGGGAAAACCACTAGACTCACCAAAGGTGTAAAAAACCACAACTTATACCTCAACAAGATTTAATCCAACTTCACTAAATCACAATGAGCCTTGCAATAACATATTACAAACCTGTAACCTAAGATTATAGCTCTAATTCCTAACAATAATAAACCTCCCCAAAGGTATGTGTTCCCAAGTCTTCGAGTTATCCCAACTTGAAGACAAAATAATCCTAATTTAGTTTATAATACACTGAACTAAGATAACATCAACATTACAACTCAATGAACACTCCTAATATAAAAATACTAAAACGCTTAGCCTGAATCTATATTTAGGACCTAGTTCTTCAATGTGTTCCTTCACACTTTGGGTATCACTCCACCAAATTAATTTGCCAATTGCCTTTTTCTCTTTGGAATTACATGTACTCTAAGTGAATACGCTTCTATTTAAGCACAACTCTTCAGAGAGTTTTTTCTCACTTCGAACTTCTACATCAACTCAAATCTTCTTGACTTAGAGTTCTACTTCAAGTGAGACTCCTTCTTGAGTCAAACTACACTTCTTTAGTGTTGTAAGTCGAACTCAGCACTTCAATTTTAGCACATAAATCTTCAGAGAGTTATTCTTCACTTTGAACTACACATCAACTCAAACTCTTTGAAGTTCTACTTCCAAATAAACCTCCTTCTTCAAGTCAAACTCCTTGGTTATTTTAGTATTGTATTGAACTCTAACATTTCAAATCACATGTTTATTTCCTTGGAAGTTTATGTGAACTAGCTTTATCATTGTTCTTGATTTTTGCACACTTGTCTTTATTTATTATTGACCATGTTGCAAACTCAACTCCTTGAGATAGTGTACCTATGAAACAGCTTGACTTACCTATTTCATGTCATTTTGTCAATCATTAAGTTGCATAAAGCCCAACATCATCACGTATTCTTGAGGATCCATTGTTTCATCAGATTTTGGGATTTCTGGCATCTTTAATCTCTTTGAAATTAGTTTTGAAGAGCTGCACTTGGTGGAAATGGCAGTGCACATACTTCCTTGAATTCAGACCTTTCAAGACCCATGGGGCTTTAGGAATTTGATCTATTCGAGTGTTGAATTCCTTTTCACTCTGGTCCAACCAATTTGTCAAAGCTTTAGAGCACTTTATTAGTTCCACTGAATCATTAATTTTCGTTCCATTCATATAATTTCATCATGATCCTCTCTTTTCTAGTGTTATTAGATAGTTTTTTCTTGTGGCTTAGTTAAGCTCTACCATTTCCTTCTTTTGTAGATCCATTATGGTCTTTTGATTCTCTGTTATTGCAAAAAAATTTAATCAAGTCAGGTTCAACAACTCTGTGTTTTGGTCACTAATGTCATCATTATGAGTATGAGATCTTTCGAAATGATGAGGGATTACGCAGCGAAGTTCCCTGCTCATCACAATTGAGGCATCTCGGTCGGTGGATCAACCTCTTGATTGATGGGAGCATTCAAAGTACATTGTTGTTGATGTTAGACGGTTCAGCATTTTTGGTATAACCATTGAGTTTTTGATTCTTATTTCCTCGAGAAATGTAATAATTGTTAGTAAACAATAAGTAAGGCCAAAAATATCTGGTATCCTTACCCCCATGATAGACACCAAATTGTTTGTTCTAAAAATAGGTATAATTGAATTTGTAATACGAGATAAAAAAGATCACGTGAATTGAATTAACCTAGAGAATAGTGAAATATGTCAGAATGAACAATATAAGACAAATTAAATGCAATGAAATGAATACCTGAGTAGTTTGAGCTTGGGGATGTCCTTTGATAAAGGCGAGATCGGATCAACTTCTGGTAATTATAGAACAACAATATCTTTACTCTAACGAACAATTGCTTTGTTATTTATGAACAAGAATTGAAGTAGAGGAATATATGCTTAGTTGATGTGTCTACCTTACTATATATGTCCAGTCCTTTTATAGAGGAGTAAATTTTCAAGATTTAATAAGCGAGAATTATTATGCATTAACTTACATTGAATGAGAAAAATAACGGAAAATGATATCTCTAGAGCAGATTCGTAACAATTGGTCTCATAGCTATTTGATTTTCCTCTAGATGCTTTATTTTTATCAATTTAGTTCCTTCAGGGACGATGCGTCTCATTTCTTTCAGAACTTAATTGAAGCTTGTTTTATTTGTCCATGTGTCTTCATTTAAAATTTTCATATGTCAAGGATCATTTTCCTATACTTGAGTTCAACCAAAATCTAAAGATAGCCAATTGTATAACAATCTCCCAATAAACAAGTTCTTTTTTACTATTCTTATTTATTCATATTGTGACCTCGAAATGAAATTATTGTCACTACTAAAAATATTGCAAAACAGAGGGAAAATAATCATAGGACTAAGTCAATCCAAAAGATCATAAAAAACCAATCCAGCCATCAGCTTTTTTATTTTTTAATTATTAAAAAAGACTGATAGACTGGAGTCGGTTTCAGTTAGTACTTTTCACATAAAGATATGTGACATTATTTTTCAAAAAATGACGCAATCCTCAATTTTTATATTTTTTAAATAAAATCAAGGGATTTGAATCGATTTTGAAGTGCAAATGCATTCGAAGAGTATATATAAAAATGAAGGAAAGAATTTTATCAAAAGAGCATATATAGTTGAATGGTAGAATCGTCTAATGTCATAGTGAATACCTGGAGAAAATATCCAAATGCTGTTCCCAACCTATTACCCGATTTCTAACTACACCACCTATTCTTGCAGAGATCCTATTACCCCCTAAACCTTTATTTCTAATATTAAGTAGCCATTAAACACCGACTTATCATAAAAGGTGAAAACACCTCCGCTAGGAGCATAAGAACTTAGCTCAAACACCCCATCTGCTAATAAAATTCCACGTGTAAGTCCAAATAAGCCTATCATTAAGGTATTGGATTTCCATTCCTTATTGAAGTTACCCATTTCTCGATCATTTTTCTCCCAAATTATCTTCCATATTCTTCCTCTTTTTTGACATTTTCAAAGATTGGAGCTTGAATTTGGGTTATAAATACTTTTTTAACTATACTTCACTTCAAAACTTGACTTTAGGGTTCATAATTTTCTCCAATTTGGATTAGGTTCAAATTTTTTCTCAATTTTCGCTTCTTGCCTCTGTTTAAAGATTAGTAATGACAAGTACAGATTTGAATAAGCTTTGTATGAAAGAAACAAACCCAATACTCAGGCTCTCAGTGTGATGCAAACGTGGAATTTTGTTTCATATCACAGACTTCTTGGTTCAAGGCAAATCACGGAAGAAGATTTTGTCTACTTTGCTATAGTATGTGTTTTTTCGCTTCTATTATTTATTTTCTTTAGTTTAATTGATGTTAATGTACCGCTTTGATATTTTTTCAGCCTAAGAATTGCAACTTTGTTGAATGGAGAATTTAAAGAAGAAGTCGAACCAAGATCTAATTTTATCCTCCCAAGATTGGTGAATAAAATTAAGGAGTTGGAAGAAGAAGTAGGGAGGAGAAAAGCTGTCATTGAGCAAATGGATGACATTGATAATTTATTAGAGGAGGAGTTCAAAGAAAGGTCATATGAACCGGTTCAAAGAAAGTAAAAATGGTGTAGGTTCAATTGGAAGGTTATTTTGTGTATATTAGGGAGTGTTGTTGTTATGTTCATCGGAAACCTTTTCCAAAGTAATTATTCAAAGCTTGAGCTAATTGAATTGTCATTGTACAGTTCCTTGGTTAGGTCCCCTATGTTACATAAGATATGTTTTTGAGATATGTTTTGCTTGCCATATATACTATAGCAAATTTTGTGTGTATATATATATATATATATATATATATATATATCAATATATTTTTTGTTGAAGCTTATTGTAAATTGGATATTCATACAAATAGAGAAACAATTGATTAGACATAACATCATTTGTATTTCATAATGCCTCATAAACGAAATTTACAATAGCAACCAAAACAAAAATAGAAACTTTTTAATAATAATATTTGCCATTTCAAAAAGAGAAAATGAGAAACTATTTTCAATGACTACTAAATAACTTAAAATATTACAACACTACAATTTCCATGGCTCGTTAGACAGTGAAGAAGTTTTATTTTGGCTTGGTTGGTTTTAACTACTTTCTCTTATTTTCTTTCTTTGTTGCTCTCAAATTTCTTGAAGTTTCCTTATTGAGATTGCTGTGTTTCCATTCCATTTAAGCTTGCTTGCAGTACTTGGTTTGAAATCAATATCATCAGTTACATTAGCTAATCTTGCACCTTTCTTCAGATAGGTAGAGAATCTTCTTGCTTGACATGCCATCTTTGCACATTATGAAATAATTATTCAAACACTCTGAATTAAGAAAACAGTTACATTCTCTTATTACTAGCAGACACTCACATTTAAGAGCTTTGAAGCCATTTTCAACGGCTCTCAACATTTTCATGGCTTTTGTCTTTGTATGAGCTTGTGCTTCCCCTGCCCCTACCCCTTGCTCTTTTACCAGTAGCAGTATTGAAGATGATGCATGGTAATAACACCCAAACTACACCCCTCTTGACGAGAAGACGTAAACGGTCGTTTCTCAAAATAAAAAAATCTCCACGGATGTAGGGTTGATCCTGAGAGACTAGTGAATGATTTGCAGCGTTGTTTAAGAAATTTGAATTAATTCTGCTCAATATTAAATTTTTGAAATATAAAGCCAACAATATGGTGGATTCTAACTCGGCTAGTTAAAATAGCAAAATAATCAAATTGAGAGACAATGATGAGTGAGGACTAGGGGTGTGTGGTGTAGATGCGGTGTTAATCAGATATGGATATGCTAGATCATAAAATTGTTGCAAATAAGTGTAAATAACTTTGAAAAAGATGGTGCCGATGTTTTTCAGCCTCGGGAACGCCTTTTTCTAGAGTCCTTTCGAACCTCAAGTCATAATTCAATTAGTACAATAAAGTTTGGGTTAGTAGCTGAGCTATTTATAGCCATCAACCACTAATTAGGATTATGAATATGAGTTATGACTATTTCTAGCTCACCACCCACACAATCACATCCATTCCCACTATTAAATTCTCCTCGATACTAAATTCTCCTTTTTCAAGCCAAAATTAAGTAAGAAAACCAAAAATAAAACCAAACCCATATTTGCAACTGTAAGCAATCAATTATAATTTGAAGAGAGTTCAACATATTTACACTAATTTAGCAATATTAAGATGAATCTAGCAGTACCCAATCTATTAAACACCCATCATCACACACCTCTAGCTGTGGTTAGCTACTCACCGATCAAGACACTCAAGAGAATATTCATCAATAAACTCAATGATTTCATTACTAAGAGAAATTAAAATCAAACTCAAAATATGTATGCAATAATGGTTATACCTTGCTAAGGAAGAAGATAATAAGAGAGCAATAATAATAACAATATTAAAAACTAAATAAAAAGTGTTTTAAAACACTTTTTATTTATTTTAAAAAAAATAAATGTTCAAAGATAAAAGATATGTACAGAGTACTTTCTTTTTATATACTATATATAAAATAGGACAACCAATCTCCTCTTTTTCAGTGCTAACGTAATTCCCCCTGTTGTTTTTCACTTCTGCGATGGAGACGGCGGTTTGCGGTTGCAATCTGCATTTGCCGCTCCTTTTCTTCTATGATTCAGTGCCATTCCAGGACCTTTTGGCATTGCCTTCGGTAGTTCTCTGGTTTTACATCCGCGATCCGCCCCTGCCTTTACTGCCATAGTCTACCTACACACTTGTCCGTCCAAATGGTCGACCTTGCCATCAAGTTGGGTCACTCGATCCTTGAGTATTTCCTCCGATTAGTTTCCTCTTTGAGTACGAAAGATCCAGCATCTGTCGGCGATGGAATCGATGAGTCACCGGTTGATATCCGCGGGCCGCCGATTGCATTTTCTCCTCAAATCAATGGTTCCCTACAATTGACTGGAGTTTCGCTAGTGTCCTCCGGTGGAGGGCTGATTTTCACCTAAATTCATCCTATTTCTTTTCAACTCAAATACCTACACATAAAAAGGAAAAAAAAGCATAAAATTCATCTAAATGACTTGAAAACTAAGCTAAAGTTCATTATTAAGAGCCTAATGAATTGGTAAATTACCAACTCATCAAACCCCCAATCTTGAACCACTACTTGTCCTCAAGTAATGCACTTCTTATCAATTGAGTAAAGGAATGACTGCCACTCCAGGAAGTTTATGCTTCACTACCCACTTAACCTATGACAACCCAAAAATGCTCATCAACTCACAGTAAAAAGAAGCAATTTCCTCGTAAAAATGTGAAAAAGTTTTGAAGCAACCACAAATAATTAGCATGATTCACAAATATTTCCATTTTGCAAAGCAAGAGGCATATATTATCCAATCAAAGTACACATAGCATCTCAATTCATAATCCTTTTGCATATTCAAAGTTTTCCTTAGAGCTCACACTACTCATGCCTCAATCACACCTTTATTTCAATGCAAGTGTGTCCTCAAAAGGGGATGATGCCACTCACTTCAGAGAAAAATCCTTTTCTTTATCATGAATTAATGTACACATAAGGGATTATAGAAAAGGATGATCCGCTCACTCTCTCAAACGAAATCTTCATGCACACAACTTGACCCATAGGCTTGCCCTTCGTATTGTCGCCACTAATATAGAGCAACTACACTCAAAATCAATTAGGACTTATGGTCATGATAAAGGCTAGGGTAAATATAGGATAATTATTTGGCTCTAGTGACTAGAACCTCACCTATGCCTTTACGTAGGCAGCACAACCCCTTCCACATCTAACTTTTTATATCACTCCACCTTATTCCTCCTTTTGCAACCATTTTCATCTTATATTTCTCAAAGGCCTTCCTTGTAGTATTTGTCTACCACATTAAGCCTTGTCTAAGCAAGAGGTAACACCATTTCACTTTTCTTTTCTCTTTTGGTACCTTAAGGTTTCTCAACTCATCATTTCATTTCTTTTTACACAGTTTGGTGCTACCTCAAATTTAGGCTTCTCATATTTCCTCCTTTCTTGAAAACCCCCAAACTTAGGCTCTTTGCCTCTTTCTCACTGATTTCCTTATCTCTCCCTTTGTCTTTGGGCTTTCATCCCCCATCAATATCATTCGCTTACCACTATCAATTAGGGAGGATTTATTCCAAGAAGAGGCGATCAAAAAGGGGACATTGGCTTATAATGTGGTTTCCAAGAATAAGCAGTCAAAAGGCTCAACAGAGAACATTGCATTCACAAGCCAAACAGAGAATCTATAATGTATATTAAAGTGCTATATTTCTACTTTCAAATTCCCAATTTTTTCATTTTTCATGCCACATCCCCCAATTTTTTTTGGTGGTGCCTCTCAAAATAGTTCCATAAAAGACTCAAAGAAGGACATGGAATATTCCCTTAAGAACGCCGCGTCACAATCTATCATTGGGAAATGTCAACCCAATTCGATAATCAAAAAAGAAAGAAAACTGCTCCTTGGGAAAGAGCCGTGGTATGAAGAAAATCCTTGGAGTTTGATTACTATCTATTATTTACAAAGGCGAATAACATAAAACATGGGTCACAAATTTAACATTTGGCAATTTCGAACAAAGAACCATTCTAAAAGCACTACATCAAAAGACCAATCATTTCACCCATTCACAATCTATCAACACAAATAGCCCGACATGGGCAATCATCAATATTGTTAAAATGAGCCCGACAAAGGCTCATAAGATTTAAAACAAAAAAAAGCCCGACAAAGGGATACATCAATTCATAAACAAAATAAATCACAAATGACCAACCAAAAGAACACTCATCCCACCCCCAACTCAAATATTACATTGTACCCAATGTAAGAATTTCAAAATAAAGGGACGAGAACTCCTGAGTGGGTCACTCCTCACCATCCACATCATCAACCCAACACTAGCTCCTGCTTCTCCATTAAGACCGTTCTCACCCAAATCTTCTGCGTCATCTCTAAACCCTCGAACAAATCATCAATAGGGCTTCGAACTGTGGAAGGAGCAGCATTGCGGCATCAAGAGCGCGTCCAAGCACTCCATGGATGTTTGACTTTCACCCGCTCCACTTACTTCAGTACGGAAAATTGACAAGCTCCCTTCACAACATCTACCCTTTTTCACAATATGGTAAGACTTTTGTATAGGGACTCATTTCCCTTTTCACCATTTGGGTGGTGAGTGTAAGGAGACTCTTAGCAAACTTTTGAAGTTGGATCTCATGAGAGTTGGTAAATTCCACAAGCTTGTAGGTCGCTTGGTTGGGAGGTTGTTGAAGGGGTGATGCTCCCCTACAAGTATGTCATCGGAGGTTTGGCCCGATGATTCTGGGTGAATATGTTCAAATGTCGGGCTCATGGAATTTGCTCAAAACCATGAGAAAAAAGAACCTTTTGGGCAAATCAAGGCCCTCTACTTTTATACCTTCACCTTGAGTACATCGACATCCCTTTTGCGATCTACTGTGATTACACGCGGAGCAGGACTAGGGGTCTCATCTAGGAATAATGGCACTTGGACTTGCAAGCAAAGTTGAGAAATGAGCACAACATATGGCATGGATATGTTGGTTTTCCTTGCTTTCCTCTTTATTTGTAAAGCCATGATTTCCCCAATTTACATGGACCCCTCATGATGCGGGCGATAAGGATGGCTACTTCCAAGCTAACTTGTTACTTGTTCTTTAAAGGCATGATCTGGCTGCAGATGAAGTCTAGCCATAGCTTGGCCTCAAATTTGAGATCATGGTGAATTTTTCCACCTATAGTTGACCAAATGAATGTGTCTGCAGCAATGATAGGAGCTATCCATTAGAATTGGTTCTCCTTGTCAGTAATTTTGTCCATATATTTTGAGCCGGTGTCAATCTCATCCTCCCAAAACAAATAATTGATGGCTGCAGGAGTGATGTGGAGCCTCCATCCCCGACACACTCTGAAGGGGAGGTAGGGAAATTCATCTACCTTGCCCTTGTGGTGAGATGCTCTCCTGTCTAGCCTGGTAGAAAGGCGTAAAACTCCAGGACTAACCGGGATAGTAATTTGGGGAGAGGATTGGTGAAAGCATGCCATTGTCTGTCAGTGAACTATGCTATGATGTTAGGAAAATACCTAGCAACCCCACCAAATCAAATCTTTTCTCCACACGGTGATCGAGAACGGACCTTGCAAATGGCGTAGTGCCCCTTCATATTTGGCATACAAAATATTATGGCTTCCCAAGAGTTTGTAGGTGCTGTGGATGCTTTGATTTTTCCTTTTCCTTTGTGGTGAGAAGGCTCGGCCTTTCCCTTGCTTTGAGGTTCTGGATGAAGTCATTTTCTGCAAACACAATGTTAATGACACCCACAATGTTTCTTTTTGTATTTTTCTAATGATAAAAAAGAAAACAACCAACAACTACTCTAAAAATTAAATGAGAAACAAGAGGAGGAATTAGCTTGAAAGAACCGGCAGCACCGGCGGAACCCGGCGCGAACCGTAGGAGGTGATCCATGGACCGCCGATGAACCACCGATAGTGAGCAGAACACTGAGTGAGAGAGGTTTCCACTGGAGACTCATCGATCACGATCTGCAAAACACCAATGCCAATGCAGAATCAAGGCAGTATCCCTGAAGCTATTTTTTACCTAAACCCACATTTCATCGGCGTTTCACCTAACCCGGCCAAACCGAGTAGCCGATGGTTGTCGTCCCCATTACTCAAAGTGAAATCCAACATATCAACTCTCAAAACATATTCACATACTATAATCATTACCTACCAAAATAAAAAGGAACAAAATGAAGATTTACCCTTAAGAATGGCATCACCCGATCTATCATTGGGAAAATTTGGGCCCTGATCCCCCTTAGGGTTACTTTCAATTCACCCCACTCAATTACATAAGAGTAATCATTTCCCCACACCCATTTAAGCATCATTCCCCTACTACTTCACAAATTTCACAGTATAAACTTCAATCACATTCATCATGTAACAACACAATAATGAAAATGTTGGGGGAAAGGGGCGATAAAGAAGGGAGAAAACATGCTACAACAAAATTTATATTGCTCACACCCCGTAATTCGACATGTAAATTGCCTACTCGCATGTTGGTTAAGAGTTTTGAATGCCATACATGCTAGGAAAAGGCCCAGGGAAAGACCGGATAAGTGACACACATCGAACCATCGCAGAAGGGTGGCGAGACCCCCTCCGTGATGGCGAGTGTCACGAGCTCACCTCCACAATACACAGCGTGTCACTGAGGCTAGGCTCCGCGATACACAGCGTGTCACGGAGGTGAGGTGCAGCCCAAGTATAAAAACTTTCCATACTTCGGTTTTAATGAAAATCTCATATAATTTCGGTGAGAGAGCAAACCCGAGAGAAGGGGAACGAAGATTATAACAATATTCATCGATTCTGCCTTAAACTGCTTAGTCCAAACTCGAATTAATCCTAGATACCAAAGGTATTAGCAGCAAGAGCATTCTCGGGTTTAGTTTCGTGAAATTCATTTGGCGAATCATCATTCTCAAGCTAAGGTAAGTGGAATTGCTCCAAATTAGTGTCAATATACTCCTAGCCTAAAGTGAGTATTTCTTCATGCAGGTTGAGAAATAGAAAGTTTTCGGCCGTTTTCGATAAATAAGTTTGGGCTATATATATATAGGCCAAGTGATGTTTTCTTTCGGAATATTAGCGTATTTATCTCTAATTGACAAATATATGAATGCGGTTGGGAGAAATAACGAAGTGCGATCGAGCTACGCCCGGTTAGTCGAGAAATGCGAAGCGAAGGTATGTAAGCTAATTCCTTCGGCAAGTTAGTAATCAGCATAGTAAATAGTGTGATGTATAGAAGAAAGAATTCGGAAGTCGAGAATTGAGTCAGTATGAATTTAGCTACATGTTTTTATAATATTATGATATATATTGAATAAAAGTTAGTGACAATATCCAGGACAACCGAGATAATATCTACGGTTATAGTATAGCCAGACAATCGAGATACTATCTCGAGATGCGCGCCGGACAATTAGGATAATATCTCGGGATACGGTATAGTTCGTATGAGTATCGGTTTAAAGCATAAATGAGTTCGAATAAGAAATCGGGAATACATATAATATTTTCAGTTCAAACATGCTTGCTATACGTGATTATTGTTTGTTGAGACTTGTTTGTGCTATGAGGGTACCCTTAGAGCATCCTCGCCACCCACAGGTTAATAAGCGTGTTGGCTCGCGCGGTAGTGTCGTCCTCCAAGGAGTGGCATGCCGTTTGCAGTAGGACGAAGATGGGATGCAGTATTCCCCATATCAGGCTGATCAACATAGCAGTATAGCTTACCCTGTTGTGCGCTTGCGCCCGGGGGAAGATTGCAGACACGGTCTGCGGTTATAGTTTACGATTACGGTGCGAAGTCCTCAGGACTGGGACACGATTATAATTAGGCCATAGCCCATTTTGTGGACCCAAGGGGGCGATAGAGGTGCTCGTAGTTAGTAGACGAGTGGAATGATTTATTTTTGGATGGTTTTGACCCGGTAGAGGAGTATAGGTGTTTGTTGGTTGGAACCTTGGCTTATGGAAATTTAGTATTGGTCCTTGTTTTTTATATATATGTATATATATTTTATTTATTAGGCGATAGATGTGAATGTACGTTGACAGGTATGCTCCTGCCTTGCTCTCCCAGTACAGATAAGCTTGTTTTAGATTCCATCGATCTAGACGATTGAGATATTTCCTCTTTGTTCGAGTTTCTAGTTATGTTGCTTATATTCGGTTATGTTTAGTTTGCTTTGCATACTCGGTACCGGTGGTAACGCGCCCGTTTGGGCGCTGCATTACTGCTTGAAGGTACTCATAGACGAGCCGATCCCTCATGATTCCAGCCAGCATACAGAGTCATCAACTCTGTCATCCGGAGCTAGACAGCTAGAGTCTATTTCCTTTCTTTGTTATGCACCGGTACGGGTAGGCCGGAGATTTTGTCCCAGGCCATCTTATCGGTATTCACGAGAGGTTGAAGATTGTGTATATATCTCCTGTGGTTAGTTGTGTTGGCCGTGTAGGGCCGTATCCAGTTAGTAGTGGTGACCTTCTTGGTCACGTAGATGTTCGATATTTGTTGTATGATTTAGAGATAACTAGATAGCATGGTGGCCTTGTCATAGGCCCGCATAGGTTTCCTTATATGAGTGTGATTCTGGTTGGCTGATGTTATAGTACGGTGGCTATAGGCCCAGTCGGTCGGAGGCTGTATTTACAGCATTATATAATTGATTCCATGAATCTGAGTTAGAGCCAGCGAGGCACGGATGTGCTTAGGCTCGTGTAGTTTATGATTCGGGTCCTAATAGGGCACCAGGTGCCAGTCATACCCCCAAGGCGGGGCGTGACAAACTTGGTATGGAAGCAGGTCGTGTCCCAGGAGTCACCGCAAGCCGTGCTAAGTAGAATCTTATCTATGGATGTGTTGTGCACCACATACTATAGGCAGAAGGCTGCAAGGCATAATAGGATGGTTACTCTTTCTTCATATTCAGTCGTGCCATAGAACAGTATAGTATAGGGTCAAGTTCTTAAACTTACCATATTCTTTGAATACAGATACAAGTCAGACCAGCGATATCTATTCCAGAAAGAAGATCAGATATAGCAACAGGAGAGGGCACCGGCCCGGTTACAAGGTAATTACGGGAGGAGGTATCGGGGACCCCCAATGTGATACCTTTATCGGTACCATCCTGAGTATATGTTGATAACATCAGAGTAGGAAGTCATAAGCATAACGTATAAATGAGTTGATTTATTTGTTAGATATATAAGATCTGATTAAGATAATAGACTATATTAGATTATTAGATAAGTGTGAGAAAGAGAGGGAAATGCGGGATTCCCACCTCCATCCTTTCAGATGTGGTACAGTTCCATGTCTTCGTTTTGTTGCAATAAGAAAAGGCTATTCCTATCTCTTAATTTTGATTCCAGTACAGTAAAGGGCATAAGAATTGAGGCGAGGTTTCCCAAAGAAAGCGGTAAGTGAAGACGGTTGGTTTATTCCGGAAAGTGTTAGAAGCGTAAAGAGCCCTATGATTACGTAGGTTGTGCAGACCCTCACGGTAATAAGTCAGAAGAGCAAGTAAGACTACTGGCTTACCCAAAGTGGGCGTAAGTCCGTCGATAATGGACTTCCATTAATAGTCAAGTTCGGAGTTAAGAAAAGGCCAAGTCCATCATAACACGCTAACAACAACAAGATATACCCGCAAGATAATAGTTATGATTTCGGCTGTGATACCGAAAGGTAGGGAGGTCATGTGAATCAGATGGGTTCTGACTGCAAGCCAAAGAAGTATAGGCGGGACTTGACCAGGTAACCTTAACACAATGCAAGGCGATGCGTTGAACCCCCGAGCTCGGCCTAAGCCCAAGATAAGGGGAAAGAAGCAGGAATACCAGATTTTGAGGGAAAATTAGAATTACCTCCAGATTGAGAGAATATCGTGTATTAAGGACTAAGCCTCAGACTGACAGTTAGAAGACGAGTAAGATTGTAGTTTAGAATGTTGCGGTACATCCGCCTACGGAGAAAGGTAAGTGCCGACAGGAGACTTTAATCTAGTGTGGCCTAGAGGCAAGGTTCAGCAGACAGTCACGGTCCCTTAATGTAGTGCCAAGTAAAGGCCTGAGTGCGGATGTTGACCCCACGTTGTAAAGTGGCGAAATTCTAAATGGCAGTTATAGCTAAAGTGCATGTGTTTGTTACTTCCGGAATGGGACGGAAACCCAAGGAAATGGTACGAGAGGATAGGAGATATCATTAGACTGTAGAAACAGTATATCACGTGCAGTATGAAATTCAGTAAAGTATGTCAGAGATTACGTATTACTACAAAAAATTGATGCGTATTGTACGTAGTTGTTGATATATATATACGAGATATCAAATATCTTTTGTGAGAAGCTGGCCATAGGGGTTACAGTCACACATATTCTAGTTAGCTGCTGAGGGAAATATATACAGATCGTACTGCAGGACCACTCACCAAAAAAGGGGGCAGGTTAAGAATTAACGCGATTCACGTCACGAAGCCATAGAACTTTCTTGGTTCTCGGTTTATTGAGTTAATGGGCTTATATGTATTTGCCGAGATCTAGGCTTGAAGCCCACATGAGTTAAAGCCTGGGTCAGGTGGTTGGTGATACAGGCGCTGTTAGACAGTCTAACGACAGCTGGCGCACGTATTAGTAGGGAAGCATCCTAAAGGTAGGTTATATTATCGCATGTGCGAACGCCGAATTAGAAGACAGTCGGAATACTTGAGTTAGCAATACCGGGATTTTTCCAGTATGTTAAGTAGTCGTACATCATTTTACCAGCTTTGTAGGTGAGAGTTGGCCTTAGTCTACCTAGCAGTTATTATGTGGAACACCCCGCAAGTCAGCCCGGCCGTCCCGGTCGGACAAACGTGGGTACCCCAAGAAAGGGTCCACATCGGTAGTCGGTGACAAACTAGTACTTCAGTAGTTCTCATAAGATATTAGGATACGAGCCTAGAAGAAGGCCAGTCTTTTCAGAATGGTTCATAAGACCGAGAATTTCCAGAACAGCGAGTATAAATCCAAGTGGATACGAACAAGGCATAAGAAATTGTTAGTACTCACCTTTGCTAGCAGAGTGTTTACTAAGACAGGAAGTCGGTAGGTTCCCTATGAAGATCAGGGATGGATCCGCACGAGAGTAAGTGTCCGAGACTAAGCACGACTCTACAATTGTTCAATTAGGAAAAAAACAGTTAGCTGTCCACAACTCCACCAGTTATGCATAGATTCTGAGATGTCGATAGGACATTTGAGGCATCATTAGGCTTTGCTGCAACATTCGGGTCATTCAACTTGGCTATTCAGTTATGCAAGGTTATTCGGTCGAGATTATTAGAATCATAGTCATTGTCGGGATCCTCTACGATCAGAATCTACGGGCACATGGTGTCCGAAAGTCGTTCAAATTATCCCAGCGGTGAGTGGCATTAGCATGTGGGCCATAAGGCCGGATAAGCTCAGCTGTACGGAGATTACTTGTGAGTTTCTCGATATGATAAATCAGGTATGATCATCAATTACATGCCAATTTCTCTAAGGGTGAATGCGGCTGAATTTAGTAGTCTTTTGGTCATGTGTCGGAGGTTGGTATCTGAGATAGATACATAGAAAATGGAAGCGGTGAAAACATGGCGGACCTACCACCCGACCAAGGCACGTAGTTTCTGGGGTTAGCCGGGTACTACGAAGGTGTGTGGAAGGAGTTTCCACTTTTGCGGCACCAACTGACTAAGCGGCGTGGAAACAGCAAAGTTCCAGTAGACTGAAGCAAGTGAGCAAAGTTTTCAGGTACTGAGGATGAAGTGTTGCGATGTAAGGAGCCGCCTGTTGTGTTCCGGATATTTGAGGGCTTCACGGCCAGTTATGAGTGAGGCACATGGCACATATTCTCTCCACCCAGTGCGGCGAAAATGTACCACGTATCAAGGAGATCTGGTGGCCAGTTATGAAGAAATAGCAAGAATTTGTAGCCTAAGGTATTTCTTGCCACCAAGTAAAAGCGGAACACAGAAACCAAACAGTTGACTCGGGACATAGGTTTGTGCCTCTGGAAATGGGAAGCGATAAACATGGATTTGTGGCAGGATAACCCCGTACCAGGCATAGACATGATTCCATTTGGGTAATAGTTGACAGACTGACAAAATCAGCCCATTTCCTGCCAGTGAAAGCTACTTTCTTTGCCGAAGATTACGCCGAATTGTATATTAGAGAAATAGTTAGATTACGCGGTGTTCCGGTATCTATTATCTTTGACGAGAGGAGCACAATTTACAGCCCAGATTTTTGGCAGTCATTTCCAGAGAGGTCTATGAACTGCAGATTATGGTACAGGCACAACATTCCATCCTCAGACGGATGAATGAGTAGACACTATTCGGATGCTCGGATATGCTACTAGCGTGTGTGCTAGACTTTGGAAATTAGGCTGGGACGAAAATTTACCGCTAATTGAGTTTTCTTATAACAATAGTTAACACTCAGCTTCCAGATGGCGCCCTTTGAGGAGGCGTTGTATGGGCGAAAATGTAGGTCGTCGGTTAGGTGGTTTGAAGTGGGAGAGTCGGCGTTGGGCCGAGATATTCAACGAGTCCGGAGAATTGAAGGTAAAGCTTATCGAGCGCCTATTGGTGCGCAGGCCGCCAGAAATCGTATGCTGATGTGCGGCGCAGAGACCTGGAATTTGATGTGAATGACTGGGTATTTCTGAAAGTATCTCCGATGAAAGGGGTGATGAGATTCGGTAAGAGAGAGGTAAGCTCGGTCCGAGGTTGAACTGGGCCTTATCCATTGTTAGAAAGGGTAGGCCAAGTGGCATATGAGTTGAACTTGCCTCCAGAATTAGAATCCATTCATCCAGTTTTTCACGTATCTATGCTAAGGAAGTGCATCGGAGACCCATCCAGAGCAGTCCCAGTCCAGGATGTCTAGGTTACGAAGGGTGGCCTATGAAGAGGTTCCGGTAGCCATCTTAGACAGACGGTCGTAGGGCTTGAGAACTAAAGATATTGCTTATTGTCAAGGTACTGTAAAATGAGACGAGAGGAGGTGACTTGGGAGGCAGAGGAAGATATGAAACTCAAATATCCTCACTTATTCCAAGCCTAGTCAGTCAAGAGGTATGTTAGTATTGTTATTTTATGCGGTGCCTTATAGTATATGTATAAATGAGATAATCAATTCCAATCTTTTATGTGATGAATACTATAGTATTGTGTGGAGTACCTGTATTGGACTTTTCTGCATTTCAGGTTTTTTGAGATAGTCCATATTACAAGGGACACTCTGCCAAAAAATTTTCGATAAGTTGAGTAAGTTGAGAATTCCTATGAATAGAAGTTTACATTCGAGGACGAATGTTCTTAGGGAAGGGAAGAATGTTACACCTCGTAATTTCTCGACATGTAAATGGCCTGTTGTCGCATGTTGGTTAAGAGTTTTGAATGCACATGCTAGGAAAACCCAGGGAAGACCGGATAAGTAACACACGTCAGACCATCACAAGAGAGGGTGTGGACCACACAAAGCGATGGCGGAGTGTCACGGAGGCTCACCTCCGCGATACACAGCGTGTCACAGAGGCTAGGCTCCACGATACACAGCGTGTCACGAAGGTGAGGTGCAGCCCCAAGTATAAAGCCTCCAAACTTTGGTTTTTAATGAAAATCTCATATAATTTCCGGTGAACGGAGAGAAAACGAAGGGAGTCGAAGATTCTTAACAATATTCATCCGGTTACGATGCCAAACGCGGTCCAAACTCGAATTAATCCTAGATACCGGTATTAAGCAGCAAGGAGCATTCCTGCAGTTTAGTTTCGTGAAATTCGGCCGGTGAATCGTTGTGCTACCGAGCTAAGGTAAGTGGAATTGCTTCAAATTAGTGTCAATATACTCCTAGCCCTAAAGTTAGTATTTCTCCCTTCTGGACTTTCGAGAAATAGCGAGTTTTCGACCGTTTTTCGATAAGCCAAATTTTGGGCTATATATATATTGAAAGTGATGTTTTCTTCCAGAATATTAGCGTATCAGTTGGGAGAAATAGCGAAATGCTTGATCGAGATATGCAGTTAGTCGAGAAAATTCGAAGCGAAAGGTATGTAAAGCTAATTAATTCGGCAAGTTAGTAATTCAACATAGTAAATAGCGTGATGTCTAGAAGAAGAATTCAGAAGTCAAGAATTGAGTCCAGTATGAATTTAGCAAGCATGTTTTTATAATATTATGATATATATTCAGAATAAAAGTTAGTAAAGCAATATGAACGGCCAAATAATATCTCGGTTACGGTATGGCGGAAAGTCGGATAATATCTCAGATACGACGTAGCCAGACAGTCAGATAAATATCTCAGATACAATATAAGTTCAGTATGAGTATCATTTTAAAGCAGAAAAAGAGTTCAGATTAAGAAATCAAAATACAGAAATATTTTCGGTTCAAACATGCTTGCTATACGTGATTATTGTTTGTTGAGACTTGTTTGTGCTATGAGGGCACTCTTAGAGCGTCCTCGCTGCCAGCAGGTTAATAACTGTGTCGACTCCTTACCAGAGGTGAGTATACGTTACTCTAAGGAGGAGTAGCCGTCTGCAGTAGGACGAAGATGGGATGCGGTATTCCCCATATCGGGCGTCGGCATAGCGGTATAAACACCTGTTGTGCACTTGCGCCCGGGGGCAGATTACAGACACAGATACAGTACAGTTTACAGTTACAATAAAGTCCTTCGGACTCGGACACAATTATAGTCAGAGGCCATAGCCCGAGCTGTGAACCCAAGGGAGCCGGTAGAGGTATTAGTTATGTAAGGTTATGAGTGAGTGATTTATTTTTGGATGGTTTTGACCGGGCTAGGGTATATTAGATTGTTTGTTGGTTGGCACCTTCCGGCTTATGAGGCTGGTATTCGTCCTTGTTTGTTATATATATGTATATATATATGTTATTTATTAGCTGATAGCACAGAAGATCGCCATGCGACAGGTAGCTCTCCTACCTTGCTCTACGTACGAATAAGCTTGTTTGATTCCATCAGTCCGAGGAACGGTTTGGATATTTCCTACTATTCGGAAGTTTCTAGTTATGTTGCTTATATTCAGTTATGTTTAGTTTGCTTTTCATACTTAGTACCAGTGGTACTGACACCCGTTTGGGGCACTGCATTACTTGCACACGGAGGTACTCATAAACGGGAGCCGATCCTCGTGATTCTAGCCATCTCATAGAGTCATGTCCGTCATCCGGAGCTAGACAACTAGAGGTCTATTTCCTTTCTTTGTTGTACAGATACCCCGGGTGAGCCGGGCACTGTCACGACCATCTTATAAGTATTCATAGAGGCTTGCATATTGTGTATATATCTCCTATGGTTAGTTGTGTTGGCGTGTGGGGCCGTATCCGGTCAAAAAAGTAGTGGTGACCTTGCCGGTCACGTAGATGTTCAGTATTTGTTGTATGATTTAGAGATAACTAGACAGCATGGTGGCCTTGTCGGCCGCATAGGTTTCCCTATATGAGTGTGATTCTGGTTAGCTGATGTTATAGTGCCAGTGGCTACGAGTGATCGGCCTGTTTGTGTTTACAAACGTTATATAGCCCGTTGATTCCATGAATCTGAGTTAGAGCCAGCCAGGCACCAGATGTTCTTAGGCTCAGTAGTTTAGCAGTTCCAGTCCTAATAGGGCACCAGGTGCCAGTCATACCCCAAGGCGGGGCGGCTGACACGTAACCGCACCAACTGCTGCAACGCTGACAATAATAAAGTGGTAGGATTTTACGAGGCGCGAAGCAGGAATAGATGATACTTGAAGTAGCTCAAAAATGAGAAGATGGAAACTTTCCGGTAGAAAGTGAAGTGGGTAGTGTGAGTTAGGTGAAAAATGGGGGTTTTATAGGTGAAGAGGAATGAATGGTATTGGTTGAGGAAAAAGTGGGGTTTAATGGTAGTTTTAAATATAGAGAGAGTGGAAAAAATGGATTGTTAGAATGTGGAAAGGTGTTAGGAAGATGAAAAGGTGTATGGAGAAGTGTTAAAAAGTGGGGAAAAGGAAATTTTGGGAGAATAAAGGGAGTAAATCGGAGTGCAGGCGGATGAAAAAAAGAATGCAGGTCGGGTTGGTCAATGGGCTGGTCAAGATTTTAGAACCAAGGAACTTACCTATACCGGCGTTTCACCGGCGGTTGCCAGTGGAAACGGCGGTTCCCATCCTTACCATTACAGACCTGAATTTATGCCCAATTCTCTACTTGTGACTGGCGGAGTCAGCAGTTGAGTTACGCATTACGCCAGTGGATCTCCGTTCGCACCCCCACATCTCAGGTGTTCTGACTTAATTTGTGGTCAAGTGGCGGTTCACGGGTGGTGTAGCCGTTCTGCCGGTGATTCACTGGTTTGACCATGTGATTTGCAGGTTTCTGCTTCCATGACTTTAGGAGCGGCGATTCGCGCATCCTAAGCGGCAATTTGCGGTCTAGCGTGGTCACCACCCTTGCTTTGTTTGTCAACTCCTCCTCCTTGCTTCTCACCTACTTTGTCCTACAAAACCAAAAACAACATTGGTATTAAAACATTCAAAAGCAAATACTTGGGTTGACTCCCAAGAAGCACCTTAGTTAAGTCGTGGCTCGAAGTATCTTTCATTCAAATTCATTCTCCGGAGGATCATCCTCGACTCAACCTCCTCCATATCATTCCCCTCATTCAACACTCCAATTACTTTGCATTCATCAGGAGGTTCAGCGGATTATTTACACCTTGAAGTTAACCTTTTCACCTCCAACCTGAAACATGACTTACCTAGCTCCACATGCAAGGCTCTACCAAAGTGGCGAGCGGTGATCTCCCAAAAATGATTGGAACTTCCACATCCATCTCACAATCGAGGAACCATAAAATTGGCTGGTAAGATAAACATCTACCCTCACCCAGTACATCCTCCAAAATACCCACAGGTTTCTTGATAGAGCGATCAACTATTAACAATCTCATTGAGGTAGGTTTGGTGTTCCTAAGCCCCAACTTCTTGAAGATAATGAGGGGCATCAAATTTATGATCGAGATCATCAAGGTTTTCTTGGACACACACAACCCAATAGTGCAAGGGATTGTGAAGGCTCCTAGATCTTCCCATTTTGGGGGCCAGGTTGCTCATTATCATAACACTACAATGATGTATTGTCTATCCAGTGCCCACATCTATAACCTTGTTCTTCTTGATAGTTCTTTCATGAACTTTTGCATATACACAGGCATTTGAAGTAAAGCATCCACCAACAACATATTTATGGATAATTTTCTGAACATGTTGATGAACTTGCTGAATTGATCATCCTTTTTCTTCCGTGCACTTAATCGTTGTGGATAAGGAGGTGGAACTCTTGGTTCTTGTTCTTTCTCACTTAGAGGCCTTCCTTCTTTGTATCTCATTTTTCTCATTTAGAGAGGAATCTAAATAAGCATCTCCCTCACCTTCATCCTCAACATTATCACAACCAATTGGTGTTTGTGGAACCACATCTGATTCTTTTTCATCACTTTCCTTAGGGGAAACAACTTCCTTGGGCTTAATTTCTGCATCACCAAGCATCTTACCGCTCCTCGTGACAAGGGCCATGCATTGGCTATTCTTCTTGGGATTTGACATTATCACTAAGTGTTCCTTCATTAGGGGATTCATTTTAGAGGATAAGTGGTTCATTTGGACTTCGAAATGCTTGATGTAAGCTGAATATGAACTCTCATTTAGGTGAAGTTGAACACCTCCCCTTTTCCCACAGTTCTTGACCCCCTTTGTTAGTTGCTTCAGCTTTCTTGAGAACCCTTGCTAACATTTCTTCAATTTTTTGAATTCCCTACATCAGTCACACCCAGTTGCGATTGAGCGTTCTCATCTTTAGGAGGGGGAACAGCTAGGGATTTGAGCTTCAATGAGTAGCGCGACCTCTGCGATTTTCTCTCTATTATCCTATCTCTCATTTCTCTCCAGGCCACCCTTGTGCATCACGGTTCCTCCAACTTTGGTTTGCTCTTCTTGTGGGTGCCAAGGGCCTTGATTAGTCCCTTGATACCCAGGTCAAGAGAACCCTCCATTTGATTTGCAATGTATTAACACTCCTCTTCATATTGTGGTGGCGTGACTCACTTCAAAATGCATTGGACCTTGCATTCCCACATCATTTACAACTTTAGGGACAAGCTCCATCTATGCTTAGTCATTAACTCTTTCTAAGTCATTATTTTTGCAAGATTTTCATCTCGCTCTTCATTCCTTTTTCTCATTTTAGCTGTTAGCACACTAGAACCAACATCATGTGTGGATACATTAGTCTCCTCGTATGCCACGCCTATTTGTCTTTGTCATTACTTCAAAAGGGCTTTATTAAACTACGTTTAAGTCCATGACTGATCCTCAGCTAGATTATTGGCCACAGATTTATTTAGGGAGTCTAAAGCTCAATAAAAGCTTTGAAGGAGCACTCCATCGGGAGACCATGATTTAGGGAAAAAGAGACACTTTCTTCTTGAATCTCAACCATGCTTCATGTAAAGGCTCACACGGCTCTTGTCAGAGTTTAATATCGTCCCTCAGCTGCAGCATCTTTGAGAGAGGAAAAATGATCCAAAAATGCTTCTGTCAACTCTTTCCATGAAAAATTGTCTCTTAGAGGTAGCTCCTCAAACCATAGTTGCTTCTCCCATTAGGGAGAATGGAAGAAACCTCAAATTGATAGACTGTTGAAAGCTTATGTTTGCTATGTTAAAAGGCTGAAAAATCTCTAAGAAGTACTCAAATGACGGTTCGCATCCTTACTTCGTTTACCCCCAAAGAGCCCTTTCATCTGCAATAAGTGTAACATCATGCTAGTGACATGAAACAATGCATTCCCCGTGGCGGTAGGCGAATGGCCCCTGCAACCTCGGGCATAATGGGGCTATCCTCATCATATATGTTTCCTTCAATTGAACTATCTTTTGCTTGTAGTGTTGGATCATATGAATTCACCCAATGACCAACAATAAGAACAATGTCAAATAACTAATATGCAAGATCAATTCAAATTATGAAGCAACTCAGGATATTAAGCGCTGGTCCCCAATAGTACCATTTTTGATAACGTCCAAACTACACCCCTCTTGAAGAGTGATAGATGTCAAATAAATATTCCGATGGATGCCAGGGTCAAATCCTACAGAGACTAGTGAATGATTTGCAAAAGCATTGTTTAGAAAATTTGAATTAATTCGCACCAACTCAAAATGAAATAGCATATTAAATTTTGGGGGGAAAAATGAAGTCAATAATAGCAAATGGTGGATTCTAACTCCAGCTAGTTCTGATACTTAAATATTAAGTCTTAAGAGACAATGATGGTGAAGACTAGAGGTGTGGTCTATATGGGGTGTTAATCAGATGAGGATGCTAGATCATCAAATTGTTGTGAATAAGTGTAAATACTTTGGACAAGATGGTACTTTCGATGTTTACATCTTCTGTGGGCATATACTGATCATTTTGAACCTCAAGTCACAATTCAATTAACCAATAAAGTTTGGGTTAGTAGCTGGTATTTCTAGCCATCAACCACTAGTCGGATTATGAATATGGTTTTATTTATTTTCTAGCCTAACACCCACACAATTACATCCATTCCCACTATTAAATTCTTCTCCATTACTTAATTCTTCTTTTTCAAGCCAAATTCAAGTAATAAGAGCAAATCCATATTTTGCAACTATGAGAAATCAATTATAATTTGAAGAGAATTCAACAGATTTATACAAATTTAGCAATATTAAGATGAATCTACCAGTACCCAATCTAATTAAACACCCATCATCACACACCTCTAGCTAATAATTTAGATATTCATAATTAAGAAACTAAAGAGCATATTCATCAATAAACTCAATGATTTCATTGCTACGAGCAAGAAAAATCAAACTCAAAATATATCTGCAACAATGGTTATACCTTGCTAAGGAAGAAGATGAAAATAGGAGAGAGAAATATTCAAATTTCTTCTCCAATGGTTTTTTTCTCTCTTTTCAAAGAAAAAGGAATGTTCAAAGATAAAAAGATATGTAGAGAGTACTTTCTTCTAGACTATATATAAATAGGGCAGCCAATCTCCTCTTTTTCAGTGCTAGACGTAATTGCCCTTGTTCAGGCGTTTTCACTTGCCACGAAGGCAGGCGGTTCCGTGGCCAGGTGCAATCAGTGAGCCATCGCTCCTTTCCTTACGCGATCGGTGCCATTCCCGAGGACCTTTCCGCAACGCCTTCGGTGGTTCTCCGATTTACATCCGTGATACGCACAGTCAGTTTCCTCTTTGGTCAGCAAGATCCAGCATCTGTCGATGATGGAACCGTGAGTTAGATTGATATTCATGGGATCTGGTTGCATTTTCTCCACCAATCAGTGGTTCCTTCAATTGATTGGTGTTTCACTAGTGTCCTCTGGTGGAACGCCATTTTCACACAGAATTCATCCTTTTGCTCCAATTCATGATCTTTCTTTTTAATCAAATACACGCACATAAAAAGGCCAAAAGGGCATAAAATTTATTTAAATGACTTGAAAACTAAGCTAAAGTTCATGCTTAAGAGCCTAATGAGTTGATAAATTACCAACTCATCAGGTAATTAGGAGGTGCAAAAGAGGATGCGGGGTAATCAAGGTGTAATAGTGTTAATATGTAGGAGGTGCAATGGAGTGAAAAATACATTAGGTGGAGGAGGTGCATTAGGTGCTGCATGTTTATTTCTTGGTCTTCCTTCCTTTTTACGGAGGATCATCTTTAGTTGGTGGTTTCTACTTAGATACAAAGATAAAGTTATAAATAATTATTATATATTAATTCAAGTAAAAATATTACCTTGGTTTGCCTCTTTTCCTACACGAATATGATGTTTATGCCCCTTCCTTTTTCCTGAATTTGATGGTTCTACTTTTGTGTGCTAACCTTGACTTTGTAGACACCCTCTCTTATTGTTGCCTCTACCATTAGGTTACTATATGTCATGTCAAGTCTAGTTCTAGGTAACTTTCCAAGTTTCTTATTTTCATCAACTTCTTTCACCTTGTGTTACTTGGCCTACCATATATTATTTTATATCTGGTGGTGCAACGACGGGGGTAGTAGATATAGGCCACATTTTCATATTTGTGATTGGTTGAAGAACATTGGCATACGTCATCAAATAAGTCTCCTTGTTGTAGTAACTATTAGTAATTTAGTCAAGAGGATCAATTTCTTAAAGTATATTTGCAGCCCACAACATGTGCGTGCTATGCCCTTTGATTTCATGCCCTACAACTACAAGTCCCTCTGCTATGATCCACAGTGTGTTGGCATAGTATTTCTCTCATTCCATTCTTCAACTCCACTAAATTCAATATTACAGTTTATTGACATAATAATATTATCCTCTAATACTTTTAAAGCCAATGGAGTAAAATTGCATTTCAATTATTTTATTAAAAACTCCATTGTAGTTATTCTTGTCATCATCTTTGCTCTGTCTTTTCAAGCTGTAATAGTGTCTTGTGTTCAGCTGCTAAGATCCGTACATTAAAACACTCAAATATGTTATTTGTCTGAGAATCACATTTTACTCCGGATATTAAATAAATCTTATATCAATACTCTATATTATAGTGCATTAAGTTATTCATCATTTTCTCTGGACTAAGTAACTTCATGTTCTCTATATTTTCCTCGAATTGTGACTCAAAGGTACTCTTGTAAATCATCCAAAATTATTGTATTTTTTGAAGACCTCTCCAATCCTTAGCCAGTTAACTAAGATGTCTAACACACTTTCTATGCTCAGCAATTAGGTAAAATATCTTGAATTGCTACGTACAGACTCTAATATAGATGATAGATAGTCAGAAGAACATACACAACATGAAAACTAATAAATACAAATATAAAATAAAGAAGTACACATACCTTTTTACATATATGTAATTAAGGTGAAATCTCTACCACCTCCTAGTTCTAGATCATCCTTTAACAGTTTGACAAACTCGGTCCATGTAATTTTTTTCCTCATATTCAACTACTGCCCAAGCAAGTGGAAGCATTTAGTTATTATCATCTTTAGCCACAACTAACAAAGCTGACCTCTACAAATTCCTTTGAAAACAACCATACAAGCCTATACCTTCTACAATTTAAGAATGCCTTCTTCAATGCATCAAAGCAAATGTAAAAGCTCTGAAATGCTGTCTTGCAAATGCATCAGGTTCACCAAGTTTAACAGCACAAGTACTCCTTGGATTGGTCTTAGAGTTCATTCTTACGGTCAAGAATTCTTCCAAATTCCACAATATGATCCAACTTGAACTTTCAACTTTTTCTAATTGCTTGAAACTTGAAAACTCTTATGTTTAGATGCTCAGTTATTCTATCTTTAAAGACATCAGATAAGAATTTTGCATTAAATAAGTAATTTCCAGTTGTCCTGTAGCAAGTATACTTTGGATTGTAAGTCTTTATCGTGAAATCATTTGTTGTAGGATTAAGACATTCATACAAAAGCTATGCACAACCATCCTTGCATATATCTCTAACCCTTTTTGGCTCATTCTCCCTTCTCTACCTGAATCTCTTTTGAACTGCATATTTAGTTACTACTTTTCTAAATTCATTTACATCGGCCAAAGACCACCCACAGCTGCCACACACAACTTTCAGCGGTGGGTCATGGATAGATTTTTTGTTGTTTTCCTCCTTCTTGATAAATTTACCCTTATTGGTACATTTATCCTACCAGATTCAACATATTTATTTTTATCACAACAGTCTTCCTTATCTATTTCAAAACTATCAACGCCGAACTTAGATGATAGGTTCATCACCTCTTCTTGTCCATCAAGACTTATTTTATCTGTTCCAGTTTCATCAAAACCTAAATTTGGTCTAGCTTCACTACTAGTACCTCTTTAATGTCAGGTGGTACTCTCTCCATTCTTTTCTCCTTTGGAAAGTCTTTTTTTCATCCCTCAACTCCCCCTAACCTCCTCTCATCACACATCACTTGCCACTATCCTCCTCGGCATCTCAACTAATCCACCTTCAAACTCAACACTATCATCAGTTGAGTAATCAAAACCCTCATCATCTATGAAATTAGATCCAACTATACCTAGATCTGGACCATCACCATCTACAGTAGCAGGAGTCGAACCATCACCATCTGCGGTAGTACCATCGGTAATAGTACCGGATGTAAGTTATAAAGTTGGTAGAAGAAGCTCTAGTAGCAGTAGAAGTAGTGGCAAGCGTTATAGTGAAAGGCTCCTCACATCTACCTCACCATTTAAAGTATCCCCACCAATGTCTTCACCCACCTCAATCTTTGACCATCACTTTGTTCAGCCCCTTTATTAAGGCCGAACCAAATTCCTCCATATCCCCATGACTAATATTTTCTAACAAAATGGGGCCACAAGTGGTTCATCAATTAAGTGGTTGTCATATACCTCCACAATATCTCTACTTCTAAAGAATAACACATGTTTAAAATATCCATATGATCAATAATATCTACCAAAATATCATTGTTAGGTGGTTTAATACTGAATGTGCAAGTTGTGGTATATCTTAGTTTTTTAGTGTAGCTTCTCAACTCAAAATAGGAAATCCTATCCAAATCAGCATCCAAAAACTCGTAGTTTGTCCACCATTATATATTGGTTGCCCACTACTTAAATCTAACACATCACCATGGTACCATCTTAAAGTGACCAAAGAAAATCCACTCATCTTCTACCTGAATGCAATTAAAAAAAGATAGAGATAACTAATTTAATACTACCCAACATTGTTTATTAAATAAGCACATACTATAAATATGGTTACATTACACGACATTGTATGAGAAAGAAAAAATCAATTTCATGACTATATCAATAAAATATGATAGAATTGGATAATGAAAAATACTGATATTAACACACACATACTATAAACACATTTTTGTTCTTCGTTCTTTTTGGATTAACACCAACTCAAATAAATCCTAATCCTAGTCAAACACAAACTGAAATTAAATATTAAAGAGTTAATTTTACTCGAAGAAATATAGGTTAATAGCTAGTAAATAGACTTTCAAAGAAAATTTCACTTGTCAAAAATGAACATACAACCAGAAAATAATGAAGAAGATTGAGGGTGAAAGAGGAGATAATAGAATAAGTTGGGTTATGTTTGAATTAGGGATTAAGAAATTTGGTTAATTTAAAGAAAGTCCTTGGATCATAAATAAGAGGGAAAATAAAAGTGAAAGGAGTGGGGTTAGGGTGTGTATACAAACAAGTGCATATATCTAGTTAAGGATGACATGTCAACTTTTAAGGGCTGCCAATATGTTGAATTAAAGGTTCGGGGAGTAATAGGACCCCCATGAAGTATAGGTGTGTAGTTGAAGATCGTGTAATAGGTTTAGGGAAGGGGGAGGGGCATTTGGATATTTTCTATAAATACCTAGATTCGATTTCAAGTAGCTACATTATATATATATTGAAACCGACAATTAATCTTTAATTGTAAAAAAAAATTAATTAATCTTTAAGTTATTGAAACCGACAGATTGGGTGATTGTCCTTGATTCTAACCGATCTTGTCCGTCGGTTCCACAATTGACAGGCCAAATTATGTTTGTAAGTGCATCGATTTGACACGAGTTTTACTTAAAAATTGATTTTGACCATCGGTATTGACCCTCATTTTTTAGACAGTTTTTGTATAATGTATTTACATTTGTCTTAAAACAAAATTGGGAGCTTTTTTTTAAGTTATAAAATAATTTATTTGCTTGTACTTTTTAAAGTAAAGTATCTATAAAAATTTGATAAAAAATATTTAACCCACTAAAATATCTTTTAACTTTAAGAAACTTAACATAACACAAGTTGTACAGACAAATGAAATAGAAAATTTTTTATAAACTAAACTAAAGTACAAAAAATTAAGAAAAATAGATTACACACCAATTGAGAAACTTCAAACTTACAACTTATAACACAAGTTAAATATATCTACATTAACTAAACTAAATAAAGGATTAATAAATGCTAAATAATTTCATCAGTAATTTTCCCATTTTAGCAAAAAATATGAAAAGAAAGTGTAACCCAAATGGGCAGGTCGTGCAGTCACCTACTTGATCCTAGTTGACAAGGGAGAACCCCTTTATAAAACACCATTTTAGTACGATAATAAAATTAAGATAAAAAATAAAAATCTTTATTCTAACAAAATCATCAATTCATAAATTCTTTTGATTATTTCAACATAATAAATCATAATTTTTTTTCCAAAATTGACTCTTCTCAAAGATCTAGTCAGCATAGGTGCAAAAGGCTCTATTTAGGAATCTTGGACAACAAGAAAGACACGGCTTAGGTCTGTGGAGAGAAGGAAAAAGCGGTCTAGGTATCCTCATGTCAATCATGAGATTGCAAATCACCTGCCACAACCTACACCTAAAAAAGATGTAGCAAGGTAGTATCAGGTACACTACACGTGCGCGGTAGGCATCATCGGTCGACTAAAATTAGTTCATGCAATTGTACAAAATTGAAATGCAGTCAAATCCCTCAATTTTAACAATAATTCATCATATTAACTATCCAATTACATTCACCAAAATAGGTAGTCGCCAGATAACACAAAATCTAAAACCAGTCGGAAAAAGGTATTAAGCCGGCCTGCTCATTGGATTTAGCCTCCTTTGCGGTGGTGGTATGACCACGGCCGGTGATCGCCCTTTAGCGTTATTGCATAGGTAGTAACTCTACCAGACTGTCGACCTTAGGTTCCTCACATAGCAATTTCTCACAATAAGTTCATCGACTCCAACAAGTTTATGCATGACAGAAACTCAACGATCAATTTCTCAACTTATCACATTGGATATACACATGATTCCTCAACAATCAATTCATCAACTTATCACATTGGATATACATGAATACACAACAATCAATTTATCAACTTATCACATTGGATATACAAATGAATCCTCATCATCAATTCATCAACTTATCACATATTATAAATAGTCGTTATAATTATGAAACATGTTACAACCCATACATCAACATTAAATCCATAGTTAGCTATACATTCAAAATCTCAATTTTATATGGTTCTTATATCATTGAACCAATCCTCACTATTCAACTCTCCTTCAATATCATATCATTGGTAATGTGCCAGACACATGCCTCATCACATCACTGCACATACTCACACGAAATATCGCGGTAAGCACATGCGGGGGTCTTATTTTGTAATACCTAAAGTGCCTAAGAATTAGACCGGGATTTAAAAATGAAGTTGGCTGAAACTGCGGAAAAAAATCCCCACAAGGACAAATCACCTAACAGATCGTTGGTCCAACCAATGGCCCATGGTAAGCACTCGTGGTGAGGTATGACTGGGTGGCAGTTGGAAGTAACGGGTCAAGTAACGACCCTTGTTCGCTGTGAGTCGTGGTGGGGATAGTCCTCAGCCTAAAGGGGAGTAACGGGTCGTGGGATGACCCGTTATGAGGAACAACGGATCGTAGTCACCAGTCGTGGAAGGAGTAAGAAATATCTGGTCAATGTACAGAAGAAAACCACGACTCATGGGATGGAAGAGCGAGTTGCGTGGCTCATGGGAAGGCTTGATACGAGATCTTGAAGGGAAGCAACGGACGTCACAATGGATCATCGCTTGAGCAACAGCTCATCCCGTCGAGTTGTGGGAAGTGAACATGAAAGTGTGAAGTTGGGAAATGGATCCAACGGATGGATACCACGAGTTGTGGTATCATGTAACGACTTGTTGGACCGTCCGTGGTTTCGGCCCCGATCACGAGAAATTTCGGGAATTTCATTAAGGGAATTTCGACTATTTCTAAGTCTAGGGTCCTAAACTACATCATTTAAGGCTCAAAATGTAGTGTTTTATAAGGGTAAAACCTATTCTAGGCTCATTCATATCCATGCATGCAAAGTTAGGGAATTAAGGAAGTGATCAAGCTTGTTCTTTAGGGTTTTCTTCAATTTTTTCCTTGGGCTTTCAAGGAGTAGTGAAATTTGATCTTCCCCAGGTATATAGGGTTATGAGTGGGTGAATCCTTCCACACCCATGCCCAATCTCTTCCAAATCATGAAATTTCCTATCTAAATTCTATGATTTTTTTTACCCAATGCATGAAATTTTGATTTCTCTACATGGGCATGATCCAATTGAGTTACTATTATTAAATTATGAATTATGGGCAAATTTTATATTGATTTTATTAAAAATCATGTTTCAAGTTTTTAAAATTAAAATGCCCATTCATAAAAAGTTCATGAAAGTTAAGGTTTATGATGAATATTTATGTATGATGGATTATTGATGATGGAAAACATGTTTTCAAGTTACCCATATTTATAATCACGTTTTCAAGTGAATTGAGTATTTTCAAACATGTTAAAGTATTGGAAAACACCCACATGTTCAAGAATGATTTATGATTTATGTTATGAATCTCATGATTTATTGATTTATGATGTTGGCTGACTAAAGGGCCCCTGAATCTTGGCTAATAATGTATTTTAATGGGGATCAATGATGATAATGTTTATTTGGCCATGAATCTCAATGAATGATGTTTATGATTTACGTATGAGCCTAATGTGCATGTTTTTGAAAGCGGTGTGTAGAGCCAGAGTAGTCGGCGTTCAAGGACTACGCCGGTGTCTCATAACTATATGCCACCATAGGTTCATATTGATACGTACAATGTTAATGATCCCCTCTTGTGTGATATCACATAATGCACGTCCCTTTCTTGGCAAGCCGGGGACGACTCACAGCCCACTTGAGTGAGATAGTTGGAAGTCATGTAGGCTCTACTGTGATGGTGTTGGTTATGGCGAGTCTTCTCATTGTTACGCATGTTTTATGCATTATTATGTTTATGTGTGATTTGCTCAAGTGATGATTTAATAAAGTTTCTCTTATGACTATGATAATGAATGGATCGCGAATGATTTGAAAACCTTGAGCCTTATATTATCTTATGATATTTATATTATGAGCATGTTGTCCCACTCTTATGATCTATTATGAGATTTTATGTATTTTTAAATGTCTGTTTTACTTACCTTGCATACTCGGTACATTCCACGTACTGATCGTATACTCTATGCTGTATCGTTTTATGAAAGTACAGCTCTGATCTATAGATCCAGCACCGTTAGTAGTTCATCTCGAGTTTAGCATTCGGCTCTTGGGTGAGTCCTCATTCTCAGGGACTAGTTTGGTATCGATTATCTTTTCATGTTCGGTTTTCTAGACTTGCCGGGTTAGTTGGGATGTTGTCCTATCCAGCCCATCAGATATGTTAGAGGATTTCAGACTATATGTAGTACTTAGCTATTATGTATATAGTATGTTCCGCTTACCATGTTATGTTATGTTTATGCTTCGCTATATCGGCTAAGCTAAGTATTTCGCTTTATTGATATCGAGTTAGAGGTATGTTCATCTCATGGGTCGACTTGGAGTCTCTCGGGGCTCCTTGTCCCGTGTTACAATATGGGTCTACGTTCGAGTCGTGACATTATTTCTTCCCTTCCAATCATGATCTGCAAGGAACTCTAGAAATTCATATCTTTTGTACGATGTGGTACCCGCTTCCACTTATACGCTACATGTTCCCCTTGGACCACGAGCCACTCTATTATAATCACTCATCCGGATGCTCCCTCGAGCACGAATCACTCATCTCTAGATAAAGCATATTATCTACTTTCATTCTCATATTTAATATGTTATCAATCAGTCAATTAGTATGACTTTTCGGAGGCATCATGTTGCCCTCATTAACTTGGTTACACTCACCAGTATACAACCATTCATCATGTTTCCCTCATTAAAAAAACACATATAACATATCGGTACACCCCAAATTCACAACATTATTTATTAACATTCATTATTTCCAAGCTCCCATTACAAGCATATTTAACACATCATAACATTGACGACAATTAGTGTCCGCAAACCAACTAAGCATGTTGTCATTCCACATATATACACATTGTATCTAAATTCTAACTCCTTATAAAACCATAACCTAGTACCTTTCTAGTTATTTATCGATTAATAAAGTCTCGCGTCATCTATCACAACAAACACGCAAGGTAACCTTCACACTCCATCAGTTCGACTTCTACCCTCGACATGGGGATCTATCACATAAATAGGTTATTTCAAATTTTGATCCGAATATTGTTCATATTAGACTTTATTTGTTTGCAAGAAAATTCGTTAAGATTGCTTGATCATTTCAACGCACTCCAGTTCTAAATTGCTAGACCACCTTTCTACTATTTCTCACAATTAACCATCCTTACCTTGTACTTGTTTTAAGTTGGTTGTTTTATACTACTCGAGTCTTACATTTTTATTCCAGGACTATTAAATTGCAATATTATACTTCTATTATCACGTTAGGCCTGACTACCTTCCTTTTTTCGTAATATTACTATCATTCAATCAAGATTATACAACTAAGATTACACCACCTAAATTTAAAATCCAAAAAGAACTAGAAACACATCACATCAAAAGTATTTTATTAAGAATGTTACATCAAAGTGCACCCCCACCCCTTATTAATTATCAACTAGGTTTCCAATTCCCATATGTTCTCATACCTAGGTTCAATCCTCCAATTATTATGGTTGCTCCATTGCAAATCTTTAATCCTATCATCACCTTTATTGATTTCTCTGCCCTCATCAATTGTACATCAATAGTACATATGTGTACATTGATAATGCTAAACCGCCTCTACCGAAGTATGAAGCGGGCGTTGTCAATAAAGAATCCAACAAAGAGGTTGGGATTGAACCCGAGATATGGAAGAGCTAGACTAAACTGATGAAGTGAACTTGTTGGGTAGTTACTCCAAATTGGAGGTTCTAAAGAAAAAAATAATTAAAACAACTGTTAAAATTTTGGATGAAATCAAGAATGAAAGATAACTAGGGTTTGTGTTCCCATGGGTTCATAACCTTCAGGTATACGCTCGTGATCATCACTAATGCTTACTTGTATAAGTGATAACTAGGGTTCATCCAAACAACTAGTTCATCCCTATTGGATGACTATATAATCAATGGGTCAGGTCTCATGAGCGATTGCAAACTAACCTTTATCAGTATGTGCCAAATTTAACTATCACTGCGACCACCAACTCAGAAGTTAATGCAATGATCATCAAGATCAAGGCTTTGTTGTAATTCTATTTTCCTAATCTCTACGTCTCTAGGCTCAAGCAAGTAAAGAATTCGGGCAAGTCCTAATGTTGCACACCATTGAAAACGTTTAAGCATGAACAAAATACAATACAAGTGTTTTTGCATTGGTTTTGAATCACTTTTATGTAACCTAGCTTGTTAATCCACCCACGGTTCTCACAACCCTAGCTATGACGGTTTTAGCCTCTCATAGTAAGGTTGTGATTTACGTCTCATAATTAAATACATAAATCAATACTTACAATCATAGATGAGAGAAAAACTTCTTTAAATAAATCAACAAAATTCCTCAAGAAAAAGTATGAAGATCAAGAAAATCAAGAAAAAGGTTGATCACAAGTCAATCAACTCAATTGTATGTTGTCTCAATGTTGTTTAACTACTTCTCTGACATTTACTCAAACCAGAAAATAAAACATAAAACGTCTTTATACAGACATAAAAATCCTTTTGTTAGGCTAACAGGGTGAATTTCCATAAACGTGCCGCTGCGTCACACGACCAATCCTACGACCCATAAACGGAGTTTGTATGCGGGTTGTACACCTACTTCCGTATGTCATTGACTGGATGAAATTTGGCTAAGTATCGGACCTTGGTAAGACTCGTACGTAGCTTCCTGCGAGTCGTACTATGCTTCTCTGTGTGGTCTGACTCTGAGAATTCTCACTTTTCTGAAATTTCTTCCACCTAGTGTGATGGTACGGCTGTTGCCTTGATACTAACTCATCTTGTTGTCTGTTTCGGAGTCAACACTTTTGCAAATCTTCTGAATCTTTCAACGAGTCAATGTTACGGCCCGTACAAGCATTGTATGACTCGTGCGAGAGTCGTAGGATGCCTCTTCATAACCCAGCATTACGAAACTTTTCACAATATGCGAGTATGGCTCATAGCATCATCCTACGGCTCGTGCGAGGAATTGTGACTTAAGCTATTTTCTGCACTTTCAGGCTATCTTTTGCACATTATTGCTCAACACCTATTTATCCTATAACCAAGAAAAAGTGCCTTATATCCATATAAACATATCCTAATTCCATGCTATTTTCTTAGTTTGAAGCGTCAGAAAGTACAGCCAAACTCACAACACATCAACACCCTCAACTTAAAACTTTTGCATGTCCTCAGGCAAAGAAAAGAAAAACTAAATACGAAGCTCAACTAGAAATAAAGCCCATGATACTATATTATGCCAAGCAAAGCACACTATACATTCAACAACTTCGACCCTTTTTCCATGAACTAGCATCGTAATGTACTGCAAGAAACCACAAAACATGATAAACGGGGATCAAGATTTCCATCTAGCTATCAACAGACAATCAAGTCATCACTGATGCTTTTCACATAGACCAATAGTAAAAGTAAACATAATCCCATGTACCCTCACAGCAAATGGAAGTCCCCACTCACGGATATGAGTGTCGGATATTGCATGGGACTAAACAGAGTGAGACACTCACTCGCACAAAGGATTACAAGTACTATGTATAAGATGCCATAGTCTTGCCTTGTTTTTCTCTGCTTCCAGTCTATTAGATGGTCAGATTAGGATCATTATAGGACTTGCTGTTGCTTGTAATGTAGGCTTTAGGGCTGGAGCATGATAAATATAAGAGATTTTTTTGAAGACTATCCTTTATGGCACTATCATACATTGGCTTCACCATTCACCTATTTCACCCTTTATGCTTTCATTCCTTTTCTTCCCTTTTCACCTCTTTTATGTGCATTGTATGGGTGTAGTGTACTCTCAACTTTTCAAGCATTTTATATTTTTATTTTTTTAAAAAATTGAAATTTTTTCTTTTTTTCAAGATTTCAAAATTTTCATCTCTTTTTTTCTTCACACCACACCTCATTTTTCACATTCTCTTTTCTCTCTCTTTTCCTCGTTCCCACCATTTATGTGATCTTGGGCATAATTACATGCCAAAGTAAATCACTTTATAACTTAGTTTTGTCTTGTTTATGTATTTAATTATGACTTAATGTGCCTTTTTATATAAATGAGAAGAAATTTAACCAACATGATTAGTCGTTGGTTTTGAAGGAAATAATGCATAGGAGGACCCAATCTATGATTTGGTGAAGTGGAGGAATGATATCGGGAGCGAAACACAAAAGTTGGAATAAATTGGGTGATTTTCAGAGGACTTCGCGATGCCTCAGTGACATTGGCGGTGCTCCGCGATACCTCCATGACACATTGGCAGTGCTCCACGATACACACCGTGTCACGGAGGCAGTGCTCCGCGATACACTCAGAAGTGACCGCGTTACTTGTTATTCCAGAAAAAATTCCACTAGTATAAATAGAACACTTAGGTTTTATTTTTATTCATTCTGACTTAGTTGAGCAAGAACGTGGGTTACAGGCAGTTGAGGATGAAATCCTGAGGTCCTTCTCTATCTCTTTCTCCTTTATTTCAATTGTTTGTATGATTTACACTCATTTGATGATGTTTAATCCACAAATGAGTGGCTAAATTCACTTCTTGCTGAGGTTAAGAACATTTGTGGTAAAATCAACAATTATTGATCATTTTGGTTTTCATCTTTTCTTCCATGGTTGTTCTATTAATTCTTGTTCTTACTGCATTAATGTGTAGCCAATGTTAATGTATATCTAAAGTCAGTTTCACTCGAAAGAGAAAGAAATTGGAAAGTTGTGACTTGATAGGATATGATCTTTTCTTAGTTTGGAAAAATTGAGAATTGATTTACCTTCAGGTAGAAATATACCTGAAAGTCGTATTAGTCAATTACGGAATCGATTTTGTATGGATAGAACATGAATTTCTTTTTATCACAGAAATGTAGGTGGAAGGTTCATGATTCTTAAGTTGGGTTAAATCGAGTTTTAATCCATAGGCAATAGTTCTTAACTAGCAACCAAAGGAAAGATTAACAGATTTGTATCAATAACTTACTTCCCTACACGTTTGTTTAGCCTCAGCATGCTCATAACTATAGTTCAGACTCAAATTGTACATTTGTTTAGATTTAGTATAAATTAGGAAACAAAATCCCAAATTCTTCTCTACATCCGTTATGTGCATTTTAGGTTAGAAGTTCATTGACACTTGATTCGATTGTTACCTTGGTCCAGTCCCTGTGGGATCGATACTTGGCTTAATTGAGCCATTTTACTACTTGTTCGACCACGTGCACTTACGTGTAGTCGTCTAGACCGATGAACAAGTTTTAAGGCGCGGGTCTTGAGGATTGGCAATTGGTAAAATTCTTTTCTTAGTGTTAGTGTACAATTTCTATATAAAGGGAGTGCGACAACGTGGGCAAATATTTGTTCTAAATTCTTTTTGAATTTTCACATACCCTTCTTGACATGACATCATGGAACACAAATGTTTTAAATGGTGGATACTCATATTTTGGCGAATCTTGTCTAAATTTGGAGGACACGGTTAGTGGCAACATTGTAGCTGCGTGCAATACTGCGTGCTGGTCAAGATGGCCATTGGGATGGCTGTCGAATGCATACTCCCCTCCCTAACCCTACTATGATCTTCTATTGACTACACTGAATAGGCATGCTGAAAATGAGGACTTGGGACAAGCTCGAATAGAAAGCATGCTTAAACAACTCCTTGAGCAATCGAAGCAATGAAGGAGGCGATGGCGACGTGAGGAATTTGGCAAGAGAGGAGGAGAATGCAGAGGCTCTACTGAAAGGATGAGCGTTAAAGTCACGGAGATGATGATGATTGCTGAGGCTGAAGCTTGTGATAAATTGCAGGTAACAGTTATAGGCGATGTTCAAGAGAAACTACAAGAGGAAGAAAGGGGTGAATTTGTGAATAGCGCCCAACAATTAGAATCTCTTGAGTGTCCCGTGATGGGCTCACACTTATGGAAAAATTCATGCACGGGGAGAGAATGAAATACCCCATTTTGACGTTAATGGAGAGATAGATGTTGATGCGGAGAAGGTGTATACAAGTAAGGAGGTCAAGTAAAATGTAGTTTTGAGTCAGTGTATTGGACCCCACTCAAACATTTTCGACATTGAGTTTGGTTGACAACATAGAAATAGGAATCTTCCAAGCATAGAGAAATGTTGAGGAGAATGGCTTATATATTCTGAAATTTGTTGATTCCAATAGACAAAATGACTTCACTTACTTAAGGGCCAATAAATGCCAAAGGCGACATCTACTGTTTGGTCCTTACAATTTTCACCACCACCCATGACATAAGTAGAAGAAATTAGGGGTGAGATTCATATCCTCAATTGGAGGAAAAGCGGTGAAACTTGATCGTGGTGCCGCAACGTAAAATTAGACGCTGAGGCAACCCAAGGGTACACGGAGTACCATTTTAATTTCTTTTGCATTTTGTATTGATTTTATTTATTTTCATTTTTGTTGTTTCGGGTGGAAAGTTAAGCAAAAATGGAAGTCTGAGTACCCTTGGAGGAGGAAGCTAATAAGCATGGAAGAGAAAAAGTGTGGGGTCAAACACCCACCTGTGTAAAGTTGAAGAAAACCATGTTGTTGGCTAGGCCTAAAAGGCCTCAGGAGTATTCTCACCCTCTTTAAATGTTAATTTGATGTTATGAGGACATAGCATGATTCAAGTGTGGGGTGAGGAAAATTTTAAAATTTTGTGTATGATTTTTGGTGAATGTAATGCTTGTGAGAAATATTTGAATTTTTTTGTAGTCAAGCATGACTTCATCACCGTTGGTTTTTCTTTTCGGTTCTTTTCCGACGAAGTCTTTGAACCGAAGAATAAAAATTTGTCCTTATGCGTATATAATGTTTTTAGTCAAAGTTAGAGACTATTTCCGGCGATGGATGGATGGCAACCGTCTTGAGAAAAATTAGTCAGTAGGTTGGTTTTTTGAACCCTGCTTGCTGATGGCTTGATGTTCTTGTTATGCTATGCATGAGTTATAGATACAAGTGTGGTTAGTGTTGAAGCATTTAAGAAGTTGTATAACTTTGTGTGAGACACTTAGGCTCTTGAATTTGACTCAATATGATTGAAGCTTAATGTTTGAATTCTTGTGATTAGCTGTGTTAAGAGTCTGGTATGTCTTGATTTGAGCATGTGCCATGAGTGTAAGGTTTTCCGAATATTCCGTGCTATTGTGGAATGTCTAGAACTTGCCTGGTGTGTATATAAAACTAAATGAAGGATGTGAATTGTAGGAGATGATTTGGTAATTCTTTGAATGAACCTAAATGTTATCCCTCACTTTACCTACCTTGAATATTTAATCCTAGTTAGCCCCATTGAGCCTTGAGCCTATTCTCTGATAGCTACAACATAAGCTTAATCCTTTTTCTTTCATTAGCCTTGAATTTGATCCAAAACTCCGAACGCTTAAGTAGAAAATCCGAAGAGTGAAGGAGTGAAGGAGTGGAAGAAAATATGAGACACATGAAGACTGGAAGGACAAGGATGGCGCTATGAAAATGGTTGATTATTAGTAGGGAGTAAGAAAATAAATGAATGAAAAAAAATTTAGCCATGCTCCTTACTAGTACATTTAGTGTGCTTAAAGAAAGGGAACAAGAAAAAAATCCAAAATTAAAAAGAATGAGGGTGAAGTAAGAGAAGAGATATCCTTAATGAAGGTTGAAGTTATTAAAAGTGCTTGGGAAGATGATCACTATTGCTGGTGAATAGTACCTACCCGTTCCTTAGCTTACATTACAACCCATTAAGTCCTACTTGATCTTACGTTCATACATCCTTAAATGAGTGGAGTAAAACACTAAGGGCAAGCTTATAGGTGCTATGATGCATGTGAATTCTTTGTGAGAGCGAGCGTAATTTTATTCATATACCCATACTTGGTGTGATTTGAATATTTGTGAGTAAAAAGGGGTAACTCTCTTGTTGTGAGGGCACATGTTTAATGAGAGATAACATCGATGTCGGATTTCTTGATCAGATTGATTTGCGTGAGTTTGCCAAGATTGAGAGTCGATTCTGGATGTTAGGAAGTCTTAACGTAGTTGTATGTGATTTTAATTATGAATTCTATTAATTAAATTTAAAAATATTTTTATTTGTTATCTTAAATAATCATCATAGCCGTAGCTTGAATTATCTTGCTAAAACTAGCTATGTGTGAGTCTTCATGTGCATGAGATGTAAAGGTTTGTTCGAGGACGAACAAGACTTTAAGTGTGGGGTTGTGATCTTGGGCATAATTACATGCCAAAGTGATGCTATAACTTAGTTTTGTCTTGTTTATGTATTTAATTATGTACATTTTCATGCCTTTTTATATAAATGAGAAGAAATATTAACCAACATGATTAGTCGTTGGTTTTGAAGGAAATAATGCATTGGAGGACCCAATCTATGATTTGGTGAAGTTGAGGAATGATATCGGGAGCGAAACACCAAAGTTGGAATAAATTGGGCGCGATTTCAGAGGGCATCCGCGTACCTCCGTGACACGTTGGCAGTGCTCCCGCGATACACTCTGTGACACATTGGCAGTGCTCCACCAATACACCATGTCACGGAGGCGGTGCTCCGCGATACACTCCGTGACACGTTGCTTGTTATTAGGAAAAATCCCCACTAGTATAAATAGAACACTTAGGTTTTATTTTTATTCATTCTGACTTGGTTGGGCAAGAACGTGGGTTACAGGCAGTTGGGGGGACGAAAATCTTAGGGTTCTTCTCTATCTCTTTCTCCTTTATTTCAATCGTTTGTATGATTTACACTCATTTGGTGATGTTTAATCCACAAATGAGTGACTAAATTCACTTCTTCTTTGAGGTTAAGAACATTTGAAGTGGATTGTAATTATTGATCATTTGGTTTTTCATCTTTCTTCCATGGTTGTTCTATTAATTCTTGTTCTTACTGCATTAATGTGGCCAATGTTAATGTATATCTAAAAGTCGATTTTCACTTGAAGAGAAAGAAATTGGAAAGTTGAAATTGATAGGATATGATCTTTTACTTAGTTTGGGAAAATTGAGGAATTAGTTACCTTGGATAGAAATATGCACGAGAATCGTATTAGTCAATTACGGAATCGGTTTTGTATGGCTTGAACATGAATTTCTTTTTATCATAGAAATGTAGGTGGAAGGTTCATGATTCTTAAGTTGGGTTAAATACTAATCCATAGGCAATAATTCTTGACTAGAAACCGAAGGAGAGATTAATCAAATTGTATCGATAATTACTTCCTACATGTTTGTTTTAGCCTCAGCATGCTCATAACTATAGTTCAGACTCAAATTGTACATTTTTTTAGATTTAGTATAAATTAGGAAACAAAATCCCAAAATCTTCTCTATCTTTTGTCTGCATTTTTAGAATTAAAGTTCATTGACACTTGATTCGATTGTTACCTTGGTCCGAGTCCACTGTGGGATCGATACTTGGCTTACTTGAGCCATTTTACTACTTGTTCGACCTCGTGCACTTGCGTGTAGTCATCTAGACCGGCGGGCATTATGCATCCCTACTCTAGTCACCCTCAACTTGGGCATTTGCCTATGTTGAGGTTCACAATGTCAAGGATGGATCGGGGCCAAAACAGATTCATTATTAAAAAAATGGGTACGGTGGTTCATCGGTTAATCAAAGAAAAATGGTCTATTAAAGGCTCAAAATTGGGATCAAGGGAATCATATGATTTTGGTAGGGTTATTTAGGCTAAAAGTGAGTTTAAAAAAGAATGACCTATGATCATATCCTAACCAACCATCCTTAGCCTATGCAAAGACCAACCAGGCAAGTTCTAGATCTTCAATACAGTACTTAACTAAGTATTACACCTCACTCACTCATGGTACATGACTTATATTTACCTTACCTGTTTGATTTACACATGGCTTAACAAAACTCCTCGTGCTAATAAACTAAATGACCTCAAAAGATCCATAGAAATCATGCATGCAATCACAAATACATAGGTATGCATCAAAATTTTTAAATAGGGTCATTTTTTTTCAAAAATCTAAACTAGTGCATTTTCACTGGTTGAGTACTCCTAAGTTATTTACAAATTAAAAAAAATCACAAAATAAAAAAATAAAATCCTAAACATTCCGGTTCTACTAGATAGCATGCCTGAGGGAAAAGAAATATGACAAGAAAAATCCTAGGGAGAAATAAAAAATCCCAAAAATCACAAGTACACTGCCTCCCCTTTTTGAAAATTGAGCTTCATCCCCGAAGCATGAACTACAAGAAAATAGGGAAAGGAACATACCTGTGGCACTCTAGTCACTCCTTTCATCCTGTTGAGGAAATACCTCCACTGCAATCGTGGCGCTAGAGGTGGCTGGCGCACTCGCTAAAGTATCCATAGGGGAGTGGTTGCCACCTCAGTAGTCTTGGCAGCTTCTATGGCCTCTGTGTCAATCAGGGCTGAAGGTGGCTCGCTTGAAGGGTCCTGACCACTAGCAAGATCGGGCTAATTCATGGTAGAGATGCCTGCTCCTCTAGCTTGCTCATGTAGCTCTAACACATGTGATTTATGAGTCTATAGGCTCTTTGCTCGTGCCTACTTGCGCTCTCTTCTTTCCTTCTTCCTTCTCTTCCTCAAGCTCTCCTCTCCAACATCATCTGAAGCTCTTTTCTTTCTCTTTTCTCCAGCAGCTGTTGTCGGCTCCCAATAAGCCGCCAAATCAATCTCTTAATCTGGTCCTTCATCGAGGTCTAGAAGAGTGGGGGCTGCTATTACTGCCGGTTGTTGTGATGACAACTTGGCTCCAAAGAGCCCCCAAATCCTCTCGGAGATTGCTGGTATCCGTCTGCTCCGCCATACACATATTGAACCGGCTATCAAATCCATCCAGGTGAGCATATAAGGCCTGAGCTGTTGCGTCTATCTTTGCTTTGACCCATGGCTTCACGTTTTCCATCATATCTTGAATTTTTCTCTCAATCGTGGTCAGCCTTTTTACCAATTTCTAGAGGAAGTCCTGGGGCACTAAGACATGCCATGCTGGAATCTGAGTTTGCTGGCTAGGCTTTGGTGTAGCTTAAGTGCTAGGAGCTGACTTTGAATGACCGACATCTGTAGCCGGTGTCTCGCTCTGCTCCTGTAAGGTGGGGGAATTTACCTGTGTGCCCCTGTTGGCTGGGCCAATAGAACTGCTTGTGGAAGCTGGGCTTGGCTTACCTAGTTCATTTCATCCCAGATAAGGCCGATGTCTGCAATCCTATGCCCTCCGTTCAGACGCTCCTCACCCCATTGTATTGGCACCCTGCCTCTGTGCATAGTCTGAATACAAGACTCAGGAATGGGATGTTAGTGCTCAATCCTACCGCCTGGTCTCGTATCTCCTCTGTGATGATCCTCGGGATGTTGATAGGATATTGGGACATGAGGCATGCCACCAAAGCTGCTCTGTCAACACTCAATGTGTTGTCCTTGACTGTAGGTGCTAACCAGTGGCGTACTAGCGTCCAACATGCTTTTGCTATGAAGTTCAAGTAGTTCTTTGTAACCTGGTTTCCACTAGTAACCCACTCATCTTTCTCTTTATCCTAATCAATCACACCCGCCAACCATTGCAACTTCCTCTGCCGTTCCTCCAAATCCAACTGCTTGATTTGCTTTATTGCCTCCACCCTATACTCGTACTCCGGCATCATCCGTGTAGGCATGAACTGTGGTCCACACAAAACCCATGAGATGGTCCACTCTGATATGTCTACCTCTCTTCCTCGAACCAAAACACTCTCAAGTCAGGGATGGTCTTTTATTTTCTGCCCCTCTTTAGTCTTTTTCTCCATGGTGGCCAAATAGTTGGCGTAGAACTCTTGGACCAATTCTGCGGTATACTGAGATGGAGTCTTGGCCATCCACTCGAAGCCATAGAAGCTTAATATGCGTTTCATCTCCTCAACTTCATTTAGTGAGTTTGTGAGGATCTGCGATTCTTCTTGGATGCTCCACCTCAGCTTGTTTTTGGTGATGAGAGAAGTGCCTTGCTCATAAATTTCTCTAGCTCCCGGCACTCTCCACCCAACTGTGCGGTTCTCTCTAGACGGAGTCTGTTCTTGCGCTGCATTAGGAGCTTCCTCCTCTGAGTCATCATTGCCCCTTGCCTCTCCAGATTGGGTCTCCTTAGACCCTTCCTTTGCATTTTAGCCATTTCCCGATTCCTGATTACCTTCTCTAGCTCCCTCCTCAGGCTGGGGAGCTTGGGCAGAAGTGGCAGTAGCTGCTACGGCTTGTTCTTTTTGCCTTTGCCCTAGTGGTTCTGGTTCCGTTAGTGTCTAATGTATCAAGCTGGTACTCGTCAACTAAACCACTAGGAGTGGCTACTTGCTCGGATCGGACTCAAATGTTTCATCATGTAATATCCTCGGCTTGAAATTTGCGTAATATCCTCCGAGCAGCTGCTTTTGATGCTTTGTGCCTCATCGTTATTGTACCTGTAGAGAAGAGGGTTAGAATTCAAAATCTAAGAAAGAAAAACTAGAAAAGAAAATTTCAGTATCTAATCACAGGTCAACAGTATGGGTCGTACCATGGAGGTAAGACTCGTATGAAGTCCTAACAACTCTATATGCACATTACGACTCACAGGTACGACTCATACCACGAAGGTATGACCCGTACCTTGAGTCATCTGAGAGTGCCCCTACACTTCGATTTTCTCTATATTTTTCCATGATTCATGGTACGACCCGTAGGTCAATTCCACGGGTCATAGGAAGGACCTTTCTGCCTCTTCTGGGCTTGTCCCTATTTAGGACTTTGATACGATGCACAATACGACTCGTAGTGACAAACCACAGACCGTACTGTGTTTCGTACCTCTTTTCTTGACTGATTTTGGTTCAGTTTATAGGGACTCTTTTTCATGTTTTGGGTACTTAGAATTCCCCATATCTAGGCATGTTATTCAATCAATTTAACACTAATCATCCCTCCCCTTTTTAGTCTCTACCCATAACTCAATTTTAAATATTTGAATGCAGAAGTTCATCCAATAGAAAATATATTTTCCCAGTTGCACATAGCCCAATAACACCCCTGATCATTGTCTCTTTTAGATTTTTCAAGCAAAAACAATGACTCACAAGGGTTTTGATAGTTATGACATCAAGCCCATAAGTTTCTCGATATTCAATACAATACACTTACTTGTTGCTTCTTTCTTCGACTGGTAATACGAAATTAGGATTGAGACGACTTGCTTTAGAAAAAAATTGCTCAACTGTTCTTGTTTTTGAGTTACGGGTGTGAGGGATTCATTAGTATGGCTCGTGCTTTAGTTTTGTTTGTGTGGGAAAGGGGTGGTTTTAGGTCTGCAATTTAAAATATGTGAGGGGCAGATGTTAAAAATCTGGGTCGAGTTGGGTAATTTTAAAGGTTTTGACCCGTCACGACTCATACCACGAGTCGTAGGAAGCCCCAACGACTCATTCCTTGGACCCGTAGGTCAGAGTTTTGAAAAACTTACCTAAGGACCTACAAGTACATCCTACGACTCGTACAAGGTGGGTACAGTCCGTATGATGACTCGTAGGTCTTTGCTTTGAATAACCATTTTAACCAAAGGTAGCATAATTTTGAAATACATCTCTAAAGCTCTCCACGCCTCCTGCTATAGCTCGTATGATGCTGTCAAGAGTCATACTGAGAGCCGTAGCAGCTGCTCTTTCAGCAATTTTTCTACTTCCTATTTTTGTTTTCCCTACACACTGAGCACACATTAGTTCCATCACTTGGGTTGACTCCAAAGAAGCGGTTGATTTAACATCGCGGCATGACGCAGGTGGCCCGATTACTCAGAATTCACCATGCCACCACTTGGGTTGCCTCCCAAGAAGTGCCTGATTTAAAATCATGGCACGACGCAAGTCTCTTGACTACTCAGAATCGTCAAGTGACTCAGATTCATCCTATAATGCTGAGATTACACTGTATTCCTTAGGTTGCTGCATTGTCCGGCAGATGTTGAAAGTGACCTCTTCTTTGTCTAGTCTAAACTTCAGCTGGCTAGACTCCACATCTACTAAGGCCTTCCTATTCGCAAGGAATGGTCATCCCAAAATAATGGGGACCTCATAATCAATGTCCAATCCAAAATCACAAAGTATGCCGGGAATATGAATTTTTCTACCTTCACAAGCACGTCGAACAGGATCCCCACTGGCTTTTTCACAGTTTTTTCGGCCATCAGTAGCTGCATAGTGGTCGATGTGGGGGATCCTAAGCCCAATTTCTTGAATACTACCAAAGGCATCAGGTTGATGATTGCTCTCAGATCACAAAGTTCCCTTGTGAACTCGACATTGCCAATGGTGCTAGGTATAGTGAAAGCACCTGGGTCTTATTTCTTTTGAGCGAGGACGTGTAGCTATGGAACTACAGTGATGTACACTATCTACCGTCTCATAGCTTAAGGACCTCTTCTTTGTCACCAAGTACTTCATAAACTTAGCATATCCCGACATTTGTTCTAATGCCTCAACCAATGGATGTTCACAGATAATTTCTTAAGCATTGACAGGAATTTCTGAACTTACCATTTTCCGCCTTTTTCTTCATTCTTTTAGGGAACGGTACCAGTGGTCGCGGGCCGATACAATTGAGACGCTCCTTGATCAAAGTCAGGTTCTTTCTCACCTATCGAGGCCTCTGGAAACTCAACATACTCCATCTCAGCACTTTTCTTATTCTCCTCAATTGTTCTCTCTTTCTTTCGCTCAACTATAACTGGAAAATGGGGATCAACTGTGGTCTTACCACTCCTTGTCATCACCGCCATGCAATGGCCATCATTCTTTGGGTTCTGGACGGTGTTGCTAGGTAGTGTACCCTTTTGTCTAGGGTTCAGTGATGCTGACAATTGCCCAAGCTGCTTTTCAATCTGCTTGATGGCTGTTACATGAGATTCTACTCTCTGACCCATACTTGATATGTCATCACGGATCTCCTTCAATTGATCATCAGTGGACCTCACCTTTTTCAACATTTCACCTATCATGCTCTCTAACTTTGACTGCCAGTCTCCCCCTGCGTGTATTGGGAGGCACATAAACTCCAGCCCGATCATTGTGGTAGCCATCGTTTCTTCTCCATTCTCCATCGTGCTCATGATCGCGACTCTTGTTTATGTAACCATTTCGGTTGCAGTTGTCCCTGTATTGGTTCCGACCTCGATTTCTAGAACCTTAGCGCCAATTGTATTGTCCAGAAGCTTGGGCGTTGGCTTAGAAATCCGCCACCTGGCTATCCAGAAAATTTGCCTCTTCCTCGGAATCAGAGTGATTTGCCCCCAGCTCTAGTGCTTGTGTCCCCACTGTATTTACCTTTTTGGATCATGTCCCATAATGTGCTTTGTAAACAAATCCAACGATATGCGTATGTGAGCCAACTCCTGATCGCGTTCTTCTTCCTTCCTACGTTGGTCTACAGTCAAACCAACAACATATGTACCGGCCACTGCATATTCCTCCCTAGTATGCCATGCCCTGTTTGTCTTGGTCACCTTGTCAAGGATAATAACAGCTTCCTCCAGGTGTGACTCATCAATCCTTCTGTCACCGTGTCTGCCACAACTTTTGTGCTATTATTGAAAGACATGTAAATATTTCCAACAAACTTTCATCTGGGATCTTATGATTTGGGCACTTTGTCAACTTCTTCTTGAACTTCAGCCAGGTTTCATGAAGTGCCTCGGTTTTGAGTTGTCAGAAATTGTAGATCTCATCCTTTAGCTGCAACATTCTAGAGGGGGGGAAAGAATCTCTCTAAGAAGACCTGATTGTGTTCCCTCCAGTTGGTTACGGAGTCGTTGGGAAACTCTGATAACCATAAAGTGGCTTCCCCTGATAGAGAGAAGGGGAAAAATCTGAGCCTAATGGAATCTTGGCTAACTCCGGGAAACCTGTACGCCTTGCACATTCCTACAAAGTTCATCAAGTGCAGGTTGGAATCATCCACTGCATGACCACTGAACACCCCTTTCATGTTTAACAGTTGAATCATGGTGCTCGTGATGTCTAATTTGGCCCCAACGGGCAGTGGTGGTGGCACAATTGCTCCAGTTGACCCAACTTCATCAATATCTGGGTCCTCATCATTGAAGAACTAAGGGGCAAGTCTATGACCTTTGTTGCCCCTCCCATGTCGACCAACATTAACAACCTCATCTCTGGCATCTTCTGCATCCTAAAGTGCAGCTTGCCGAGCTAGCTAGACTTGCCTAGCTTCTTCAGCTATGTGGGCATCACTCTGTTCCTGGTTTTCCATTATGCGCAGTGTTCATTCAATTTTGGGGTTCAACGGAATCAGGGGGTTTCCACTACTCCGAGTGTTTGACATTCACCAGAAAACAACCTGTAGGTATCAAAAACATAAAAAGAATATAATTAAGGAAATAACTACCAAAAGTCAAATACAAGCAAATAATCTAGTCTTAGCCGTATTCCCCACCAATGATGCCACTTTTTGATAACTCTCGAACCATACCTCCTACCGAAGTATGAAGCGAACGTTGTCAATAAAGAACCCAACAAAGAGGTTGGGGTCGAACCCGCAGGGAATATGGAAGAGCTAGACTAAATTCAGTAAGTGAACTTGTTGGGTAGTTACTCCAAATTGGAGGTTCTAAAGAAAACAATAATTAAAACAACTGTTAAAATTTTGGTTGAAATCAAGAATGAAAGATAACTAGGGTTTGTGTTCTCCATGGATTCATAACTACTTCGGGTATACATACGTGATCACCACCAATGCTTACTTGTACAAATGATAGCTAGGGTTCATCCAAACAACTGGTTCGTCCTTATTTAATGACTATACTCAATCACCGGGTCAGATCTCATGAGCGATTGCAAACTAACCGTTATCAATATGTCCCATATTTAACTATCTGATCACGGGAAATAATATAGGTCCCGTGATACGCTTTATAACTTAAATTAGTCGTGTTGTCTAAGCTATTTGATACATTTTCATGTGATTTTATATAA
>JACEIK010000424.1:111552-128099 GCA_018107945.1 Datura stramonium | reverse complement strand
TCTTTCCTACCAAGTGCCCTGCTAGCGGTAGGTGGAGGTTAGCCTCCTCTTCCTACATACCAAACTCCCTCAAGAACTGAGTCAATGGGCTACCATAACAATACTTCAAACGACAATTGTCCATGGATAACCGCATGTTGTCCCTAAGCACTGCTCCAAAGTTAATTGATAGCCTCTTTATCAATATGTACACCAATACTACCCTCTCTCCAGTGATCTCAGTGGTATGTTTCCCCGGGAGGAGTACATCACAGACCAACATAACCCAAACTCTAGCCTCCTTAGTCAAGTAGGAGAAGGATAGTGTCAAAAGAACACCAGTCTCACTTTCTGCCCACCAAGAAGCTGAATTCTCTCCGCATAATGTATGGTGAATGTCATGGTATGAGGGCTTCTCAAGCTACAAGAAATACATCTCTAGGTCCACCACTGGTGTGCAAAGAAAGGAATTGAAAGACCTGGAAATGAAACGGACTACTTGACCCCACACCTTGATCTTTGTGCTCTTTAGGTGTTCCAATTGGCATAAAACTCCCTCAGTAAGGTGAGGTTACGCTCTTCTAGCTCAATAAATTCATAACCCAACCTCAATTCATGGACAACATCACGAATGGTGGGGAAATCATGTGCCAGATAAACTTCATCAATCCGATTCTCTGGGGCATATTTGGCTTCTTTTTGGGCATTGAACTATTTGATCCCATGCTCATCCATAACCTTAGCTCCAAATCTCCTGGCAGGGGATGCCCTTGGGAATGAGGAACTTGGTGCAACTCCTTTTTTAAACCTTTTGAATCCCTTGCTTGAGGTTGCTATCTCCTTGCCTTTAGCAATTGCACCTGCCAACACAAAATTAGTTCATGAACATCAAGGCTAGATAATTAGGTGTAGGAGACGCAAAACGATCCCACACTTAATTCTCTAGCATACTTATGAGAATTTGTCAAATAGGGTACTCAAACTTCCCCTATTATCATGCTAAATTTCATCAATCCAGATTCTTCACAAACTTGATATGACAACTCACACTCATGATATCATCACACTCCAGTCTTTGTTTTTTATTTTCTTTCCCCAAGAGTGCTTCAAATTACCCACTCACTTCACTTGCCCAATTCTTAATTTTCAATTCTCAACAACTCAAGTGTGGAAGTAGTCACAATATATATTCCAACCAATAATTTACATGATTTTCACTAAATTTCCACAATAAGTTGGTGTGAATTTGCAACAACCCAATATTTTTAAATTAAAGCATCATACTATTCAAGAAACTTCTTCCTCCATAAAAGTACTCTAATTTAAAGAATTTCATGGAAATTTCTACCACTCATTCACAACCTCTCTTCATACCCACAACTTAAAACCACAAGAATTCAACCAAAACAATTAATCCAATCAAGGATACAACATTATTATAGAGGAACATATGATTTTTAAGCCATGGAAAACTGACATTATGAAGTTCAAGATTCTTGCCCAACAATGGTGATTTTGGGAAGAGATGATAATCAGAGCATGCTTACAAAAATAAATACTAAAGGAAATAAGAATTTTACTTACTTGAGTGGAAGAATCTTGCTTCACAAGGCTTTTGAGTAGACAATAATAGGGGAGAATGGGGAGGGAGAGTTACCGCTACGAGAGAGAGAGAGAGAGAGAGAGAGAGAAAGCAAGCTCCATTTTCTTTCTTTTACCTTTATTAGATAGAGAAGATGAATGGAAAATAAAATAAAGGGTATGGGTGGGAAATTTATATTAATTTAGGTTACACACGGACCCAAAAAAAAAATTTAATTCACCCCTAGTGTGGCGCGCCAATCACTGCACCTAATACTTAGAAAAAAAAACTCTTGAGTAAATAAGCCATGGCGCAGCACGCAAACCACTACACCTACCTGACAAAAGAATTTATCTGAAGTTTTACACCTAGTGTGTCATGCCAGGTATTTCACCCCAGACTTAAAAAATATTTCAGCTTTCTTTCTCTACTTTTTCTCCTCAAATTCCCTTTTCATCTATGCAAAATAGAAATGCATTAGAAAGATGGGTTGCCTCCCACCAAGCGCCTTATTTATAGTCATGGAATGACATTCACGGGTTGCCTCCCGTGCACCGCCTAATTTAATTTTGTGATACGACACAAGAATTCTCACTCTCCAACTGAGCGAGATGATTTGTAACCTGAATTCCTGATGGTTCTTCTTGCGACACATGCTACTCTAACGCCTTCTTAGACATTTTAGGCTCTACCATTGTGATAGTAGTTAGCTCCTCATAATGGAGTGGGAATCGTGCCACCCTGAATATACCAAAAATCACTTCCTGACCATCCACAGTCATATACATCTTGCTTGACCTCACCCTTATAATTGCTTAAGTGAATCTTTATTTCACTATTCAAGAAAACACAAGTACAATTTGGAAAGAGTTTTGAGGTTACTTTTTACTACAACTTGAAATATAACTAAAATAAAATAAAAATAATTTGTTTGTCAGAGAGTTGTGATTCAAATGATGATTAAGATCCAGGGTCTTGGCATTATCGCTTTCAGGTTGAGTTCTAGGGTTCAAATACACTAGAATAAATCTTTCTAAAGATTACTAATTTCAAGTTACTAATTCATTTCTTAACTATTCTCCTGAATAGGCAAGAACTATCTCACGAACCCTAACACCTATATCCCTATGGTTGTAGGAGAAACATGAGACAACGGTCGAAGATACTTGACTCAACTAAGTAAGGTTCCAGGATATATCCCTATACTCAAAAATGAAATCAACTCCTTGAACTCTTGACAAGGAATCAAAACCTACTCTATGCTTCTTTTAGYCCTCATTAGTTCTCACTCCCGAGTTCAACCAATGAGYCAATAGATTCTATTCGAAAGGTGATCAGACTAATGAATAAAAATCAAGTAAGCATAAAAAATCTTGAAAAGAAGAATTAATTTTCTAGAATAAATGAACTTTCAAACTACAACAATCAAGATGTGGCCAAAACCTTAGATTAGGGAGTTTGGCCACTCAGTTCAAGAGTACACCGAAAGAAACCATCATTTGAATCAACAAAAGTAAAGTGTAATGAAGAAAAACCTAAGAAGAAAATGGAACTTCTTGTCTCCTTCCCACAAAACTGCGTATAATAATTCTTCAATCCCCTAATCAAATTCCCTAGTGATGTATTTATAACCATAGTAAAATTTCCCTTTTCCCTTGAGTAACTGAGCTTTTAGACTTAGAACAATAACTCCCAGACAGGACCTAGCGTGCCACTTCACCCATCTTGCCAAACTTGGTTTAATTTCTTCTGAAGTTTTGCTTCTAGCATGACACTTCTACTATCTCAACAAGGTGTTAGTCAAAATTCTGTAGTTCATAACCGGGCGCGCCACTTCTCTTAATGCACCAGAGGTGTTAGAAAATTTTCCCAAGTTCAGTTCCTCTTTGGTGCGCCATTTCTCTTATTTTGCCAAGGTGTTGGTAAAAATTCTTCTCAAGTACAATGCTTGGCATGCCACTTCTCTTATTTCACCAACTTTGAGCGCAATTTCTCTAAAGTTTAGTGGCTGGCAGGCCACTTCTCCCATTTCACCAGGCCAAGTTTTTCTCGAATCCTTCTTTCTCACACCTGGCACCTTTTTTAGTATTTTTTCCATGTGTTACCAGCCAAAATCATCTAAAAATATGTTAGCTCGTTTCATATACACATCCATGAAACCTTGCATTTTATAAGGATAATCTTCTCAGAATATGATAAAAGATGGGTAAAAATGTGACAAATGAGCATAAGAATATGCCCAACATCATAGAGCATTAGGCTCTAAGGGCCAGAGGAGCATGTCAGGGGAACGCACTTTTACAACATGTAAGAGTTGTGGTAAGTACCATCCAGGAGAGTGCTTGATTGTCTCAGATGCATACTTCGGGTGTTGGAAGCCCGGACACAAACTTAGGGTGATGATAGAGGTCATGCCCCAGCTACCACTTCTTTAGCAACTCTAGTCGCTCGCCCATCTCGGCAGGGTGCATCCTATAGTACCAGTGGCAGATAGCGCCAGAACCGTTTCTATGCACTATCATCACATTAGGAGCAGGAGAACTCACCAGATATGGTCACTGGTATGTTGTGAGGTTTTTTATTTTTGATGTCTATGCGTTGCTAGATCCAGAGGCCATGTTTTCCTTCGTGACTCCCTATATTGTTGTTAGTTTCGGTGTCAGTCTCGAATCCTCTCAAAATCCTTCTCAATTTCTACTCTTGTTGGTGAGTCAGTTTTAGCACGGAGGATATATAGAAATTTCCATATTACAATTCTTTAGAAGGTCTCCTCAATCGACTTAGTAGAGTTAGACATGACTGACTTTGATATTACCTTCGATATAAATTAGTTGTATGCTTGCTATGCTTCAGTTAATTATAAAACCCGAATAATACAGTTTTGATTTTCAGGTGAACAAGTCCTAAAGTGGAAGGGTAGTTCAATAGTGCCCGTAGGTCGCTTTCTCTCTTATCTTAAAGAATATGATCTCCAAGGGCTATGTATATCATTTAGTTCAGGTTAAGGATTCTTAGTCTAAAACCCCGACTCTTCAATGAGTTTCGGTTGTACGTGAGTATTTGGAGTGTTCCCAGATGATTTACCAGGAGTCCCTCCTAAGCGGATGATTGACTTCGGTATTGACCTTCTCCCTGATTTATAGCCCATATCTATTCCTCCTTATAGAATGGCTCTAGTCAAGCTTAAGGAGTTGAAGGACCTCTTAGATAAGGGTTTTATCAGGCCTAGTAAGTCCCCATGGGGTGCTCCAGTACTCTTTATTCTAAAGAAGGATGGTACTGTCAAGATGTGTATAGATTATTGCCAATTGAACAAGGTTACAATCAAAATTAATTATTCCCTTCCAGGATTGATGATTTGTTTGGTCAGTTTTCGGGTGAAAAATGCTTTTCAATGATATGACTCTAATAGGCTATATATTTTGTGCCTAAGACGACTCTTGGTCAGTAAATCCATACTAAAATAAAATGATATTAAAATTGTGATAGATGACTCATTGAACAGGCACAACTGACAGCAAAGTGTGATAGATGTCAAAGAACAGGCACAATGCGGACCATCCTTAGCGTGACACGGTAGGGAAATTTCAACTCTCTATTTATGCCCTCCAAATATTAGCCTATTCCCCTTCAGAGTTTAGCTTGCTCCTCCAGCTGACATCTCTGTCTTCTCCACCTGAAAATAGTCACCACACAATTATTAATCCAAAAAAGAAAAACAACCTTAATTAACTCAAACATGCGTGAATACATCAATATTCTCCCTATCAAGACTCACAACGGGTTGAAAATATGGAGTTTGGTCATATAAATACGCCCAAGATCACTAGATTTCACCTCCTCTAGCAAGGATGACTTGGCCTCCACCCTGGCTAATATCCCTCCTATATCTGTGAATGTAAGTCTCACCAGACTGTTTTCCAGTGTCGTAACTTCTCTAGTAATAGGGCACCGGGTAACTTCCAAACATGCCACACTGCCCATGCTCACTGCTTTTCGGCTCAAGGCATGCCACTATATTTTCCTTCCTTTGGTGATATAGAATTATAACGTGATAGTCCTTAAGAAGTTCCATCCATCTCCGCTGCCTTATATTATGATCTTTCTGGGAGAACACATACTACAAGTTGCGATAGTCTATGAACACCTCACAACGGGCCTCAAACAAGTAGTGCCTCTAGATTTTTAGGGTAAATACCTCCGCTGCCCACTCCAGCTCATGTGTGGGGTAGTTCTTCTTATACACCTTCAGTTGTCTTGAAGCATAAGAAAAGGCCTGTCCTTCCTGCATTAACACAACATCCAACCTAGACTGTGAGGTGTTATAATAGATTACAAAATCTTTACCTTCTATTGGTAGTGCCAAAATAGGTGTCGTGCTTAGTAAGGTATTGAGCTTCTAAAAACTCTCTTCAAATTCCTCAGAACACTAGAAAGGCATGTCTTTTTGGGTCAGCCTTGTCAGTACTAAGGCAATAGCTACAAATCCCTTCATAAATCGATTGTAGTAGCTGGTCAGCCCAACAAAACTCCATACCTCTGTCACTGTAGTAGGCCTAACCCAATTTTGAACCGCTTCAACCTTCTGTGGATCCACATTAATACCTTCCTTGGGAACTACATTCCCTAGAAATAACATCGACAACAGCCAAAATTCGCATTTAGTGATCTTTTCATAAAATTGTTTCTCCTTCAGCAGCCCCAACACAATTCTCAGATGATTCTCATGCTTGTGCTTAGTCTTGGAGTACACCAAAATATCATCAATGAAAATAATTACAAAGGATTCCAGATAGTGTTTGAAGATACCATTCATCAAGCTCATGAACACCGCTAGAGCATTAGTGAGTCCAAACGACATGACTAGGAACTCATAATTTCCATACCTAGTCCGTAAAGCTGTCTGGGAATATGCTAAACACGAGTCTTCATTTGATGATAAGTTGACCTCAAGTCAATCTTTGAGAACACTTCTATCCCCTGTAACTGATCAAACATGTCATCTATTCGAGAAAGAGGGTATTTATTCCAAATGGTTACCTTATTCAGCTGACTGTAATCAATGCACATCCGCATGCTACCGTCCTTTTTCACAAACAACATCGGGGCACCCCATGGAGACACTTAGCATGGTAAACCCTTTACTAAGTAATTCTTGCAACTGCTCTTTAAGTTTCCTCAACTCAGTTGGTGCCATCCTGTACGACGACATGGAAATGGGTTGGGTCCCCAGCTCTAAATCTATGTAGAAGCCGATATCACAGTCTGGTGGCATGTCAAGAAAATCTGCGGGAAATACCTCTAAGAACTCATAAACTACCAGGATCGACTCTATGGAGGGACCCTCTAAACTGGTATCCTAAATGTGGGCTAGAAATGCTAAACAACCTCACCCTATCAATTCTCGGGCGTGAATATATGTTATAAGTATCTTAGGATTAGGGCTACAATTGTCTTTCCACTCCAACCTAGACAACCCTGCCATCACTATGGTGACTGTTTTAACATGGAAATACAGAATGGCATGGAAAGGAGACAACTAGCTCATTCCCAAAGTCATATCAAAGTCCATCATGTCTAAAATCACCAAATTTACCGCATGTCACAACCCATAAATTCAACTAAACAAGCACGGCAAACCGTACGTATAACTACCGAATCCCCTACAGGAGTAGACACATGAATTGGAATATCAAGAACATCACAAGAAAGGTCCAATCCCACAAAAAAGTAAGCAGACACATAAAAAAAGGTAGAACTAGGATCAGATAAAGCGGTAGTTATTTTGTCACATACAAGAATCATACCTGTGGTAAGAGCATCTGAAGCCTCTAGCTCGGGTTGACCGGAAAATGCATAGAAGTGGGCCTGATTGCCTGCTTGAGAACTACCCTTGTTGGGCTATGTAACCCCTCTACTAGACTAAGTACCACCCCTTTCCATTTGAACACCTCCTCTACTAGGCTGGTTCCCCCTCTAACCGCTGGTGACTGCCCTACCCAAGTTATGGGGATCCTTGCTGAACGCACTACCTCCTCTTTTGGCAGGGGCCAAGCTAGAGGAGCTGGGTGCGGAACAATCTGCCCGCCCTGGCCAAACTTGGGACACCATCTACTGATGTGGCCATTCTCTCCACATTCATGGAACACCTTATCAATCACTAACTTCTAAGCCGGAACAAAGGAAATAGGATGAGCCTCAAAATTTGAGTGAACTATCTAGGTGCTCCTCGCTGTACCTGAAGGTCGTTAAGTGGTCCCTGGTGGACTCCTGGCTAAAACCTACATAACAGACTAAACTGGGTGCCCTGAGTGCCTTTGGGGAATCGGAGTCTTGGCAAAGGAACAACTGAAAGTACCTACCTTCAGAGCCTTCTTTTTGGCGTTCTTCGCATACCCATCCTACTTCAGCTCTTCCATATTCTTCACAAACTCTACCACCTCCTGGAAGGTCTTATCTACAGAGACCACCTGGAGGGATGAAAACTGAAGGCCCATATTTAATCCCCTAGAAAATCGCCTGATTCTCTCCTCCTTAGTGGGTAACAATATAAGGGCATACTTGGATAGCGAGTGAAATTGAGCCTCATAGGCAGCAATTAAAGAGNGATCTTTGTCTGACTGTATGGCTAATCTGTAGCTTAGTGGGTAACAATATAAGGGCATACTTGGATAGCGAGTGAAATTGAGCCTCATAGGCAGCAATTAAAGAGGTCCCCGATCGATGGTGGTAAACTCATCTCTCCTCCGATCTCGTAGGGTATGAGGCACATACTTCTCTGGGAAGGTGGAGTAGAACTGAGTCCAGTTCAATACCGGTGACCCCACTGATCTCCTATCCATAAATGCTCTCCACAAAAGTTTAGCGTCTCCCATCATCTGAAAGGTGAAAAATTCCACCCCATACTTCTTTACTGCCCCCATTTTATGGAGCCTCTCATGGCAGTCGATAATGAACTCTTAGGAATCCTCAATCTCAATTCCATATAAAGTGGGAGGCCTCATCTTCGTGAACCTCCAGAACGAGTCATGCTCCTCCATAATCATCACCGGTATAGCCACTAGCCTCAGGAACATCACGACCTCACAAATATTATATATATGGGGAGCCACAGTGGCTACATGTTGTATCATTGACTGCTGCCCTATTGGTTTCATTGGAGCTACCCCATTACCCACGACGCCACTCAAAATATTCAGGACCTGAGACAAGACCTCGGAGGATGCTACAGAAATTGCAGCCTCTCCCTGTGTTGGGACCTCCACCTCCACTGCCACTCTTTCCTGAACCACTGGAGGCACATGAGATGTTGACTTCTTCTAAGTAGGAGTAGGAGTGTGGGCCCCTTCCCTGACAGCAACAAGACTTTCCCTGTGATCTCTGCCGTAAACTTCAGCTACTACTTCTGGCCGGGTGCTTCTTCTCAGATTCTGCTGACACGTGTTCTCACCATCTGTGAAAGAAAGAAAGAAGAATTCTCAAATACCAATTTGGATCACCAGATACCAATTGAAATCAATTAATAGCACAATAAAGAAAGATAGAATGTAGTTTTTCTAAAGTCATGTAGCCTCTCGAAGATAAGTAATGGACTTCTCTGTATCAATCCGCAAAACTCTACTAGAATCATCCTCGTACAATGAGATCAATGAACTTAGAGCTTTGATACCAAGTTTATCATGACCCAAGTGGCCATGATTGACACCCACACTATTCCTTCTGGTGGGCGATGATAACGCTCAAATACACTCCTCGCTTAAAGAAAGTGTAAGTGATTGTTGTATCAAAACAAATATTTCTGAAGGATGTTGAAGTGGAATCGCACCGAGACTAGTGAATGATGTGCATAAGCATTCTTTTAGGAAATTTGAATTAATTCACACCAATGAAGGAAAATTAAATAGGAAATATTTTGGGGGGGAAACAGAGTTAATAATATTGTGGATTTCAAACCAGCTTGACAAAATAGGAAAATAACCAAAATTGATAGACTATAACGAGAGAAAACTAGAGGTGTGGTGTAGATGGGGTGCTAATCAAATAAGGATATTCTAGCTAATCAAATCATTGCAAATACGTGTAAATAACTTTGGGCAAGATGGCATCCTATATTTTTCAACCTCATAGATGCCTTTTCCTTGAGTCCTTTCGAACCTGAAGACCCAATTCAATTATCCCAATAGATTTTGGGTTAATAGCTAAGATATTTCTAGCCATCAACTACTAGTTAGGATGATGAACATGTGTTTTGGCTGTTTCTAGCCTAACTCCACACAATCACATCTATTCTCACCATCAAATTCTCTCCAAATACTTGAATTCTTCTTTTTAAAGCTAAATCAAGTAAGAAAAGTAAACCCACTTACAACTACGGATCATCAATTATAGATTGGAGAGAACTCAAAAAATTTACACTAATTGAGCAATATTAGGATGAATCTAGCAATACCCAATCTAATTAAGCACCCATCATCACACATCTTTAGTTGATGATTTAGCTACTCATGATTAAGAAACTAAAGAGTATATTTATCAATAAACTCAATAATTTCATTATTAATAGCAAGCAAAATCAAACTCAACATATGTCTGCAGCAATGGTTACACCTTGCTAAGGGAATAAGAAGAAAATAAGAAATATTCCACACTCTCCTCCAATGGAGTTCTTCTCTTTCCAAGGCAAAAGAAATGTTCAAAAAGCTAAAAATAATAAAGTTCTGTACAGAGTACTTTCTTATAGACTATATACAAAATAGGGAAACCAATCTCCCCTTTTCCAATGCTGGACGTAATTGCCCATGTTCAGGCATTTTGTCACTTGCGGGTGCCCGGTGGTTCACTGGCCTTCATCTGCAATATGTCGTTTCATTTACTCCTTGGTATAGAAAATATAGGCATCGGTAGGCGCTTTGACCAGCGAGTCACTAGTTAATGTCCGCGGTCACCGATTTCACATTGTCTTCAGGTCAGTGGTCACCTGCGTTTGACCGACATTTCATCGGCGCCCTCTGGTGTACTGCCGGTTTTTACCTAATTTCATCCTTTTTACTGCACTTCTTGCTATTTCTATTCAACTCAGATACCTACAATTAAAAAGGAAAAAAGGGTTTAAAATTCATCTAAATGACTTGAAAACTAAGCTAAAGCTCATACTCAAGAGCCTATTGAGTTGGTAAATTACCAACTCATCAAACCACCAAACTTGAACCATTGCTTGTTCTCAAGTAATGCAATTCTCATCAGTTAGGAAACATGCCATTCCATAAGAGTTTTGACACAAATGACCACTTAGTCCATGAAAACCCAAAAATTGCTCTCTAACTCACTGAATAAGAGAAGCAAAATTCTCCAAAGAACTCAAAAGAAAAATATATGCAAACATTTTAAGAGGCCATCACAATTCAAGGGCACGATTCACAAAATGATTTTGCAAAACAAGGGCATGGCTTACCCCAAGATATACACATAGTATCTCAATTCATAATCACTGCACATTCAAAGCTTGCCTTAGAGCTTGCATTACTCATGCCTCAATCACACCTTTACCTTAATGCAAGTGTGTCCTCAAACGGAATGAGGCCACTCACCAAGGATAGAATCCCTTTTTCTCTCATGAATTAGCGCACACACAGGAGATTTTAGAAAAAGATAGTCATACTCACTATCCCAAAAGAAATATTCATGCACACAACTCGAACCATAGACTTGCCCTTCATGTAATTCACCACTAATGTAGAGCAGCTACACTCAGAATCAAATAGGACTTGTGGATCATGATGAAGGCTAGGGTTAATGGTAAGATAATGATTTGGCTCTAGTTACTAGATCTATAACACCCCGAATGTTTTTAAGATCAGATTCTAGTCTTAAGAAAAGAAATTAGACAGTAAATGGAAGATTTGTGCAAAACGACTTGGGGGACGACTCGTTAGGAGGTCCCACGGGTCGTGGTCAGACTTGTGGGGAAACTGTTCTGAGGTTTGTTCAAGTTTGGTGGTAATAGATGACCTGACGAGTCATCTTTCCTAGCAACGACTCATTAGGTTGGTCGTTAGGTGGAGACTAGGGTCCTGGATAAGTCCCATGCAATGGAGGTGACAGATCGTAAGCCACGTGTCGTCGTGGTAGACCACGAATTGTGTAGTGAGTCATGGGTTGTGTTGGGGAAATTTTGAGGAGTTGGGAAGTGTATTCCACGACTCAGTACCCACAAATCGTTACCTGACTCCACAACTCGTGGGGTCTGGCAGAGTGCTTTTGCTTGCGTTTTTCCAGGGGCATTTTTGAAAAGTCCTATGTTCTTGACTTCTAAACTACATGATTTTGAGTGCTATTTGGGATGTTTTTAAGGGTTTTTCCTAGTCTAAATTCTCATTCTCTCAAGATACCTCTCAAAACCCTTCTTCCTCCTCTCATCTCAAGATTCAAGGAGTTCACTGAGGTGTTCATCAAAGCTTCAAGGGTAAATTTTGTGCAGGGTTTCTTCTACTAGGTACGCGGGTCTTTCAACAAGGATAATCTTCCATCCTTGTGCCCTAAAATGTTTTTATCAAAATGCCCAATTTCAACTATTCTAGACAAGCATGACCTAGGGTTTGTGTGTTGGGTGATTTTGTCTATAATTCTCTAAATTCCAAGATCCATTATGTTTATGAGATTAATTATGATGTAGAATAATTGTATTACCTTGAATTATATGTTGGATGATGAGAAATGTGTGAGATTATAGAATGTCTTCATAAAATGACTTGAACTTTGAATGAGGCTTTATTATTGTTCACTCGATTATCGTAATTACTTGCATCTATATTTAGATATGTGAAGATTGAATGATTATCCCTAAAAACATGAATGTGCCNCCCTAAATTTTGATATGATTAAGAGCTCTCGCTATATTTAGATATGTGAAGATTGAATGATTATCCCTAAAAACATGAATGTGCCATTGATAGACATGTTGAGAAGAAATTAGAGTTTATTGGCTTGAATAATTAAAAGTAAAGATATGCGTGTCCCTTATTCTTTTGATGGAATTGATTGGGTATGAGGTAATTTATGGTAAAGTCCAAATAATGCATCCTTACATTAAATTGAAGTAAATCTCAAAATGGGTTTTATGAAATGATAATGTATGCTCCTTCCATAATCTCGTTGTAAATGTATAAGTTATGAGTTAAGTATATGGCTTCGCAAATCTATAATATATGAATCAATGTATGCATGTTAAGGTACGAATTAGATCTATGGATCATGAATGACTCTATGATACATGTTTAATGATATGAAGTAGGAACTTAATGTGGTGGAAGTATAATGCATGATGTGAATCTATAGGTACTCTCTAATGTAAGTTGTTTGAAGAGATATTGATGTGTCTCTATGATGATATGAATTATGATGATAAAGCATGAGATTGATATTTTCAAAATGTTTAACTTGTTGCTAGTAGAAAGTAGCCCCGATCCTTCTATGAATGATGTATTATGGAAGCAGTGTATGTTTATGTTTATGACTAGTTGTAATAGCATAGACCAGATATATGATGTTAGATTAGTACTCCTCATATCCTAGATAGCCAGGGACCCTCCATAGTGGAGAATGTTTCCCTTGGTCAGTCAGGATCCTCAATAGCAGAGACTGACTCCCTAGCTCAGTCGGGATCCTCCATAGTAGAGAATGACTCCCTAGTTCAGTTAGGATCCTCAATAGTAGAGAGTGAATCCCTAGTTAAAATGGGATCCTAAATAGTAGAGAGCAACTCCTTAGCTCAGTAGGGATCCTCCATAGAAGAGAGAGATACCCTAGTTTAGTCAGGTTCTTCCATAGTAGAGAATAACTTTCTTAATACAGTTGGAACCCTCCATAGTAGAGGATGACTCCCTTAGTTATTTTATCAGCATGATCTAGTTTTGTATGGTTCATATTTCTGATTATAACAGATTTAATATGATGAGAATCAGACTCAGTTGTCAGTAGTGATCCGGTACAGTTGTGTGACGCTAGTTTCAGATTCATCTCTTACTAAACGTTCAAAACTTGACCCTTATGCATCAGTTCGATGGTGTATCATAAAGTGAGATCTAAAGGAAAGTTTCATGTATATATATGTGTATGTGAATCATAAGAGTATAATTGCATGTTAATCAGTTATATTGATGTACTTGGTTATTTCCTCATTGTATATTTGTATATTTAATTATTTATGTTATCCCGCATGCTCAGTACATTCCAAATACTGAATGTACGCCTTTTGTGCTATATCATTTCATGATACAGATTTAGGTCTCCAGACTCAGCCTCGTGGTTAGATACACTTCATTTCCCTCTCAGCTGCTAGTGGTGAGTCCTCATTCCCCGATGATGTGATTAATGTTCATACTTTCTTTATGTTTTAGTTTCCAGATTTTAGGAGTTAGCTGGGGGCTTGTCCCAGCAACTCATTAGCTTAGTAGAAGGCTTTCAAACTTGTCTAGATAGACTTAGCCTTGTATCAAGTGTTGTTACATTTGTAATTATGGTTCTTTGTAAATCTCTTGCTGCTAGTTTCTGCTTAATCATATTGTTGGTTGTTTCTTTTGTTAAGTAATATGCTATAATTATGCCATAGGTCAATTTGGAGCATTTCGGGGTTCCTTTTCCCGTGATACGGATACGGTGTAAAGTTGAGTCGTGACAAACTTGATATTTAGAGTGCCCTAGGGTGTCTGAAAGCCGCGTTATGTAGAGTCTTCTTCATGGGTGTGAAGCGCACCACACTTATGACGAGGAAGCTATGAGATGTTTTAGGAATGTTCCCTTTTCTTCATGATTCTTATCGTGTGTAGAGTATGAAGCTCTAAGCTGTTTCTTCCCTGACTCGTGCTTTACGCGCTCGCAGATAATGCCTCCTAGATTAGCAAATGGAAGAATGACCGCCAGCAGGTACCACCAGCCTCGACGAACCTAATGGATGACCATGTTACCCATACCGAGTTCCGAGAAACTCTAAATATGTTAGCACAGGCCGTGACCGCTCCGATTAACCAGAAAGCTATGGCTCGTATTCCCCAGAATGGGAATGTAGCAGCGACAAGGGTGAGAGATTTACTCCGAATGAACTCACCCGAGTTCTTGGGGTCAAAGGTAGATGAGAACCCGTATGAGTTCTTGGAAGAGATTCAGAAGATTACTCACATCATGGGAGTGACGGGAATTGAGAGCGCAGACTTGACCTCCTACCAGCTAAAAGGAGTTGCTTTTATATGGTTTTGTCAGTGGAGGGACAGTCGAGGGATTAGAGCAGGCCCCGTAGGTTGGGTTGAATTTAAGACTGCGTTTCTAGACAGGTTTTTTCCTTGAGAGGTGAGAGAGGCTAAGGCGGCAGAGTTCATCAACCTGAAACAGAAAGACATGACAGTTCAGGAACACGCATTGGAATTTACCCCATTATCCAAGTATGCCCTAGAGATGGTAGCTAATTAAAGGGCCCGAGTGAGCAGGTTCATGAACAAAGTGTCAAACTCCTTGGTTAAAGAGTGAAAGACTAACACATTGCACAGGGACATAGACTTTCCACGCTTGATGATATTCTCTCAACAAATGGAGGTGGAGATGGTGAAGGAAAGAGAGAGAGAGGCCAAGAGGACCAGGGTAGGAGATTTAGAGTTTTCGTCCCAAAGGATGAGTGGTGGGCACCGCTCATATTCCCAGCAGAAATCGTCAGCCCAAACATTTTCGATAGTCGGTGTTCCAAACAGACCTAGAGTAAGGGAGATTATGTATCCCATGTGTACCAGCTGTGCGAAGCACCAATTGGGAGAATGTATGGCCAGATCGGATGTTTGTTTTTGGTGCGGCCTGTTAGGCCATAAGCATTGAGATTGCGCAGTAGAAAAGCGAGGCGAGAGTATATCCTCGCCAACTCTTTAGTAGCTCCAATAGCCCGTTCATTTCAATAGGATGCATCATCTTTCTTGGGAGGAAGACGTCATCAAAATTGCCCCTATGTCGTAGCAGCACACCACGATAAGGGCAAATTGTCGATAGTGGCTACAGGTATGTTGTGAATCTTTTGTTAACCCTTTACATATTTCCAACCTCAGTATTTAATAAGAGGCTCTGTAGTGATTGTGGGAAGATCTTGTCAATGTATGATGTGAATAGTTGTTAGTGTAAGGCTTCCAGTGAATGTTAGAAGTGAAAGAAGTTAGGAATTAGTAAATTAGTCAGACCTGAAGAAAGATTCGGGAGCCTTAGAATGATGAATTTAAGCTAAAGGGGAGATATTGAGTATGTGAAGTAAGCCGGACCTTGAGAATGCTAACAAGGGAATTCCTACCTTAGCAATTGCGGTATGTCGATCTATTCAGGTTCAGGTAACCTCCCTTGTACTTCAGTTGAAGTTAAGTTATGTCCATCCCTATGTGCAGACTCCCAGAGGTTCTAGATAATCATTTCAGATAGCAATGCCGATCTTACTTTACGAATCCTTTAGGTTCATTTTGTGTTATGAATCAATATGTGTGTTAATTCATGTTTCTCAGTATGATCAACTCGAACTCAATCACTAAAATATGCTTAGTAGCCCAGCAAACTCAGGTTATCTCATGTATGTGCTCAATTTAGATGTCATGAATGATTTGTGATTGTTGTTCGAGCCAAACTACACGCAAGTGCACGTGGTCGTACAGGTAGTAAAGTGGCTTTATTTCAAGCCAAGTATCGATCCCACAGGGACTAAACTACGTTAGTAATTAACCTAAGTGTTAGTGAACAATATCTCTAAGAATGTAGACAACCAAACAAATAATGTTTTAGGAGTTAAGATTAGTAAGTAATAAGAATCTAAGTAAAGATTATGATTTGAAATCTGAACAATAGCAATGAACAAGCTGAGGTTAAGGAAACCATGCAGGGATGTAATTTCTTAATTCAAATCAGTCAATCTTCTCTTCGGTTGCTAGTCAGGAATTAATCGCCTATGGATTGGATCTTTCGACTCCTAACC
>JACEIK010000424.1:81994-103470 GCA_018107945.1 Datura stramonium | reverse complement strand
TCAATGGCTCAAAGTCTTGCTTCCTGGGAAACCATTTTGGCTCGTTCAGCGTCTGCACCATCTCATATATAGCACTGTCTCCAAAATGATCGGAGCCCATAAAGGCTCTCTCCAATGGGTCCTGTGAGTCAACAATCTGAAGAATTGATTCCTGATTTAGCACATTGATTATTGATAGCTCCTCATAAATGGTTGGTATCTTCATGGACTTGTACACATCAAAAACCTCTACTTTGTCATGTTCTTGCATTGTTAGCTTCCCAACATCCACATCAATCAAAGCTCGCCCGGTTTTCAAGAAAGGACGTCCCAAAATAAATGGGACTTCCGCATCAGGCTCGAAATCCAAGATAATAAAATCCACCAGGAAAATGAGGGAGCCCACTTGCACTAGTACATCCTCCACAATACCATCCGGTCTGGCCAAAGAATGGTCAGCTAGCTGCAAGATCACAGTAGTTTGTCTAGGGCTGCCCAGCCCCAACTTCTTGAACACCAATGTCGGCATCAGGTTTATGCTTTCTCCCAAATCACATAATCTACGAGCTCGAATACATTGCCCAATTGTAATCTGAATGGTAAAGCTCCCAGGATCCTTGAGCTTTGTTGGCAATCTGTTCTGTATTCGGGAGGTGCACTCCTTAGTAAGCGCCACCGTAGCATACTCCGTCAATCTGTTTTTGTTTTCTATAATGTCCTTGATGTACTTGGCATATTTCGGCACTCCCTGCAAAACCTCAACGAAAGGTAAATTAATATGAAGTCAGACCAGATATCATGAATTCTAATCCTGTATCACAAAGTTATTTGAGAACGAAGGCTTCGTCCACATTAGTTTAGTGCCAGTTATAGCGGAAGAATCATTCTCTATATTCTATCTAGTTCCATGATAGTTTCTTGTTTTAAGGCCTCTATTGTGCCATAACATGAATGATCATTTTAGATATTCAGTTCTGATATGTAAAGTTAGCCCGAAGTCAGATGCTTCGTTGGTTCTAGTGGTGACTTTTTTATTGTGGCATTTTTAATTCATTCCCATTCTTTCAGTATGTTTCGCCAACATTCGAGGATGAATGTTCCAAAGGGGGAGATATTGTAACACCACAAATGTTTTTAAGATCAGATTCCAAGATTAAGGAATGAAATTAGATAAAAAATAGAAGTTTTGTGCAGAACAAGTCAAGGCACGACTCGTTAGGAGGCCCCACGATTCGTGGTTAGACCCATGGGGAAACAATTCAAAGGTTTGGTCAAGTTCGGTGGTAACAAATGACCTGACGAGTCGTCTTGCCTGGCAATGACTAATTAGGTTGGTCGTTGGGTGGAGGCTAGGGTCCTGGATAAGTCTCATGCAGTGGAGGTGAAGGATCGTAGGCCACAAGTTGTCGTGGTAGACCAAGACTCCTGAATTGGGTCGTGGGTTGTGTTGGGGAAATTTTGAGGAGTTGGGTAGTGTACTCCAAGACTCAGTCCCCACGAGTCATTACCTAACTCCACGATTCGTGGGGTGCCTCGTAGGGTCTGGCAAAGTGCTTTTGCCTTCATTTTTCCAGGGGCATTTTCATAAAGTCCTATGTTCCTAACTTCTGAACTACGTCATTTTGAGAGCTATTTGGGACATTTTTCAGGGTTTTTCCTAGTATAAATTCTCATTCTCCCAAGATACCTCTAAAAACACTTCTTCCTCCTCTCCTCTAACTTTGTTCATCAAAGCTTCAAGGGGAAATTTTGAGCAGGGTTTCTTCTACCAGGTATGCGGGTCTTTCACCAAGGATAATCTTCCATCCTTGTGCCCTATAATGTTTTTATCAAAATCCCAATTTCAACTATTCTAGAAAAGCACGACCTAGGGTTTGTGTGATGGGTGATTTTATCTATAATTCTCTAAATTCCAAGATCCATTATGATTATGAGATTAATTATGATGTAGAATAATTGCATTACCTTGAATTATGTGTTGGATGATGAGAAATGTGGATATTATAGAATTTCTTCATAAAATGACTTGAACTTTGAATGAGGCTTTATTATTGTTCACTCAATTATCATAATTACTTTCATCTATGTTTAGATATGTGAAGATCCAATGATTATCCCTAAGAACTTGAATGTTCCATTGATAGACATGTTGAGAAGAAATTAGAGTTTATTGTCTTGAATAATTGAAAGTAAAGATAATGCATGTCCCTTATGCTTTTGATGGAATTGATTGGTATGAGGTAATTTATGGTAAAGGCCAAATAATGCATCCTTCTCATTAATTGAAGTAAATATCGAAATGGGTTTTATAAAATGAAAATGTATGCTCCTTCCATAATCTTGTTGTAAATGTATAAGTTATGAGTTAAGTATATGGCTTCCCGTAAATCAACAATATATTAATCAATGTATGCATGTTAATGTAAGAATGATACATGTTTAATGATATGAATCCGGAACTTAATGTGGTGGAAGTATAATGCATGATGTGAATCTATAGATACTCACTAACGTAAGATGTTTGAATAAATATTGATGTGTCTCTATGATGATATGAATTATGATGATAAAGCTTGAGATTGATATTTTCAGAATGTTGGGCTTGTTGCTCGTAGAAAGTAGCCCCGATCCTTCTTAAATGAATGTTGTATGATGGAAGCAGTATGTTTCTGACTAGTTGTAGTAGCATAGACCAGATAAATGATGTTAGATCAGCACTCCTCATGTACTAGTTAGCCAGAGACCTTCCATAGCCGAGAATATTTCCCTTGGTCAGTCGGGGTCCTCAATTGCAGAGAGTGACTCCATAGCTTAGTCGGGATCCTCCATAGTAGAGAGTGACTCCCTAGTTAAATCAGGATCCTCAATAGCAAAGAGTGACTCCCTAGTTCAGAAGGGATCCTCAATAGCAGAGAGTGACTCCCTAGCTCAGTAGGGATCCTCCATAGTAGAGAGAGATTCCCTAGTTTAGTCAGGTTCCTCCATAGTAGAGAATAACTTTCTTAATACAGTTGGGACCCTCCATAGTAGAGGATGAATCCCTTAGTTATGTTATAACCATGATCTAGTTTCTTATGGTTCAGATTTCAGATTATAACAGATTTAATATGATGAGAATCAAACTTAGTTGTCAGCAGTGATCCAGTATAGTGTGAGATGCTAGTTTCAGATTCATCTCTTACTAAACGTTCAGAACTTGACCCTTATGCATGAGTTCGATAATATATCATAAAGTGAGATCGAAAGGAAAGTTTCATGTATATATATATGTATGTGAATCATAAGAGGATAATGGCATGTTAATAAGTTATGTTGATGTACTTGGTTAGTTCCTCATTGTATGTTTGTATATTTAAATTATTTATGTTATCCCGCATGCTCAGTACATTCCAAGTACTGACCGCATGCCTTTTGTGCTATATCGTTTCATGATATAGATTCCGGTCTCCAGACATAGCCTCATGGTTAGATACGCTTCATTTCCCTCTCAGCTGCTAGTGGTGAGTCCTCATTCTCCGAGGATGTGATTTATGTTCATAATTTCTTTATGTTTCAGTTTCCATATTTTAGGAGTTAGCTGGGGCTTGTCCCAGCAACTTATCAGTTTAATAGAAGGCTTTAAAACTTGTCTAGATAGACTTGGTGTTGTATCAAGTGTTATTACATTTGTAATTATGGTTCTTTGTTAGACTCTTGTAGTTAGTTTCCGCTTAATCATGTCGTTGNTTTCCGCTTAATCATGTCGTTGGTTGTTTCTTTTGTTAAGTAATATGCTATGATTATTCCATGGGTCGACTTGGAGCCTTTCGGGGTTCCTTGTCCTGTGTTACGACTAGGGTGTAAAATCGGGTCGTGACAAGATCCTCCCTAATGCCTTTATGTGAACGCGTCAACCCTTCTCTTCTAACTTGTTGATATCGGTCAACATTATCTCTCCGTTCACAACCATTTTTCTCTTTTATTGTTCAAAGATCTTCCTTGTAGCTCCTTTGTCTATCACATTAAGCCTTGTCTAATCAAGAGGTAACACCATTCCACTTCTCTTTTCTCTTTTGGTATCTTAAAGTTTCTTAGCTCATCATTTCATTCTTTTTCCCACAATTTGGTCCTACCTCAGATTTATGTTTCTTATTTATCCCCCTATCCTGAAAACCCCCAAACTTAGGCTCTTTGCCTCTTACTCACAGATTTCCTTATCTCTCCCTAGGTCTTTGAGCCCACATTTTCTTTTCATTTGCTCACAACTAGAAATTAGGGAGGATGGGTGCCAAGAAGATGGAATCAAGAAGCGACATTGGCTTGTAATGTGGTTTAAGAAAATAAATAGTTCAAAAGGCTGAACATTGGCTAGCAACGGAAGACATTTTTGGAGGTCATTTTCAATAGAGTGGCTGATCAATTGAAAGCCTAAAATCATGTTCTATGTGTAGTCACATCTAGCATTTCACCTTGAGTCACACTTGGGGAAAGTTATAGACAAGAAGCTATGCATGAGATTCATAAAGATTCTTAGCACACGAGGAATCACACCCAAAGATTCCACAAAAGTCATTATCACCACAAAATATTGATTCAAGAAATTAAAGTATATGAATCCATAAGAAAAAAAAGGAATCTACAATGTATGGCAAAAAGTGCTATATTTCTCATGTCAAATGCCTATTTTTTTTCATTTCTCAATTTCATGCCACATTTCTAAAATTTTGGTGGTACCTCTCAAAACAACTCCATAAAGACTCAAGAAAGACATGGAATTTTCTCTTAGGAGAGTCGCCTCACAAACTATCATGGGGAAGGGCCAACCCAATTCGACACCAAAGGAAAAGAAAAACAACAAAAATACTCCTCGGGAAAGAACCGTGGTTTGAAGAAAACCCTTGGATTTTGATTACTATTTTACTATTTACATAGGCGAACAAAAGAGTTTAGGTCATAAAAAAACATTTGACGATTCAAAGAAAGGACCCATTTTCCAAAACTAACACACTAACATCATTTATTTCATTCATTCAGAATTTCATCAACAGAACCAACCCATAAAAGGGCAATCATCAACAGTACTAAAAAAACTTGTGAGCCCGACAAACACTCACCACTTTTCATCAGATAATCAAGACCAAAAGCCCGACAAAGGCTACATCCAAACATAAAAAAATAAGACATAAATGACCCCCGCCCCCAGATAAAACACTTATCCCACTCCCAACTTAAAGGCTACATCATCCCCACTGTAAGCATGCAAAATAAAAGACTCTAATGTGTTATGAGTCTACAGTACTTTTGATGCTTAAAACTGAGAAATTAGCATGAACTTAGGTATGTTTATACATATATAAGGCAAATTTACTTTGATTTTAAGTAAAATAAGTTTTGGAGAAGTGATAAGGAAAAGAAGCTTGAAAATGCAAAAAATAAGTCAAATTACTAGTCTCGATATGAGCTGTACCTTGATTGTACAAGTCGTACTGTGAACCATTATGAAAATAAGAAGGATGAATTGGGAAGAAGGAAACCTATTACTCGCATTACGAGCTGTACCACAGTGGTACGATTTGTAACTGGAGTCGTGAAAATATTCAGAAGAAACTTCACAAAGGCAGAATCCTGGTATGGATGGACACACAAACTGTGGCATAAATGTATGAATAATACCATGAGTCATGGTAAAATTCAGAGGATTTTTAATACTTGGCTGAACTTCAGACATTATAGACAGTATGAGTCGTGGCAAGAAGGTACGAGTCATACCACAACACTCATGAAGAATTCCAGAAGATGTCAATGTTCTCAGAGCCAAACCACGAAAGAAATGTATGACTCGTAGGAAGCAGGTACGAGTCATACCAGGACACCAACACTTAGCCAAATCTATAGCAGCCAAGAACTTAGGGACAGCAGGTACAACCCGTACAATCCTTGTATGGGTCGTAAGACAAATCGTGGCACAATCGACACCAGATATTGAAAATTCCCTGTTAGCTTAGGAAAAGGTTTCTAATGTTTGTATAAATATCCTTTATGTTTTATTTTAGTTAGAGAAGGACAGAGCTGAGTTGTTAGACATGTGAATAGTTACTCTTGTGTTTTTTATCTATTTTTAAAGAGCAATTCTTGAGATCAAATTCTTGATTTCTCACATTGTTCTTGAGGTTGTTCTTGAATAATCAAATCTGAATTTCTTCCAATCATCGATGTAAGTATTTAAATTATTCATTTATTTCTGAATACAAATTACAATCTTACAACCATGAGAGACTAAAACCTCCATAACTAGGGGTTGTGGGAACCATGACGGATTAACAATCTAGGGTTGCACAAAAGTGATTCAAAACCAATGTGAAAAGATTGTATTGCATTCTCTTCATTATTAAATGTTTAACCGTGTATAACTTTAGGATTTTCCGGAATTCTTTACTTGCTTGAACCTATGGAGGTAGAGATTAGAAAAAAAGTGTTACAGTAAAGCCTTGATCTTTACGATTATTGTATTAACTTGAGTTGTGGTCACAGGATAGTTAAATTTGGAACATATTGATAAAAGTTAGTTTGAAATCAGTCAATAGGGACGGACCAATCGTTTAGATGAACCCAAATGATCAGTTCTACAAGTAAGCATTGAGATTAATCACGTGTGTATACCCGAAGTAGTTATGAACCAATGGGGAACACTTACCCTAGTTGTTTTCAAATCTTGATTTAAACCACAATTTTAATCTTTGCTTTACCATTATATTGTTGAAACCCCCAAATTGGAGATAATTCACCAATAAGTTCACTTACCGACATCAGTCTAGATCTTCCATATTCCCTTTGGGTTCGACCCCAACCTCTTAGTTGGATTCTTTATTGACAACGTCCATTTCATACTCATCAGGAGGTGTGATTTTGAGCGTTATCAAAAGGTGGCGCCATTGTTGGGGAATACGACTAAGATTAGATTAATTTCTTGTATTTGACTTTTGGTTGTTATATCCTGAATTACATTTTCTTTTTGTTTTTGGATATCCACATATTGTCGCTTGGTGAATGCCAAGTAGTTGTCGGAGTGAAAACCCCCTAATTCTGTTGGATCTCAAACTTGAACGAACACTTTGAAGGATGGAAAATCAAAAGCAAAGAGATGCCCACAGAGCTAATGAAACTAGGCAAGCTGAGCTAGCTCGGCAAGCTGCACTTCAGGATGCGGAAGATGCTCGCGATGAGGTCGCCAATGCTGGCTGACATTGGAGGAGCAACATATGTCAAATATATTACCCTCAGTTCTTCGATGAAGATGAATCGGATATCAATGAAGACGGGTCAACTAGAGAAATTGTACCACTACCGCTGCCTGCTGGGACAAATTTGACATCACGAGCACCATGATTCAATTAATAAACATGAAGAGGGTGTTTAGTGGTCATGCAGCTGACGATGCCAACCTGCACTTGATGAACTTCATGGGAATATGCAAGGTGTACAGGTTTCCTAGAATCAGCCAAGATGCCATCAAACTTAGACATTTCCCCTTTTCTCTTTCTGGGGAAGCCACTTTATGGTTATCGAAGTTGACCAATGACTCCATAACCAACTGGAGAGAGATCAAGTAAGCTTTCCTAGAGAGATTCTTTCCAACTGGAGAGAGATCAAGTAAGCTTTCCTAGAGAGATTCTTTCCACCCTCCAGAATGCTGCAACTCAACAATGAAATTTATAACTTCTAACAAAAAACAGAGGCACTTCATGAAACCTAGTTGAGGTTCAAGAAGAAGTTTCCAATGCAAGAACCATAAGATTCCAGATGACAGTTTGTTTGTTGGAAATCTTTTACAGGTCCTTAAATAACAACACAAAAGTTGTACCAGACACAGTGGCCGGAGGAGCACTGATGAGTCACACCTGGGAGCAAGCCACTACCATTCTTGACAGGGTGACAAAAACAAACAGGGCATGGCACACCGGGGAGGTAGATGCAATAGCCGGTACATATTCTGTTGGTTTGACTACAGACTAACGTAGAAAAGAAGAAACGTGTGACTAGGAGTTGGCTCATTTGCGCACATCATCAGATTTGCTTACTAAGAACATCATGGGAGCTGGATCCAGAAAGGTGAACGCACATCAAATCTCCAGTGTATCCTACGAGTGGCTCCAGTGGTCTCCCAACGAGTCGGTTGGTCAGACAATGACTCATTACGTTGTGCGTCAACTTCACTGGCTAATTCTTCAATAATTCCTCTCCCAGTCTTCACAACTAACTTCATGACTCGTTACCAGGTGTAATGAGTCATTCCCTCAACCCGTTAGGTACACTGTTTCTGCATCTTCAAAACTCAATATTTTTCCCACGACTTCAACAACGTGTCGTGCTAACTGCCAACGACTCATTAAGTGCCTGACAGTCACCTGTTTAGTTGTTTTAAGCATTAATTTTCCTATTTCACTTCCGAACCTATTTTCCTGTAATATTAAACACAAAATGCATCATACCTACATAAACACACCCATAATGTGCATAGTTTCTTGGTTTTAAGCGTCGAAATTGCCGTAAAATCATGGCACATCAACACCCTCAACTTAGAACTTTTGCATGTCCTCAGGAAAAAAAAATAAAAAAAAATAAAATAAATTACTTCGACGCTTCAATCAAAAAGACTCTAGGAAACTTACGACAGTCACATTTATTCATCAAATCAAAATTTTTTAACCCCTCCTTCATCATATCAACTCAAATCACAATGCATATGAAAATTTTCCAACCATGACGCAGAGGAATCAAAACATGGAAAAACACTGTCACTTGCAACCATGCACATAAATTTATAACACTGACCCAGACAATTTGCAGACGATTTTGTTGACCGAATGCTCTCACCTCAAAGAAGTCCCTTACTCACACATGTGTATATGATTATTTCGATAAATTTCTCTTAGGACTAGTTAAGATTCACTTGCTCTCACAAAGAAATTCTAACTATGTGCATGCAATACCATAAGCTTGCCTTTACTTTTAATACTTCGATTTTCAAACAAGTAAACAGGATCGCTATAGGACTTTCTAGGCTTATAACGGAGGCTCAGATTTGGATATGGTACATATAAAATTAGTAGCTTAACCCTCCTTGGCACTACGCATTTCTTGACTCCATTTTTAACCTTTTTTTCTATTTTCTCCCCTTTTTCCTTTACTTTCTTCTTCTTTTATTTGCATTTGCAACTACGGGTGTGGTTTCTCATCATTTAAGCATTCATTGGTGTCAAATCTTTTTTATCTTTTCTTTTCTTTTCTTACTCTTTGACAATAATTTTTATTTCTTTCTTTTCTTTTCATTATGCATACCGCATCCGCTCTTTCCTTTTTCATTACCCAATTTTCATTCCACCCTACTCTTCTTAATCACCCTATAATAGCCACCCTCAACATAGGTGATTTGCCTGAGTTGAGGTTCACAATGTCCAAGGAGGGACCAGGGCCAAAATAGGTTCATTCTTAATAAAAGAAGGAAGGTGAATTGGTGTAAACAAAAAGAAAGATTGATTTAAGCTCAAACATTTGGATCAAGAGATTTTTATTCTCTTTTGGTAGGTCTTTTAAGGCTAAAGTGGGCTCATAAATCAAAAACGGCCTATGATCATTTCCTATTTTCCTATCCTCTATCTCGGTACGACTAACCAGGAAAGTTCTAGATTGACACACATAACCGAATTTAGATATTAAACCTCACTCACGCATAGCACAGGTCAAAATCATCACTTCTAGTAACTACTAGTTTGGTTAAAGCCATAGAATGGTAAACAAGTTCACAGTTTCAATTCCATGCAAATATTAACAAAGGTCATACTTGTCGACTTTAGCATACACATAAAAAAAATTTAGGAGGGGTATCAAATTCTCAGTTCAACAAAAATCAACAATTTAAGCTCTTGACTGCCTTAAGTTCACCTAACTTTCTTCCGACTGACACAAGCAAACACAAAAAAACATAAAACCCTAAACGTGCCAGTTCTACTAGATAAGGAACACCCGAGGGAAAAGATATCCAGCAAGAAAAAACCTCGAGTTATGTTCAGCAAAAAAAATGCACAGGTATCCCTCCCCACCCCCATCAAGAAAAGCATGTGTCATCATAGACGCATATATATCAAACAAAACTAGGGAAATAGGGAACATACCTGTGCGACCTAGGTGTCAGCTACCTGGTCGGTGGAGGGTGTATATACTCCTCCAATGTTATCTCCAACATTACCGGCTTGACCCTGTGCATTTTCATATCCAAAGGAGCTCGTCCCTTCTCCATGAGCTCTCGCTGCCTCAGTCTCACCTCTCTATTGAGCCTCTTCTCTCGATACATGCAGGGCTCTCTCCATATCACTCCGCTCTCATTTTTGCTAATGGAGCAGAGAAGCATCATCTTCATATCTTTCCTCCTCACAAGGCCTCTTCCTTTATCATGTGTCACCGGCTCCTCAGTAATGAAATCAAAAAATGGCAGTAGCTCTTCTTCAGTCTCATCATCTATCACAAGAAGCACCGGTGGTGGTACTGCAGCTACATATCATGTGGCCAAATCCCACACCTCAGCTCTAAGTGCTCCTAACTTTTCATACCATTTTGCCAATTCAAGCGCTTGTAACTACGCAAGGCACTCGTCCATTTTTCTCTCAAAAGCGTCCAATCGTCCATGCACAGAACTAGACAATGCCTCCAACTCTTTCGAAACCCAAGTATTTACTTACTCCATCAGAACTTTAACCTGTAGAGCCATGTGTGCCTGTTGCTTTTCGGTCTTAGCTAGCCGCCTAGCCATATCAACCAAAAATTCCTGAGAAATCGTTACTAGGCCGGCTGTAGGGGCTTGTGAAGGAGCATATGGTGGTCTAGGCGCTGCTGCGGTGGATGATGACTCGGGAACATCAGCAGCTGTGGAGGTATCAGTTGCATCTGTAGCCTCAGTCTGGCTACCTGTCTCTCTACCCTCAGTAGGCTCAGCCACCAAATCAGTGAACTGTGCAGCATCGGTCTACATCCCGCTGCCAAATACCTTTGCTAATATAGTCTCTCTAGCAGATGCAACTACCTGATTCCTTGTCCTCAATACTAGGCTTGTCTCATCTCTTATCAACCCAATCTCTGTTATCTTCTGTACCACTATTCTCTGTTCAACTGATGGTAACTCCGACACCTTTGACTCCTAACAGTGTCTATCAATCAGACAGGGGAAAGGAATTATAGTACCGTTATTGATTGCCTGCTCTCTAATCTCCTCAGCAATGTACCGCGGGAAGTTGATGGCATATCCCTCCATAATACTTGCTACCAATGTTGCTCTATCAATAGAGAGGATATTATCATTTCTAGTTGGTACCAGCCTATGTCATACCTGTGCCCACCAAAATTTAGCCTGAAAGTGGAGTGTGGCCTTCTTGATCTGAGACTTTGTGATGTGCAACCATTCAACAAACGAATCTCTTGTAGCAATGACTCGAGATAACCAAGTGTATTGTCTGATGTGCTCCTGACTATTCATCTTTTTTTTCTTGACTTTCTTTAGCTCAAATACCCTATGGTCAAACTCAGCCATGTTCATTAGGGCATGATAATCTGTCCCATACAGAATCTTGGAGATTGTCCTCTCAAATATGTCTACAGGAGTTTCTCAAACCAACACCTGCGTGAAGGCAAGCCTCTTTTTCCAGTCTTGGACCCCTAATGCGAAATGCTTAAGTGTGGTTGCGTAGGTTGCATAGAATTCTCTGACTAAGCATGGGTTGTAGCTTCCTGATGGCTCGGTCAACCACCCGAACCTGTATTTGTCAAGCAATGCTTGTAGATATGGAAGGTCTTTCTACCTCTTAGGAGAAATATATCTATTATATACAACCCTCATACCATGAACACACCATCTCCACATGTTTCTTGGTTGTTCATTTGAAGTGTTCGAGGTCTCAGTCAATTCATCATCGGAGTTCCCTCTCTAAGCATGTGACTCGTCATCTATTTCTGTGTTTTGCCCAGCTGTGGGGCCCTCAGGAGTAATTGCGGCTGCAACCCTGACATTCTTATTTGTATGGCTGGGGGGATCCCTTGCCAGTGGAGTAGGAGCATCAACTAGGGGTATTGGATTTGCATTTCGTGGAGCCCTAGCCCTGGTTGATCTTTGCACCAACTGCTCTTCGGACACTTCATATTCCTCCTCCAATCCACTTGACTCTTCAGAGGAGGATGGCTCATCCTGAAGTCTATGGTATGAAGGTTGACTTCTTTCCGGCACTTGTTTCTTTACCGGACCTTTCCTTTGTGTACCCCTCGGAGCCACTATAGCTGTGGAAAATTTTTACTATACCAGATGATATGACACAAAAAAACTTTTAAATCACTACTTAGTGGACGTGACGAGTAAATAAATGAGTCATTGCTAGAGGTCCCTCATTCTCTCAAATCATTCTTTATTCAGGTTGGGCCAGTATACTTAACGACTGGTCCCAACGAGTTGTTGCCAAAGGCAACGAGTCGTTAGCATAGTAGTTAGGTACACTATTTTGTTGATGTAATTTTCCATTCAGGACGAGCTATACAATGAGTCATTTGGTGATCTAATTACTCGTGATGTAGCTCCTGCTCAAGAGTTTCAGTTTACCCATCCTACATTCATCTTCATCTACTTGCTATAGTTTACCACCACAAACACAGAATTATCAATTTTCTCAAATCAACACATGTAAGTTCAATCACGATTTATTTGTTTAATGTTCCTGGGGTTCATTATCATCATGTAGAAAATATTGAAACAAGTACAACATTAATTTAGAAAATTGCAAGTTCATTGAAAAAATGGGTCAACAACAAAAAATCATATTCAAGTGCAACGACACTCACAATTAACTGGGAAAAATTTACTCACGAGATTCTTTAGTAGAGATGGGAGTGCGATCGTGTGTGCTTGGTTACTGTTGTGAGTGCAATGTCGAGGATTTTCAATGCGTTTTGGAGATGAAGAAGGCGAAATTTTGATGTTGTAATGGAGCTGGGTTAAAACTCAAGTGAGAGTTTGAACAGTAAAGGAATCGGGTGTCATATATTTTGAATTAAAATTTACCCTAATCCCAGCCTGGGTCGGGTTGAGAATGTTCATTAAAAACTTATAACGACAAATGTAACGATTCGTTAGTGATTAAACGAATCATTTTTTCCCTATGTGTTGTGACTAGAGTTCAAAAACTTACCTGGGACCTAACTAGTTAAGCAACGACGCGTAGTGTCACCCGACGAGTCGTGTCCTGAGTCGTGGTCCTTGAACTATTGTAGTTACATGACAGGTTACTTAATGACTCGTTTGGTCTCCCAACGATTCGTTGAGTTAGTCATTATCACCCTTCTCCAATTGATTCTACCTTATATCCAGTGTACATGACGTAGGACCCCACGATTCATTTCCAGAAGAGACGAGTCGTTAAGTCAACCGTTGCTCCCCTATTTTTTGCGATTGTCTTCACGATTAGACTAAATGAGTCGTTAGGTCAAACGATGACTCGTTTTGTGATATTTTGCAGCAGAACTGAACTTCCAGATTTTGGTTCCAACTTCAAATTTTCCATCTTAATCACTTTCACACATTAACAAATGTAAACGCTATATTTTTCTTGCAATTACAACTTGGGTTAACTCCCAAGAAGCGCTGGATTTAACTTCGCGACACGACCTGGGCTTTTTTCTACTCAGACTTCACGAAAACACATCCATCGGTTGCCTCCCATACAACGCTTGATTTAACATCGCATCACGACTCAATTCTCTTGACTACTCAGAATTCATCAAGTAATTCCTAATTGTCATCCAGTGGTGAGACTCTGCTGAATTCCCTTGGTTGCTTCATTGTCCGACAAATGTTAAAGGTTACCTCTTCTTTGCTTAGCCTGAATTTTAACTGGCCTTCCTCCACATCTACTAGGGCCCTACCGGTTGCAAGGAATGGTCTCCCCAAAATGATGGGGACCTCAGAATCAACCTCGCAGTCCATAATCATTAAGTATGCTGGGAATATAAATTTGTCCACCTTTACAAGCACATCAAAAAGGATCCCCATCGGTTTTTTAACGGTTCTGTCGGCTATTAGTAGTCGCATAGTTGTCGGTGTGGGGGCTCCCAAGCCCAATTTTTTAAACACTATTAGCGGCTTCAAATTTATGCTAGCTCTCAGGTTACAAAGCACCCTTGCAAACTCGACAACCCCAATGGTGCAAGGTATAGTAAAAGCACCTGGGTCTTCCTTCTTCAGAGCTAGGACCCATGTAGTAATGGCACCACAGTGATGCAAATTATGGATAGGTTTAAAACTTACAGTCCTTTTCCCGGTGACGTGGTCCTTCATAAATTTAGCATAGTCGGGCATCTGCTCAAGTGTCTCGATTAATGGGATGTTCACTAACAATTGCTTAAGCATAGAAATGAATTTGTGATACTTCCCATCTTCGACCTTCTTTTTCAAATGTTGTGGATAACGGGGAGGAGGTCTAGGGATCGATGTAAACTTTTGTTGTGCCTCCTGCTCCTTCTCATGGGCAACTCCTTGCTCCTTAGAATTACTGGGAGTAGTCTTCACATCTGAATCTCCAACCAAAGTTGGGTTTTCGAAATCTGCTACATTGTCATCATTCATTGAGACGGGCTTTTATGACTACTTAATTACAACCGGCATAGGAGGATCAACTATCGCCTTCTCGCTCCTAGTAGTGACCGTTATGTAAAGACTGTCATTTTTCATATTTTGCACTATGTTGCTGGGAAGTGTGCCTTTCTGCCTCTGATTCATTGCTACAGAGATATGACTCATCTGCTGATCAATCTGCTTAATGGCCACGGCATGTGACTCCACCTTTTGATTCAAACTAGAAATATCAGCGGGGAGCTCCTTAAAGTGGCTATATTTTGACTCCATCTGTTTAAGTCCTTTGGAAAACATGTCTTCAACCCTTGAACCACTGGACTCTGGCTCATGGTTTCTTGGAGGAACATATAGACCGTTTCTATCATTCTTGTACTCCTTGCACTTCTTCTAGTCCCCATTATCTCTGTATTGGCCTCGGTTGTAATTATTATCCTTGTAAAAGTTCTGACCTTGGTTCCGTTGAACTTGACGCCAAGAGTCTTGGTTAGACCCTTGGGTGTTGGTCCTAAAACCCGCCCTTTGGTCATCTAAATAATTAGCTTCTTCCTTAGACTCAAATTCACATCCATCATTTCTCGGGGCCTTGCCCTAAGAACCCACAACATTAACTTTCTCCACTCAGACTCCCATCAAGTGCTTGGCATGCAACCCCATAGTTGTTTTAATCTCAGCAATATCTTGATCACGCTCTTCATCTTTTCTCCTCTGTTCTGCAGACATACCAATCGCATAAGATCCAACCGTAATTTTTGACTCTCTAGAGTGCCAAATGCGGCTGGTTTTGGTGATTCTGTCAAGTAGCTCAGCAGCCTCTGCATAAGTGTGGCTCATAAAGGTTCCTCTGAAGACGATATCAACCACCGCCTTGGTGTTGGCATTTAGATACCTATAAAAGATCTCCAACAATGTATCATCTGGAATCCTATGATTTGGCACCCTTTTGAGCTTCTTGTTGAAACGAAGCCATGTCTTGTGAAGTGCTTTTGAATTCAGTTGTTTGAAGTTATATATTTCATCATTAAGCTGCAACACTTTGGAAGGTGGAAAGAATCTCTCAAGAAAAGCTCTCTTAAGTTTCCCCCAAGTAGTGATAGAATCATTTGGCAACTCAGCCAACCATATCACTGCCTCACTCCCTAATGAGAAGGGAAATAATCTCAGTCTGATTGCATCCTGGCTCACCCTCGGTTGTTTGTATGCCTTACATATACCCACGAAATTTGTCAAGTTAGTGTGGGCATCATCAGATGCATGACCCACAAATATTCCCTTCATGTTGAGCAGTTGGATTATAGAACTGGTAATATCAAACTTTGCCCCAGCAGGCAAAGGGGGAGGAACTATAGCTCCAGCGACACCAGCTTTGTCTATATCAGCATCATCCTCCTCATCAAAATACCGGTGTGTTTGAAGTTCTAGACCTCTGTGCCTTCTAGCTCATTCTGCATCAGTAGCTAGCCATTGCTCTTTAGCAACCCTAGCTAACTCACGATCTCTAGCCCGAGGTTTCTCCTCAACCAACATTATCGTTGTGGCTTGGTCTACTGTCTCCTGTTCTTGTATGTTGGCCATTCTTCTAAGGTTTCTTAACATCTGCTCAAGTTTTTGATCGATTGGAATCAGGGATTTTCCTTGGCTTCTAGTATCGGGCATGCACTAAGCTAAGACCTATTAAGCAAAATAAAAACAATAAAAGAAAAATAAAAAAGAAAATAGGAACCAATAGTAAAGCAAACACAATTAACAAAAGTCTTAGCCGTAATCCCAGGCAACAACGCTAAAATTTTATATCGCCCAAATTACACCTTGCAATTCAGATATAAAGCGGTCGATGTCAAATATAGAACCCAACTAGAGGTTGGGGTCGATCCCATAGGGAATATGGAAGAACTTGAGTTAATGTGAATAGCTATTACTATCGGGTTACTTATTTCCTAAAGGGGAAAGAAATAAACTACTAATATGAGTAAAAACTACTAAATTCTTAAGTCAAATTTTGTTTGTATTCAATTAACGACTTGACTAGGATTGTGTTCCCAAGACTTCATAACCACAAGGCTTTTACACTAGTGATCTATTTCGGTCTTTACCATACAATATCGGTAAGTTAGGTTAGCCTAAATGGTTGGTCCCCTATCAAGATGATTAGCACCACGCAACTTGGTCCGTATACGGGTGTATGCTTAATTAACCCTTACCCTTAATATCATATTAGTTATCCCAGGACAAGTTCAATCTATTAGATAAGGGTTGATAGCCTCAAATCTCCGTTGTTAATCCCTTTCCCATTCACTACCTCCTTGGTCCGATAAGTAAGAATAAGGCAAACCCTAATGTTTGCAATGATCTTGGGCATAATTGCGTGCCCAAGTGCTATTTTATAACTTAGTTTAGTTATGTTTGTCTATTTTTGCATTTACATTCTCATGTGATTTTATGTAAATTTGGATATATACTAACCAACATGATTAGTCCTTGTTTTTGTTGGCTAAAAATGCATTTGAGGGATTAATTTATGATGGGTGAAGTGGAGGAATGGAATGGTAAGAAAATTGAAAAACTCAGCAAGGAACCATGCCGTGGCAAGGCTGGCTGCGCCAAGCAGCGTGCCATGCTTTGCGTGTGCCATGCCCAGAGCCGTGCCACGCCAATGCCAGGTGAGAGAAGAAGGCAGCAAGCAGGCCACCTGCATGCCAGCACCGTGCCACGCCAGGCACATCTGCGCGACAGTGGCTGTGTCACGCAGGCCATCGCACTGCACAGGCAGCGTGCCACGCCTGCCATCGCGACAAGCTTCAGCCGAGTGTCAATTTCAAGTGATTTCCAGTGTGCATTCGTGATATCTCTGTGTCACGGAGGTAATTGGCGCGACCACCGCCGTGCCACGGAGCCATTCCATGATGGGCAAAAGTTGTACATTCCCTATTTACTGTAAATTGAACCCTTAGCTTCTAAAATCATTTTGTCATGAAATATTTTCTGAAAACCATAAAGGACCAAAGGGAGAAGTGAAGAACTCTACCTAGGGTTGATTATATTTCATTCTCCTTTAATTGTTCTTGTAAGTACACTACTTTAAATATGTTTTTGAGTATTTGTACGAACATGAGTAGCTAAAACTCTTCCTCTAGGGTTGAGGCCACGTGATATGACTGTAATTACATGAATTCATTTTGGTTTGAGTTGTTAATTATTGTTTTGTCTTACATTCTTCAGTATTGTTGTTTTTATTCTTGATCACCATGAAAAAAAATGCGTTAAGCTTAGGTAAAAGCTTTAAAGAGTAAGCCTAGGCAAGAACATAGGAATGTAGGGAGCAAGTTCTTATCTTTAGATATGATTCGCGGTTAGGATAGAAATTATACCTAATTTTCCTTACTTGGTTGCTAAAACGGGATGAGAGCAAGACACTGGCTTAGAATTATCACTCCACCACTCATAGAAGTAGTTGTGAAGATAAGTTGGATAAAATTATTAGAGGTATGAAAGTCCCTAATCAAGAGCATAAACCCCGTAAACCACATCCAGGTAGTTAAATTGCTCACGAATTAGGACGTCACATCCCCGCTCAACGATGTTTGTGTGAGACTAGTTTTTCATGTTTAGAGGCTCGAAAGACCATGAACATAGCATTTTAATTATGTGAGACAACAACTGAAGTTTTCATACTTGAACCATTGAGAATTGTAGCATTGCATGNTTTAATTATGTGAGACAACAACTGAAGTTTTCATACTTGAACCATTGAGAATTGTAGCATTGCATGAGTATTAGGCCTTAACTCTAGTTGCTCCTTATATAGTTTCTCAAATATTTTGTGATCACCCCTGGACTTAATTATAATTTTCCAAAAATTTCTATAATCAACACTTGTGGAGGTTATTTTTAACACTTGAACTTGATAATTCGCTGAATTGGTCCAGTCCCTGTGGGTTCGACATCCAACTCTTAAAAAGGGCCACTGTATTACTTGTACGACCGCGTATGCTTGGGAGTGTGTTGGAGCGCAATAATTTTTTGGCGCCGTTGCCGGGGAACTCGGCGAAGTTTAGTAAATTTTTCTGTTTTTTTTGTGATTTTTAAATTTCCTTAAGTGTTGAGAAACTTGGTCTTATTCTGACATATTGCAGGTGACAGGTTGTTCTTACAGAGCTGGCAAGGAATAGAGAGCTAGTGGAACCGTTGTTTGAACCAGAGCGTCAAATTCATTTACGCAGGAGGGAAGCTCTAGAGAAAAAGCTAACGAGACTTCAAGAGAGGGTACAACAACAACCACCAGTAGGACAAGCAAAGTTATCACCTGAAATCATGGCAGCCATACCAGTTCGCGAAGTGGCAATCCCACTAGCGACAAATGTGAACTCTAGTATCCGTAAATCGGAACATGGAGGAAACTTTGAATTGAAGCAGAATATGGTGCAGCTGTTACATTCTAGTGGTCAATTCACTAGGATGGCACATGAGGACCCGCAACAGCACTTACAAAACTTTCTTGAGATCAGTGACACATTCGTCCCTACCGGAGTGTCCACAGATTATGTCTAACTTACCCTCTTCCCATTTTCATTGTTGGGGGAGGCAAAGAGGTGGTTGAAGTCTGAACCACCGAACTCCATAACTTCTTGGGATGATTGGTCAAAGAAGTTCCTTATCAAATTCTTCCCATCAGGCAAGACTGCCAAACTTAGAAGTGAGATATTGAGTTTCAAGCAGAGGCCGGATGAGAACTTATATTTGGCTTGGGAGAGATTCAAGTCATTGCTTAGAGACTGTCCCCATAATCAGCAATCCAATGAAGTGCTGGCCAATACCTTTGTAGAAAGTCTAGACCTACACACAAAAATTTTACTAGAATCTGCATCGGGTGGGCAAGCCTTAGAGAAGATTTATGATGAGCTGTACACTTTGTTGAATAGAATTGATTAGGAAAATCCAGAGTGGCACAACGAGGCATCGAGAGGGGCAGGAAAGAGAGTAGGGATGATAGAGGTAGATGGTATGAATGCCTTCGCGGCACAGCTAGCTTCATTCCAGCATCAGATTGTGACTCAGTTCAATAAACTGAGTATAAACCAACAACAGGGTCAGGTAAATGTAGTTTAGCAAGCTCCGAGTTGGTGTGAAATCTATGGTAACAACGGGTATAATGAAGAATCATGCGGAGCCAATCCGGAATCAGTCAATTTTGTTGGCAATGTTCAGAGGAACAATCAGAATTTTGGGAACAATTACAAGAAAAATTGGCAGAGCCACCCAAATTTTTCTTGGGGCAGAAAACAAAGGCAAGGTTACCAACAACCTCAGCAGTAGCAGTATCAGCAGAACAAGCAGATTGATAGCCAGTCGAGTAGCAACATTGAGGAGACGTTGCAGAAAATTATGGAGACCTAGACTCAACTAGCAGAGAATCAGGCGAGGATGTCATCGGATTTGAAAAATCAGCAGTTGGCCACCCGCAATCTAGAGAAGCGATGGGTAAAATAGCAGCTTCTCACCACATGAGATCGTAGGGAGGACTACCCAGTGACACAGATCCTAACCCCCTCCAGGTCAATGCCATCAGTTTGAGGAGTGGCAAGCAATTAGCTGATGCGATACCTAAAGAGAAGAGAAATGAGGTGCAACCGGAGTTGGTTAGGAGAGGACCATCCACTGACAAGGGACAGAATCAGAGTGTTGTGCAAAAAAATGCACAATCATCATCTATACTCGAACTACCAAACATAGACGGACTCCTCCTCTTGAAGNCAGAGTGTTGTGCAAAAAAATGCACAATCATCATTGCAGCCAGCACAGAGACCACCACCACCATTTCTGTAGAAATTCATAAAGAGCAAGGAGGAGGAATGCTTCAAAAAGTTCTTCGAGATTTTCAAAGAACTACACATGAATTTGCCTGTGCTTGATGTTTTGCAGGGAATGCCCAAGTATGCTAAATACTTGAAAGATGTTATGGCCAACAAAGTCAGATTGGTGGATGTCCAGACGGTAGCACTGACTGAGGAGTGCAGTCACAGGGTGATGAGGAAGATACCTAAAAAGCTCAAAGACCCAGGGAGTTTTACTCTCCCCATACAAATTGGTAAAGCTGAGGTGATAAGAGATTTGTTTGATCTAGGGGAAGCAGTTAATCTAATGCCCCTATCTTTATTTAACACCTTGGAGTTGGGTTAACCAAGACCAATAAGATTGATGCGGCAGCTGGCAGATAAGCCGCGAGTGGCACCAGATGAAATTATAGAGGACCGTCTCATCAAAATGGGTAAGTTCATTATACCCGCTGATTTTATCATATTAGATTTTCATGTGGATGATCAGGTACCTTTAATCTGGGGACAACCATTCTTGGCCACTAGAGGAGCCATTATCAATGTGAGAGCAGGGACCCTGAAAATGAGGGTCGAGGATGAAGAACTCTTCCGAGTCTACCAAGAGATTAACCCACCCACACACTATAGAAACCTGTGTAAGGTCAGTGTGTTGTCATAGGATAAGTGTGGGGTGGTAGATTCCATGGGTCCACGGTCATAGGAACTAATTAGTTTTCACCACGAGTCTGATGAAGGGCTTAAATATGAGAAGAAGTTGGAGGAAGAGAGGGACAGAGTGGATGATGTTCCTACTAAAAATCAAAAGAGAAGAAGATGGTTCCCGAAAGGGAACCCAGGTATGAGGATGTCCTGAAAAGGACAGTTCACTTCATGCCTCGACATAAAATTAGGCGCTGCTTGGGAGGCAACCCAAGGTTACCATAGGTACAATTTGTAATTGTTGTTTGTGTTGATTTTGTTTATTTTCAACTTGTGTTGTTTTTGGTGGAAATTTAAGCACAGATGGAGGGGAAATCTGAGTA
>JACEIK010000424.1:69017-80331 GCA_018107945.1 Datura stramonium | reverse complement strand
TGCTATTTTATAACTTAGTTTAGTCATGTTTGTCTATTTATGCATTTACATTCTCATGTGATTTTATGTAAATTTGGATATATACTAACCAACATGATTAATCCTTGTTTTTGTAGGATAAAAATGCATTTGAGGGATTAATTTATGATTGGTGAAGTGGAGGAATGGAATGGTAAGGAAATTGCAAAAGTCGGCAAGGAACCATGTCGTGGCAAGGCTAGCCGCGCCAGGCAGCGTGCCACGCTATGCCTGTGCCACTCCCACCGCCGTGCCACGCCAATGCCAGGCGCAAGAAGAAGGAAGCAAGTAGGCCACCTGTGTGCTAGCGTCGTGCCACGCCAGGCACATCTGCGCGACAGTGGCCGTGTCATGCAGGCCATCGCGCTGCACAGGCAGCGTGCCACGCCGGCCATCGCGGCAAGATTTAGCCGAGTGTGCATTCGCGATATCTCCATGTCACGGAGGTAAATTGGCGCGACCACCTCCGTTCCACGTAGTCATTCAATGACGGGAAAAAATTGTACATTCCCTATTTACTATAAATTGAACCCTTAGCTTCTAAAATTATTTTGTCACGAAATATTTTTTGAAAACCATAAAGGAGCGAAGGGAGAAATGAAGAACTCTACCTAGGGTTGATTATATTTCATTCTCCTTTAATTATTCTTGTAAGTACACTACTTTAAATATGTTTTTGAGTATTTGTACGAACATGAGTAGCTAAAACCCTTCTTCTAGGGTTGAGGCCACATGATATGATTGTAATTGCATGAATTCATTTTGGTTTGAGTTGTTAATTGTTGTTTTGTCTTACATTCTTCATTATTGTTGTTTTTATGCTTTATCACCATGATTTTTTTTTTGTTAAGCTCCTGTAAAAGATTTAAAGAGTAACCCTAGGAAAGAACATAGGAATGTAGGGAGCAAGTTCTTATCTTTAGATATGATTCGCGGTTAGGATAGAAAATATACCTAATTTTCCTTGCTTTGTTGCTAAAACGGGATGAGAGAAAGACACTGGCTTAGAATTATAACTCCACCACTCGTAGAAATAGTTGTGAAGCTAAGTTTGATCAAATGATTAGATGTATGAAAGTCCCTAATCAAGAGCATAAACCCTGTAAACCACATCCATGTAGTTAAATTTCTCACGAATTAACATGTCACATCCCCGCTCAACGATGTAGGTGTGAGACTAGTTTGTCATGTTTAGAGGCTCGAAAGACCATGAACATAGAATTTTAATTATGTGAGACAATAATTGAATTTTTCATACTTGAACCATTGAGAATTTTAGCATTGCATGAGTATTAGGCCTTAACTCTAGTTGCTCCTTATATTGTTTCTTAAGTATTTTTTGATTACCCCTAGACTTAATTATAATTTCCCAAAAATTTCTATAATCAACACTTGTGGAGGTTAATTTTAACACTTGAACTTGATAATTCGCTGAATTGGTCCATTCCCTGTGGGTTCGACATCCGGCTCTTAAAAAGGGCCACTGTATTACTTGTACGACCGCGTACGCTAGCGAGTGCGCTGGAGCGCAACATGCAACCGTTAAGAATCAATAAAAATGAAGGGAAAAACAATACATGCATTAAACCCCATTCAAGAATCACTAAGTGTTTCACCTATGTGTGTTAATTCATCCTGGTACCCACAACACTATTTATGGGTTTAGCTACTCAAGTTTGAATGATTACAATCACAAAATATTGAATAAATCATCATTGCAACTTACAAATTATCGTAGAAGAAAATCAAGTAAATTGAACAAAACTCCAAACTTGATGAATAAGATTCAATGTTGCTTTTCATCCTCAAATTCAAGAACAAAATTGTAAACCTTGTTTCATGAACCAAGAATAATAGTAAAACACCAAAATCTATATGAAAAGTAGTAAAAATAAACTTTCTATCGAAAATAAACCTAAAAAGTGTATTTATAGTTCCAAGAAAAATATTTCCTAAATAAAACTGGAAACCAGGTTGTCAGTGGTCATGGGCTAGGTAACGATTTGTTAGGACCTTTGATGAGTCATGCCTTGTTAAAAACAATCGTCCTCAACATCAAGCCCAGTTGTGGAAATGGGTCACCTAATAACTCGTTGTGCCTGGGCACGATTGGTTAGGCCTCTCGTGGTCTAACTTCTTCAAATCTCCAGTGTATCCTACGAGCGGCTCTAGTGGTCTCCCAATGAGTCGTTTGGTCTGACAACAACTCGTTACTCATCCGTCAACTTCACTAGCTAATTCTTCAATAATTCCTCTCCTAGTCTTCACGACTGACTTCACGACTCATTACCAAGTGTCATGAGTCGTTCCCTCAACCCGTCAGGTACACTGTTTCTGCATCTTAAAACTCAATATTTTTCCCACGACTTCAACAACGAGTTGTGCTAAGTGCCAACGACTCATTAAGTGTCTGGTAGTCACCTGTTTAGTTGTTTTAAGCATTAATTTGCCCATTTCACTTACGAACCTATTTTCCTGCAACATTAAACCCAAAACGCATCATACCTACAAAATCACAGCCGGAATGTGCATAGTTTCTTTGTTTTAAGTGTCGAAAGTGTCGTAAAATCATTACACATCAGTCGTGAGATGCGCTTTCAGCTCGATAGGTAAATTTCTCAATCTCTCTAATACGCGTCCAAGGGACGAGTCGCAGGGCTTTCCTACGACTCTTGGTATGAGTCGTGATGGGTCAAAAATCCTAACAATACCCAACTTTGCCCAAATATTTCAAATCTGCCCTACATCTTATTTAAACTCAAAACAAAGTGTACCCTTCTCCCATGCACTCAAAACCAAAGTCACGACCAAAACCACGACTCTCTCACACTCGTAACTAAAAATCAAAGTTCAATCGAGCAACTTCTTTCTCAATCAATCTCTTCCAACCCTAATTTTTGACTACAAGTCGATGTAAACAAATATCAAGAAAGTATATTGCCTTCATGGTACGAGTCATACGTCAGAGGCTTAGCATTGACCTGTGAACATTATAGGTCTCAGTACGAATAGTACCTCTAAGGTATGACCCATATTGTTGACTCGTGATAAACTTTTGAGGACATAATTCTTGGTTTCTTTTTCTCAATTATAGAATTCTAACCTTGTTTCTCTACAAGTACAATGATGATGAAGCGCAAAGCATCAAAGACAACTATGCGGAGGACATTACTTGATGAAACCTCTGAATCTGATCAAGCAAGAAGCTCCCCTAGTGGTTCAGTAGAGGAGTATACGGTCGATACATCGAACACTGATGGGACCCGAACCACTAGGGGGAAGGCTAGAGCCCAAGCTGTGGCGGCTACTGCCACATATACCGGAGCTCCCTCATTTGAGAAGGGATCTGAGGAAGGAGCTCAGGAGTCAGTAAACGACTCTAAGGCAGAAGAGGGGTCTTAGAAGACCCAATTTGGAGAGGTAAGTAGTGGTGTTGAGTCAGAGGAGGAGGCACCAAACGCTGAGCAAGAGCAGACTCTTGTTGGGGAGAACCGCACTATCTGGTGGAGAGTGCCAGGAGCTCAGGAGATATATGAGCAGGGAGTTTCTATGACCGTCAAAAACAAACCTAGGAGTAGCATTTAAGAAGAGCCGTGAATCCTCACAAATTCATCGAACGAGGTAGAGGAGCTGAAGTGGATATGCAGTTTCTACGACTTCGAGTGGATGGACAGGGCTCCAGACCAGTATACTTCAGAAATTACCCGCGAGTTCTACTCCAACTATTTGGCAACCATGGAGTATAAGGCCAAAGAGGGGAAAAAGTTGAAAGATCAGCCCAAAATGAAAAGTTTTCTAGTCAGAGGCAAAGAGGTCGACATATCTGAGCGCACCATTGCTTTGATACTATATGGGCCCCAGTTCATACCTCCACATGCTATTCCAGAATATGAGTATCAGGTGGAGGCACTGAAACAAATCAAGTAGCTTGGTTTGAGGAAAGGAGGAGGCAGATATAGTGGTTGTCTGGTGCTATTGTTGTGGACAAAGAGGAAGTATAGTGGGTCACTAGCGGAAAATAGGTTACAAAGAATTCTCTCAACTTTATAGCAAAATCCTGCTGGGTGCTAGTGAGCCATAGGTTGGCACCGACGATTAATGATAATACCCTAACCACAGATAGAGTAGCTCTGGGGCGTGTATAATGTCCAAATACCATATCAAAATTCATAGGGTCATCACAGAGGAGATGCGAGATAGGGTCATAGGATTGAGCAATACTATCCAATTCCCGAGCCTCGTATTTAAATTATGCATACAGGCAGACGTCACTATGCACCGGGCTAAGGAACTCTTAACTAGAGGATAGAGGATAGTAGATATTTGCCTAATCCTAGATGAAATGAATTCAGTGGGTGGGGCCCGACTTTCCACCGCCATTCCATTGCCTTGACCTATTGGAGGCACAAAGGTGAATTCCCCACCTCACAAGAGCAGGGCGAGACACCGGCTATAGTGTCGGTGATCCAGATACAACTCCCAACACTTTTGCTACACCATATACTAGCCTCCCAAGTCAGACACCAGCTAGATATGTCCTAGTGCCCCAGGATTTTCTCCAGAAGTTTTCCAGAAGAATGACCGTGGCCAAAATAAAAATACAAGCAATGATGGAGAATATCAAACCCTAGGTGAAAGCCAAGATCGAGACATCTGTACAGGCCTTGCATGCTCGACTTGACGGGTTTGAGAGTTGATTCTATATGCATATGGATGAGCAGACAGATACAGGTGGCCTCTGTTAGGAGTTGGGGGCTTTTTGGAGCCAAGTGGCTGAGCTATCATCACAACAACCGGCAGTCATAGCAGCCCCTACTCTTCCAGACCTTATTAAGGACATGGATGATGAGCTTGTTCTGGTGGCCTACTGGGAGCCCACAATAGCAAGGAAAGAGAAAGGAAAGAAAAAGGTCTCCGAGTATGTTGGAGATGAGACCTTGAGAAAGAGAAAGAAGAAAAAAAGAAGAGAACACAAACGAGCCCGAGTAGAGAGCCTGCAGACTCATGAAGCACACCTATCAGAGCTGCAGGAACGAGCTAGAGGGGCAGGTAGCTCCACCATGGACAAGACTAAGCTTTCCAGTGGCAAGGACCCTTCAGGCAAGCCACTTTCATCCCCGTCTGTTCCATAGGCCGTAGAGATGGCCGAGACTACGGAAGGGGTAGCCACTCCTCCTGTTGACCACTAGTGAGTGTGCCAGCCAACGCCAGTTCAACGATTGCAGCGGAGGCACCTCCTCCGCAGGATGACAGGAGTTCTTAGAGCGTCACATGTATGTTCCCTTCCCTATATACTTACATTCTATGCTTCGGGGACGAAGCATGACTTTTTAAAAAGGGAGGGGTGTACTCGTATTTTTTTTGGGAATTTTGATTCGTCCGAGGATTTTTCTTGTCGTGTTTCTTTTTCCTTAGGCATTCTAGTGATAAATCCCGCATGTTTAGGATTTTATTTTGGTGTGATTGTTGTTTAATTAGAATGTAGCTTAGGATTACTCGACCGATAAATTGCACTACTTTTGGATTTGTAAAAAAAATTGACCTTGTTTAAAATTTGTTGATGAATTAACCGTGCACTTATGATTGCATGCATGATTTGTGTGCATCTTTTATTTTAATTTATTATATTAGCATGAGTATTTTTTGTTAATCCATGAATAAAACGGACAGGTAGAATGAATATAAATGATGTAGCATTAGTGAGTGAGGTCTGATACCTAGTTCAATGCTGTGTAGAGGATCTAGAACATGCCCGGTTGATCTTTGCATAGGTTTTAGGATGGTTGGTTAGGAAAGGATCATAGGCTATTTTTGTGGAGCCCATTTTTAGCCTAAATAAACCTACAAAAATCATATGATTCCCTTTATCCAAATTTTTTAGCCTTAAATGGACCATTTTTCATCAATCAACCGATTAACCATACCCATTTTTGTAATAAATCTATTTTAGCCCTGGTCCCTCCTTGGACATTGTGAACCTCAACATAGGCAAAATGCCTAAGTTGAGGGTAGCTAGAGTAGGGGTGCATAAAGATTGGGAAGTGAAAAGGGAGAGAGAAGAGAAAAAAAAATAGTGAAAAATGAGATGTGGTGTGACAAAATGAAAAGAAAAGAAAAATTGAAAAAGAAAATAAAAAAAGAATAACGCATGAAAAAGAGTTTGAAAACACACCACACTCATACAAGTGCATAAAAAGGGCAAAAAGGGAGAAAAAAGTAGAAAAAGCAAAAAGGATGAAAAAGTGAAGAATGGAGCCACATGTATGTAGTGCCAAGGAGGGGTTTTGGTCAATCTAAAATTACCATATCTACCTTACCCAACCCAAAAGCATACATTACAAGCCTAAGTAAGTCCTATAGCGATCGTAATCTAACCATCAGACAGACCGAAGTAGAGAAAATAAAGGCAATCTTATGGTATCCGATATGCAGTATTTGGAACTTCTTTGTGAGAGTGAGAGTCTCGCTTTTTTAGTCCCATGTCATATATTTTGCTATACCTGTGAGTGGGGGACTTCATTTTCCATGAGGGTACATTGTTTGTGTTTAATTTTACCAGTGGTCTGTGTGAAAAGCATTGGTGATGACTTGACTACCTATTAATAGCTAGATGACATGTCTTGGTCCCTATTTATCATGTTTTGTGGTTGCTTGTAGTACATGTGCTAATATTTGTTCATGGGTAAAGGGTCAAAAGATTTTGGAGTTATAGTGCAAATTTTATTTCATACTGGATGTAGTGTCCTATGTTTATTTTCTAGGTAAGTGTCATGTTTAGTTTTTCTTTTTCTTTGCCTGTGGACATGAAAAAGTCTTAAGTTGAGGGTGTTGATGTGTTGTGAGTCTACAACACTTTTGATGCTTAAAACTGAGAAAATAGTATGGACTTAGGTATGTTTATACGGATATAAGGCACTTTTACTTTGATTTCAAGGAAAATAAGTGTTGGAGCAAAGATATGCAAAATAAGCTTCAAAATGTAGAAAATCAGTCAAATTGCCAGTCTCATTACGAGTTGTACCTTGATTGTACGAGCCGTACTGAGAACGGTGATGAAAATCAGAAGACTGAATTGGGAAGAAGGCAACCTATGACTCTCAGTACGAGCCGTAACTAGAGTTGTGGAAATATTCAGAAGAAACTGCACAAAGGCAGACTCTTGGTACGGATGGACACACGAACTGTGGCATCAATATACGAATCGTACCAAGAGCCTTTGTGAACTTTAGGGGATTTTCAGTACTTGGACGAACATCAGACATTGTAAACAATACGAGTCATGGCAAGAAGGTACGAGTCGTACCACAACACACCTGAAGAATTCTAGAAGATGTCAAAGTTATCAGAGCCAAACCACTAAAGCAATGTATGACTCGTAGGAAGCAGGAACGAGTCATACTAGGACACCAGCACTTAGCCAAATCTGCAGCAGCCAAGAACATATGGAAAACAGGTATGACCTGTACAATCCTATTACCGATCGTAGGATAAATCGTGGAATAGTCGGCACCAGATATGGAAAATTTCCTGTTAGCTTAGGAAAAGGTTTCTAATGGTTGTATAAATATCCTTTATGTTTCATTTTAGTTAGAGAAGGACAGAACTTAGTTGTTAGACGTGTGAATAGTTACTCTTACATATTTTTATCAATTTTTGAGGAGCAATTCTTGGGATTAAATTCTTGATTTCTCACATTGTTCTTGAGGTTGTTCTTGTATAATCAAATCTAATTTCTTCCAATATTTTTTGTAATTATTTAAATTATGTGTTTGTTTATGAATACAAATTACAATCATACAACCATGAGAGGCTAAAACTTCCACAACTATGGATTGTGGGAACCATGGCGGATTGACAAACTAGGGTTACCCAAAACTGATTCAAAACTAAAGCGAAAAGCTTGTATTGTATTCTCCTCATGTTTAAACATTTCTTAACGGTGTACAACATTAGGACTTGCCCGAATTCTCTACTTTCTTGAACCTAGAGAGATAGAGATTAGAAAAATAGAGTTACAACAATGCCTTAATCTTTATGATCATTGTATAACTTGAGTTGTGGTCACAAGATAGTTAAATTTGAAACATATTGATAACAGTTAGTTTGAAATCGCTCATGAGACCTAACCCAATGATTGAGTATGATCATCCAATAGGGATAAAACAATCATTTAGATGAACCCTAGTTATTAGTTCTACAAGTAAGCATTGGGATTAATAAAGTGCGTATACCCGAAGTAGTTATGAACCCATGGGTAGCACCTACTCTAGTTGTTTTCAAATCATGATTTAAACCACAATTTTAATCGTTGCTTTACCATTGTTTTATTTAAACCCCCAAATTAGAGATAACTCACCAACAAGTTCAATTACCAACACTAGTCTAGATCTTCCATATTCCTTGTGGGTTCGACCGCAACATCTTAGTTGGGTTCTTTGTTGACAATGTCCGCTTCATACTTCATTAGGAGGTATGATTTTGACTGTTATAACACTCCTTGAGTGGTTCACTCCTCATCATCCACATCATAGTCTGCACCTGCTCCTGCCTCACCATCAAAGCCTGCATCATCTGAATCCTCACTGTCATCTCCCAAGCCCTAGGACAAATCATCTAGAGAGTCTCAAAGTGTAGAAGAGGCAGCCATTGCAGCGTCAAGATCACTCAAATCAGGCACCTCCACGGATGTCTGACTCTTTCACTCCCTTACTTCAGTTCAGAGAGAGGTGACAACCCCTTACACAACATCTAACTGCTAGCATAGTGTGGTCAGACTCTCATACATAGATTTTATATCCCTTTTTACCGTTCAGGCAATGAAAGCAGGGAGGCTTCTAGCCAACTTTTCAAGCTTCATTTCCATCTTCTTATGGAGACTGCTTGATTGGGAAGATGTTTGAGGGGGTGATGCTCCCCGCATAGGTACATCACTAGAGGTATGGCCTGGAGCTTCTTGGTGAGGCATATTCAAATCTGGGTCTTGGGGAGATTGCTCGAAACCATGAGAACCCTCCGACAAATCAAAAGCTCGAATCCGCTTCTGCCTTACTATGGGTTCCTCAACATCTCTCTTCTGATAAATGTGCTTACACCAGATGCAGTGATAGGGGTCTCATCGAAAAAAGTGGCACTCCATCTTACAACCATAGTTGAGAAATCGACACGACATATGGCATAGAAGTGATGGCCTGTCTTGCTTTTATCTTCATTTGCCGAACCACAATCTCCCCAAAGTTTATGGGGAGAATTGCCATGATGCAAGCTATAAGAATAGCTGTTTCCAAGCTAACTTGCTGCTCATTTTTGGAAGGCATGCTGCAGCCACAAAAGAAATCTAACCACAACTTGGCCTCAAATTTCAGATCAGTGAGAGAAATTTCGCTTCCCAGAGTAGCCAGAATGTTGTGTCAGCCGCAAGGATAGGAGCTATCCAAGTGAATTGTTTCTTCATGTCAGCAATCGTGGCCATGTACTCTGAGCCAGTGTCAAGCTTGTCCTTCCAGAATAGATAATTGATGGCTGCTGGAGTGATGTCCACCTACACCCCTCGCACCATGACTGAAGGTAAGTAGGGGAATTCACCGACTTTGCCTCCGTGGATCATGCTTTCCTACCTAGCCTGGTAGGAATTGTTGATCTCCAGCACCAAGCCTGGATAATATTCTGGGAGAGGATTGGTGAAAGTGTGCCATTGCCTGTCCATAAACTGCGCAATGATGTTAGGGAGGTCACCGCGCATCCCCACCAAGTTAAACCTTTTTCCTACGGTGATTGATCGGCCTTTGCAGATGGCATAGTGCCCTTAAATGTTGGGCACATAGAACATGATAGCCTCCCTTGAGTTGATGGGCGCTACGAAGGCCTTTTCCTTTCCTTTGCCCTTTGTGGAGGAAGAAGTTGGGGCTTTTCCCTTACCAGTGTTCTTGGATGAAGTTATTTTCCACAAGCACGATGTTAGTAGCAACCACAATATATATTTGTGTACTTTCTTTATAAAAATAGGAAACAACAAACAACTACGCTAAAATCTTAAAGGAGAAAATAAAAGGAAACAACAAACAACTATGCTAAAATTTTAATGGAGAGACAAAGATGAAGAATTAACATTTAAAGAATTAGCAGCACCGGCGAAACACCGGCGAACTGTTGCTGAACCACCTGTGAGAAACAGAAAACTAGGTAAGCAGATATTAAACCGGCGACTGAGCGGCGACTTGCTGGTGCCGATCCGCAAACCACCGGTTTAATGCGGGATCAAGATAGTGTCCTGAAGCCAAAATTATCCCAAACTAATGTTCCATCGATGTTTCGCTGGACCAATCGACGAATAGCCAATAGTCATCGAACCCAATGCATCATCATAAACTCCAATGTCACAATTTCTCAAACACTCACTCACATCAAATTAACGCAGTACCTCTACACATGAAAAGGCCTAAAATGGCAATTTACCCTTAAGAATGGCGTCCCCCAATCTACATTGAGCAAAGTAAGTCTTTTGAATCCTTTGGGATTACTCAGACTTCACCCCACTTAACTACGCAAGAATAACCATTTCCCCTACACCCATTTCAGCATCAACTCTCTATCATCCCACTAATTTCACATAACAACAAGTATGGTATCAATCATGACATACCCATGACCTTGAGTTGGTAGCAGTGGTGTTTGTATTGAAAAATATGGAGGCATTACCTTTACAGGGCTCACATTGATGTTTTCACCAATCACAAGAGCCTTCAGTATGTGTTAAGTTAGAAAGATTTAAATCTTCGTCAGAGAAGGCGGTTGGAGCTATTGAAGGATTACTGTCACGCCCCTCCTTAGGGGGTATGACTGGACCCTGGTGCCCAACTGGGACTTGAACTGCTAAACTGCTGAGCCTAAGCACTTCTGGTGCCTGGCTGGCTCTAACTCTGGATTAAAGAAAAACGACGGGCTATATAACGACTGTAAATACAGCCTCCGGCCGACTAGGCCTATAGCCACCTGTAAAAAAAAACAGCTAACAAGAGCAACAGTAGTATGAAGGAACCTATGCGGGTCGACAAGGCCACCATGCTGTCTAGTTATCTCTAAATCAAGAAAATAAGTGCTAAACCGCTACGTGACCGACAAGGTCACCACTACCAACTGAGTAAGGCCCCACACGACCATCATAAAAAAGCTAAAACATACACACAACCTCACACGACTGGTATAACTAACCACAGGGTATACACAATCTGCAAACCTCTAAGAATACTGATAATATGGTCGGGACAGGGCCCCGGCCTACCCATACTGTACAACAAAA
>JACEIK010000424.1:0-35395 GCA_018107945.1 Datura stramonium | reverse complement strand
ATAATATCATGAATATAATTATTAATTATTTGAGGGGCTATAATATTAAAAAATTATGGGAGTAATGAAAATAAAGACAATTAAGTCTTACATTAAAGAAATTTAAAGACATAACCTTTTAGTTTATTAACATTTCATATTTAGCATAAATAAGAGAGTTTAAATAGTGATTTCTTTAGTTATTTTTAATATAGCACATAAATAAGGAAAAAATAGAAAAAAACTATAAAAAAAGAGATAAAATGATAATTGTGTTTTAGGGCCAAAGAGAGGTGTCACATCATTTTTTCTATTCCTAACTTTATTATTATTCTTAGTTAGTACTATGGGTTAACAAAATAAAACTGAAAACTACACCAAACCATAAAATCGAGTCAAACCGAAAAACACAACTATAGATTTGGTTTGATATTTTAAAAAAAATCTTACTATAAGTGATTTGGTTTGGTATTAGATAAAAAGGTTCAACTCGAGATCAAACCAACCCGATTATATATATAGATACACACAAACACACAAACACATCCTCTTATGACAAATAAGTAGGGCACTGGGGTTTGTCATGACCCGAACGTAGACCCGGATCGAGACACGGGATAAGAAACTCCGAGAGGCTCCAAGTTGACCCATAGAATGAACATAACATCTATACTCAACATAATATATCAAAATATAAACATAACTAACATAGCGGAACTCTACATATATATGTATATATATCAAGCTAAAACTGAATCAACAATGACAAGTTGATTTCTACGTAACGACTGAAAGGCCTCTAACATAACTGATGAGCTAATAAGACAGCACCCCCAACTAGCTCGACAAAGTATGAAACTGAAAGGAACATAACAAACTATATATAACTGAACTTCCTCAAAGGATGAGGACTCACCAACACCAGCTGGATAGGTTTGAGAGGGAAGTAGGGGCTAATGATACGGCTAAGACTAATCCCTCAGACCTATATCATAAAACGATAAAACATAGAGTATGCAGTCAGTACTTGAAATATACTTAGTATGCAAGGTAATTAAACACGGATAGTTAAAATACATAAGTGTTATACCTCGGAAGGACAAAGATGAGACTCAGAAGTTGAAATGGAGAAAATTGTAAAATCTGCACCAAGTCAAAGAAAAACTCATTCTGTGACCCATGCAGAAGACCACGATTCATGAGGTGACTCATGGTGAGGTACTGGGCTTAAGTTAAAAGAATTGGAAATTGAGTCATCACGGGTATGACGACTCGTCATGATCAGGCCTCACGACTCGTCAGGTCAGTTGTGGCCAACGAAATTCAAAGGAGAATGGGTGAGTAGAAGTACACCTGATGGATAGACCCCACGAGTTGTGGTCATACACCACGATTCATTTGGTGGATCATAGACATCTGGTAAATAATGATCTGGGGTCGAGGTAGTGGGGATAACAAGTGGTGACCACGAGTCGTGGTCACCGGTAACGACTCGTGTGATGGCCCGTCATGAGTTCGAGGTGAGATTTTTATAGTGTACCCAATGATTGATGTAACGACTCATGGCTGATGGAAACGACTCGTTAGATCCCTCGTGCGGACTGACGAGCAGTGATTTTCTGCGAAGTTATTAAGGGTATTCTCATCATTCCTATACTCTAAGGTCCTATACTATGTCTTTTAAGCCTTTTTCAGAGTGTATTAAAGTAGGATAAGCCATTCTAGCCTATTATAAACCCATGCATGCAAGGTTAGGAGATTAGAGAGGAGATCAAGCTTAAGCCCTTTCAATCCTCCTCAAATTCCTCTTGAGCAATAAAGGAAGTGTAAGAATCAGCTTTAATCTAGTATGTAGGGTTATTAATGGGTGAATCTGTTTACACCCATACCCAATTTCTCTTTAAACAATTAAATTCCTACGATGACTCTATGGAGTCTTAACCCAATGCATGAAATTCCTAATTCTCTACATGGGTATAATTTAAATGTATTTGTAATATTCAATTATGATTCATGGGAAAGTTTTACGTTGTTTTTCATTAAAATTATGTTTCAATCTTTTCAAATTTAAATTTCCCAATTATGAAAAGTTCATAGAAGTTAAGATTTATGATGAATGTTCATGTATGATGAAGTATTGATAATGAAAAGCATTTTTTCAAGTTATCCATGTTTATAATCATGTTTTAAAGTGAATTGAGTATTTCCAAGCATGTTAAAGTATTGGGCAATGCCCACATGTTCAAGAATGATTTACGATTTATGATATGGATTCCATGATTGATCCATTTATGATGTTGGCCGACTATAGGTCCCTTGATTCATGGCAAACATGTATGAAAATGGGTATCAACGATGGTAAATGTTTATTTAGCCACGAATCTCATGAATGATGTTTATGATTTATGTATGAGTCTAATGTGCACGTTTTCATCGAGTAGCCCGGTGTTCAAAGGACTATGCCGGTGTCTCATAACTACGTGTCACCGTAGGTTCATGATGATTCATTACAATGTTAATGGATCCCCTCTTTTGTGATATTACATAATGCACGTCCCTTTCCTGGCAAGCCAGGGACGGTTTTGCCTACTTTAGCGAGATAGTTGGGGCATCATGTAAGGCGCTACCATGATGTTTTCGGTTATGTTCCTCTCATTATTTCGCATGTGTCTATGCATTGTTATGTTTATGTTATTCTGGCTCAAGTTATGATTTATAAAATTTCTCTTATGACTATGATAGTGAATGGATTACGATTGATTTGAAAACCTTTAGCCTTATGTTGCATTATGATATTCATTTTATGAGCATGTTGTCCCACTCTTATGATCTCTTATGAGCTTTTATGCATTTCAATGTCCGTTTTTTTACCTTGCATACTTGCTACATTCCATGTACTGATCGCATACTCTATATTGTATCACTTCATGATACAGGCTCCGATCTTCAGACCCAACACCGTTATTAGCTCATTGTCGGAGTTAGCATCCAGCTCATTGGTGAATCCTTATTTTCTGAGGACCAGTTTGATATCAGTTATCTTTTCATGTTCAGTTTTCTAGATTTATAGGGTTAGTTGGGGACTATGTGTAGTATTTAGCTATCATGTTTTAAGTATGTTATGCTTTCTTTGTTATGTCATGGTTATGCTTCTGCTATGTCTTTATGCTGAGTATTCCTCTTTATTGGTTGAGTTAGATGTATGCTCACGCCATGGGTCAACTTGGAGTCTCTTAGGGCTCCTTGTCCTATGTTGCGATCTGGGTCTATGTTCGGGTCATGACAAACTTGGTATCAGAGCCATAGGTTTGGAGTGTCATAGGGTGTCTAAAAGCCACATTAAGTAAAGTATTTTTCATGGGTGTGAAGTGTGTCACACTTATGATGAAGAGGCTACGAGACATTTAGGAAATGTTCCTTTCTTTCATGATCTATGTCCTACAATGAAATGTCCCCTTCTTTCATGATCTATGTCCTGCAATGAAATCTCCCCTTATCCTTCTAATTTGTGCTATTCACGTTTGCAGAATCATGGCTCCCTATAGAGTGAATGGTATAAGGAATGGGAATGGAAACAGCCATGAGGATGGCAACAGAAACGGGCACCAACTAGCCCCACCAGTCTGGGAGCACCATACACCGGAGCCAGTTTCCCATGCTGAGTTTCGGGCAGCTATTCGATGTTAGCGCAGGCCTTGACCGCTTAGGTCAACCAGCAGGCCCTTAGTGCATGTTCCGCACAATGGAAATGTGGTGGTAGTTCGAGTAAGAGATTTCTTAAGAATGAACCCGCCAGAGTTCCTCGGGTCAAAAGTAGATGAGGAACCGCATGAGTTCATGGATGAGATTGTGAAGATCACCCAAGTCATGGGGATGAATGGAGTTTAGTGTGCTGAGTTACCTCATATCAGTTGAAATGGGTCACACATCTAGTTTAGTCAATGGAAAGATAGTAGAGCAATCGGAGCAGGCCCTATTACTTGGGAGGAGTTCCACGTTGTGTTCCTAGATCTGTTCTTCCCTCGTGCGATGAGGGAGTTGAAGGTAGCTGAGTTCATAAATTTTAAGAGGGAAGGATAATGGTACAGGAGTATGCCCTTGAGTTCACTTACTTATCAATGTACACCCTACAGTTAGTGGTTGATCAGAGGGTGCAAGTGAGTAGGTTTTTTCATTGGGTGGAGAACTACTTTGACAAAGATTGCAGGACCACTATGCTCCACCAGGATATGTATTTCCCTCGGATAGTCTTTTATGCCCAGTAGATGGAGGAAGCGCATATGAGGGAGAGAGAGGCCAAAAGGGCCTGGAAAGATATCTATGGGTTTACTCAATAGAGATCTAACAGTGGTCACCGCCCTTAGATTCAGCAGAGGTCACCAGCTTCAGCACCATCATCAGCTAGCGTTCTATCCAAACAAAGAGTGATCATAGGAGTAGGGCCTCAGGTTCTAGGGACCAAAGGGGCATGCAGGTAGAGCGCACCTTTCTGGCCTACAAGAACTGTGGCAAGAGTCATGCCGAGGAGTGCTTGCTCGGCTCAGATATCTGTTATGGGTGCGGTATATCCGGCCAAATGCACCAAGCTTGTCGATTTGCTAGACAAGATGATGATAGAGGCCGTGCACAGACTACCTAGTCAGTGGCAACTCCATTACGTTTAGCTCCGCAGGGGGCATCCACTAGTGGGGGTGGCGGGTGATGTGCCATGATTTTACGGCACTTTAGGCACTTAAAACAAGAAACTATACTTATTCTGGGTATGTTTGTGTAGTTATGATGCATTTTTGTTGAATATTTCAGGAAAATAGGTTTGGAAGTGAAATGGTCAAAGTAAGGCTTCAAACAACTAAAATGGAGGCTGCTAGTCATGTAACGCGTCGTCGTCATTCTGCATGACTCATTGCTAAGGCTGTGGGATAGGTTAAAAATTTGAAGCTAAAGGAATAGTACACTTCATGGATTAAAGGCACAACTCGTTACATTAGGAAACGAGTCGTGAAGCCAGTCGTGAATACTAGAAGAAGATTCTTAAAGAAATAGACAGTGGAGATAACGGACGACGTCATCAGTCGTTAGCTGACTGAATGACTCATTAGGAGATCACTGAAAGGAATCATAGGGTGCACTGGATAATTGAAAAAGCTAGACCACGAGAGGCCTAACAACTCGTGCCCAAACACAATGATTCGTTAGGTGACCCGTTGCCACGACTGGGCCCAATGTAGAGGACGACTGTGCTTGTACTGATCATAACTCGTTTGAAGTCCTAACGAGTCGTTACTTAGCCCATGACCGTTGACGACCTGAGTTCCAATTTTAATTAGGAAAAGGTTTTCTTGGAACTATAAATACCTTATTTAGGTTTATTTTCGAAGAACAATTTATTATTTTAGTTTTCTCGTATATTTTGGTGTTGTGTACTATTATTCTTGGTTCAAGAAACAAAGTTTAAAATTTTGTTCTTGAGTTTGACGATCAAAAGCAACATTGAAATTTGTTCATCGGTTTTGGAGTTATATTCAATTCACTTGGTTTTCTTCTACGAATTTATGTAAGTTGCAATTATGAATTATTCTTTATTTTTTGATTGTGATCATACAAATATGAGTAGATAAACTTATAACTAGGGTTTTGGGAACCATGATGAATTAACACACATAGGTAAAAATACTTAGCAATTCTTGAACGGAGTTTATGCAAGTATTGTTTCTCTCCTCGTTTTAATTGATTCTTAACTATTGTCTTATTCTTATTCACCGTACCAAGGGGATAATGAATGGGAAAAAGATTTTAACAACATAGATTTGAGGCTATCAACCCTAATCTAATAGTTTGACCTTGTCTAGGAATAGCTAATCCGATATTAAGGGTAAGGGTTAGTTAAGAATACACCCGTATATGGACCAAGTTGCATGGTGATAATCATCTAGATAGGCGACCAACCATTTGGGTGAATTTAACTTACCAATATTGGATGCTAAACACAAGAATAGATCACTAGTATAAAACATTGTGGTTATGATGTCATGAGGAACACAATCCTAGCCACCTTGTTAATTGACTACAACCAAAATTGACGTAATCATCTTTTAGTTTCTACTTTTGTTCATTATTTTATTTTTCAAAACTTCCCCCATAGGAAATAAGTAAGCCGATAGTAATAGCTATTCACATTAAATTAAGTTCTTTCCATATTTCATGTGGGATCGACCTCAACCTCTCAGTTGGGTTCTATATTAGAGATCGACTGCTTTATATCTCAATTGCGAGGTGTAATTTCGATGACATTAGTGGGAAACGCCAAAAGAGATTCTATGCCCTTACTTCGCGTCAGGAGCATGATACTTCACCGGATGTGGTTACGGGTATGCTACGAGTGTTTCACCTTGATGCTTATGCTTTGTTAGATCTAGGGGCTACCTTGTATTTTGTGACACCTTATATTTCTAGTAGATTTGATCTGTCCCAAAATTTTGTCAGAGCCATTCTCAATCTCTACTCCCATTTGTGATTCAGTTGTAGCTAGGGGGGTGCATAGAAGTTGCCTTATCACAGTATTACAGAAAGTCACCTCCGCAGACCTACTAGAGTTAGCCATGACTGACTTTGATATTTTTCTCAGCATGGACTGGTTGTATGCATGTTATGCTTCTGTTAATTGTAGAACCCGTGCGGTGGAGTTCTGCTTTTCATGTGAGTCAGCCTTAGAGTGGAAGGGTAGTTCAGCCATGCCGGTAGGTCGCTATATTCTCTATCTTAAGGCCAGGAAGATGATTGTCAAAGATTGTTTGTACCATCTAGTTAGGGTTAAGGATGTTGAATCCGAGACCCCGACTATCCAGTTAGTTTCGGTAGTATGTGAGTATCCAGAAGTGTTTCCTGATGATTTATCGGGTGTTCCTCCACAGAGGGATATTGATTTTTGTATTGACCTTCTTCCCGATACCCAGCCTATATCTATTCCTCCCCTGCAGAATGGCTCCAGTCAAGCTAAAAAAGTTTAAGGAGCAGTTGAAGGATCTGTTGGATAAGGGTTTCATAAGACCAACTAAGTCCCCGTGGGGTGCACCAATTCTCTTTGTCCAAAAGAAAGATGGTTCTCTTTATATGTGTATTGATTATCGGTAATTGAATAAAGTCACCATTAAGAACAGGTATCCTTTACCCAGGATTGATTATTTATTTGACCAGCTCTAGGGTGCCAAGTGTTTTTCGCAGATAGATCTAAGATCCAGGTACCATCATCTTAGAGTTCGGTAGAGTGACAACCCGAAGACAGCTTTCAGGACGCGTTTTGGTCATTATGAGTTTGTAATTATGTCTTTTTGACTAAGAAATGCTCATGTAGCTTTTATGGACTTGATGAATAGGGTGTTCAAGCCATATCTAGATATGTTCGTGATTGTGTTTATTGATGACATCCTGATATACTCTCGGAGCGAGGAGGATCATGTCGCTCATTTGAGAGTGGTGCTACAGACTCTCAAGGATTTCCAATTATATGCCAAATTTGACAAGTGCGAGTTTTGGTTGAACTCCGTGGTGTTTTTGGGAAATGTGGTATCAAGTGAGGGCATACAGGTGGACTCTTAGAAAATAGACGCAGTGAGGAATTGGCCTAGACGGTGACTCCTTCAGATATACAGAGCTTTTTGGGCTTAGCAGGTTTTGGGCTTAGCGAGGCTACTATCGGATTTGTTGAAGGTTTCATCTATTGCAGCACCCTTGACAAAGTTTGATCCAAAAGAAGATGAAATTCCAATGGTCAGAGGCTTGTGAGATGAGATTTCAAGAGTTGAAACTCGACTTACCCCAGCATCGTGTTAACCCTACCTGAGGGCACTGATGGGTCTGCTGGGTGTATTGTGATGCTTCAACGATTGGCCTAGGGTATGTATTGATGCAACACGGGAAAGTGATATCTTACGCTTCTAGACAGCTGTGCGCATGAAAAGAACTACCCGACCTATGATCTTGAATTAGCCACGGTGGTATTTTCCTTGAAGATATGGAGATATTATTTGTACAGGGTACACGTGAATGTGTTTACGGATTATAAGAGTCTATAATATGTTTTTACCCAAAAGGATCTCAATCTCCGGCAGAGGAGATAGTTGGAGCTACTCAAGGAATATGACATGAGTGTCTTTTATCATCTCGGTAAGGCCAATGTAGTAGAGGATGCACTTAGTAGGCTTTCTATGGAGAGTGTATCCCATGTGGATGAGGGGAGGAAGAAGCTGGTGAAGGATGTGCATCAACTTGCAAGGTTGGGAGTTCGGTTGGTTGATTTTACCAATGGCGGGGTTATTTCTCAGAACGGATCAGAATCGTCTTTGGCAACTGATGTAAATGCTATGAAAAATGAAGACCCTATTTTGGTAAAGTTAAAGGAAGCCATTCAAAATCAGAAGGTAGAGGTCTTCTCCAAAGGGGGAGGTGGTGTGCTTCGATACCAGGGTCACTAATCTGTTCCGGATGTTGATGATTTGCGAAATCGAATATTACATGAGGCTCATGGTTCCAGATATTCAATCCATCCTGGTGCCACAAAGATGTAGTGACTTACAAGAAGTCTATTGGTGGAATGGCATGAAGAAGGACATCATAGAATTTGTATCTTAGTGCCCAAACTATCAACAAGTAAAGGTTGAGCATCAGAGACAGGGAGGTGTGCTTCAAGATATCAGTATTCCTACTTAGAAGTCAGAAGAAATTAATATGGACTTCATCACAGGTTTTCCTCGCACTCGACGGTAATATGATTCCATTTGGGTTATTGTAGACAAGTTTGACCAAAGCCGTTCATTTTCTACCAGTCAAAACCACGTATTTGGTAGAGGATTAGACCAAACTATACATCTAGGAGCTAGTTCGGTTGCATGGAGTGCCCTTATCCATCATACCGGACAGAGGTACCCAGTTTACCTCTCAGTTTGGAGGTTGATTAAAAAAGGATTAGGTACTCAGGTTAAGCTCAGTATAACATTTCACCCGCAGATGGATGGTCAAGCAGAGCGGATAATTCATACTCTCGAGGACATGTTGAGAGCATGTGTGATTGACTTCAAAAGTAGTTGGTATGATGATTTTCCTCTTATCGAGTTTGCATGCAATAACAGCTACCATTCCAGTATTGAGATGGCTCCATTTGAGGCTCTCTATGGGCGATGATGTAGATCACATGTTGGTTGGTTTAAAGTTGGGGAAGCTACAATGATAGGACCAGATTCAGTCCATGAGGCTATGGGGAAGGTTTAGCTAATACAGGACTGGTTGAAAATGGCTCAAAGTCTCCAAAAGTCCTATGCCGATGTGAGGAGGAGAGAACTCTATTTTGAAGTGGATGATTGGGTGTTTCTGAAGGTGTCTCCCATGAAGGGAGTAATGTGGTTTGGAAAGTAAGGAAAACTCCGCCCTCAGTATGTTGGTCCCTACCGGATTGTTAAACGGGTTGGCAAGGTGGCATATGAATTGGAGTTTCCCTCAGAATTAGCTTCCGTACATCCTGTCTTCCATGTATCGCTCCTAAAGAAGTGTTTGGGTGATCCAGCTCTAGTTGTTCCGGTGGACAGTGTTGGTAAAAGACAGCCTTAATTATGAGGAAGTTCTGGTGGAAATACTGGATAGTAAGGTTCGAAGGATAAATAACAAGGAAGTAGCTTCAGTTAATATTTTATGGAGGAGTCAACATATTGAGGGAGCTATGTGGGAAGCCAAAGCAAACATGATGGCTAGATACCCACATTTATTCTCCACCGACTTAGTTCAAGCTTGAGGTATCATTTTTTCCCTAAAACCCTATTTAGTTTCATGTTCAATTCATGTGCCCTAGTTTCTTCCATGTATGTGAATGTGTACATGATTCATGAATTCAGTTCAGCCATGTAGTTTGAATTGGGGATAGTCATTCTGTCAGTTTTCAGCTTAAATTATAAGTATTTGAAAATGATGATTGCATTTCTCTGCTTTTCTATATGGTTTTCAACATTCAAGGATGAATGTTCCCAAGGGGGAGATATTGTTATACCCTAGAAGGCCAAAGATCAGATCCGGAAGTTGAAATGGAGAAAATTGTAAAATCTGCACCAGGTCACAGAATGACTCGTTCTATGACCCGTGGGGAAGACCACGAGTCGTAAGGTGACTCGTGGTGAGGTACTGTGCTTGAGTTAAAAGAATTGGTGATAGATCCATCACAGGCATGGCCACGAGTCATGTTCAGGACCTATGACTCGTCAGGTCAGCCGTGGAAAAGAAAATTCAAAGGAGAAAGGGTGAGTAGTCGTACACCTAATGGATAGACCCCACGAGTCGTGGGCAGACACCATGATTCGTTGGGTGGATCATAGCCATCAGGTAAATAATGATTGGTAGAGGCAGTGGGGATAACGAGTGGTGACCATGAGTCATGGCCTGTCATGAGTTCCAGGTGAGATTTCGACAGTGTACCTAACGATTGATGGAAACGAATAGTTAGATCCCTCATGGGGACTGACGAGCAGCGATTTTTTGCTAAGTTATTAAGGGTATTCTCATCATTCCTATACTCTAAGTTCCTATACTATGTCATTTTAAGCCTTTTTCAGAGTGTATCAAGGTAGGATAAGTCATTCTAGCCTATTCTAAACCCATGCATGCAAGGTTAGAAGATTAGAGAGGAGAACTAGCTTAAGCCTTTCAATCATCCTCAAATTCCTCTTGGGAAATCAAGGAAGTGTAAGAATTAGCTTTAATCAGGTATGTATGGTTATTAATGGGTGAATCCATTCACACCAATGCCCAATTTCTTATACCATACAATTCCTATGATGACTCTATGGGGTCTTAACCCAATGCATGAAATTCCTAAATCTCTACATGGGTATGATTTAAATGTATTTCTACTATTGAATTATGATTCATGGGCAAGTTTTACGTTGTTTTTCATTAAAATCATATTTCAAGCTTTTCAAATATAAATTGCCCAGTTATGAGAAGTTCATGGAAGTTAAGATTTATGATGGATGTTCATGTATGATGAAGTATTGATGATGAAAAGCATGTTTTTAAGCTACCCATGTTTATAATCACATTTTCAAGTGAATTGAGTATTTCCAAGCATGTTACAGTATTGTGTAATGTCCACATGTTCAAGAATGATTTACGATTTATGATATGGATTCCATGATTGATCGATTTATGATGTTGGCCGACTAAAAGGACCTTGATTCATGGCTAAACATGTATGAAAATCGGGATCAACTATGTTAAATGTTTATTTAGCCAAGAATCTCATGAATGATGTTTATGATTTACGTATGAGCCTAATGTGCATGTTTTTGGGAGCAGTGTCTAGCACCGAGTAGCCCGACGTTCAAAGGACTATGCCGGTGTTTCATAACTACGTGCCACCATATGTTTATGATGATACATTACAATGTTAATGGATCCCCTCTTTTGTGATATCATATAATGTACGTCCCTTGCCTGGCAAGCCAGGGACGGCTCTGCCCACTTGAGTGAGATAGTTGGGGCATCATGTAAGGCTCTACCATGATGGTGTCAGTTATGATGAGTCCTCCCATTGTTATGCATGTCTCTATGCATTGTTATGTTTATGTTATTCTAGCTCAAGTTATGATTTATAAAGTTTCTATTATGACTATGATAATGAATGGCTTACGAATGTTTTGAAAACCTTGAGCCTTATATTGCATTATGATATTCATGTTATGAGAATGTTGTCCCACTCTTATGAACTCTTATGCATTTCAATGTCCGTTTTATTTACCTTGCATACTTGGTACATTCCACATACTGACCACATACTCTATGCTATATCATTTTATGATAAAGGCTCTGATCTTCAGACCCAACACTGTCATTAGCTCGTTATCGAAGTTAGCATCCAGCTAATTGGTGAAAGCTCATTCTCTGACGACCAATTTGAAATCTGTTATCTTTTCATGTTCAGTTTTCTAGATTTGCCGAGTTAATAGGGCCTGTTGTCCCATCAACCCATCAGATATGTTAGAGGCTCTCAGATTATGTGTAGTATTCATCTGTCATGTTTGAAGTACATTACACTTTATATGTTATGTGATGGTTATGCTTCTGCTATGTCGTTATGCTGGGTATTCTGCTTTAATGATTGAGTTAGATGTATGCTCACACCATGGGTCGACTTGGAGTCTCTCGGGACTCCTTGTTCCATGTTGCGATCCGGGTCTATGTTCGGGTCATGATAATAAGAGTTCATAAGAGTAGGACAATATGATCATATTGTAAATATCATAATGCAAACATAGGGCTCAAGGTTTTCAAAACATTCATAAATCAGTCATAATCATAATCATAGGAGAAAAGCTTCATTAAACATGACTTGAGCCAAATTAACATAAACATAATCATGCATAAATCATGAGGAACAATGGGAGGACTCATCATAACCGACACCATCAAGATAGAGCTAACATGATGCCCCAACTATCTCGCTCAAGTGGGCAGAGCCGTCCCAGGTTTGCCTGGAAAGGGACGTGCATAATGTGATATGACGAAAAGTGTATCCAATAACATTTAGATATATATAAACCTATGGTGGCACATAGTTCTGAGACGCCGGCGTAGTCCTTTGAATGCCAGGCTACTTGGTGCTAGACACTCCTCCCAAAAAAACATGCACATAGCTCATATCATAATCATAAATCATTCATAATGTACATGGCCAATTATAACTTAACATAATTGATCATACTTGAAATACATGATTGGCCATGAATAAGGGCCAATAAGTTGGCCAAGAGTCATAAATCCATAAAATCATGAAATTCATGCACACTTGTAAAATAATTATATACTTGCTATTCATAAATTCATGATGAGCACATGAGAGAGTTCATATCATATATCATAAATCGTAATGGGCTAAAGAAAATCAAGATCATAATGAAATCATAACTTTACTTTTCATGAAATATACATAATTGGCCATAATTAAATGGAAATTCAAATCTATACATTTATAATTGAAATAGTTATAAAATCTGCCCATAAATCATAAAATATGATTTGATACATGAAGGGAATCGACCCATAGATAGATCATAGAGAAATTCACAAGAATTGGGATAAACCCCATAGATCATGAAACTTGAATTTAGAATTGAAATCCATAGAATGGAGAAGAATCTAGGGCATGGGAATGAAAGGAAGTCCCTTTCATAGCCTCACATACCTTGGTAAATCGATTTCACACTCCCACTTGCAAGCCCAAAGGAAATTGAAGGGAATTTGATGAAATTCCTCAAACTTGATATTCAAGGAAGGCTCTAGGTTGCATGCATGGAGTAGGGGTTCTTAGAATAAACTTACCCACCCACCCCCCAAAAAAACACAATATTCAGAGCTTAAAACGATGTAGTTTAGGACCCTAGAGCTTAGGAATGACGAAAATACCCTTAATGAAAAACCTGGAAAATCGTCACTGCCAGTGACCACGACTAATCCAACGAATCGTACCTCGATCTAATGGGTCGTGGTTTCCTCTCGTCGAAACCACTGCGCACCTCTGAGTTCTAAAGTTCCCACATACAATACCATGACTCGTACCCTCTAAAAATTTATCGTTGCATCCTTCCGTTATCGCGATTGGGAGAAAATCCCTGCTCTTTCCTACGGGTGCAAGTAACAACCCATTATCACTCACCACAGGTCGTACCTTGACCCATACCATCCAACTCTGCCAAGCTAGCCCCAACCAATGGGTCCTTACCACGATTCGTGGTTCCTCAATATGGGTCATCCCACGAGTCGTACCTTCCCTCCTGACAATCTAGAACCAAACAACGATTCTAGCTCACACTCGTTACTTTAACCAATGGGTCATCTTGAGACCCGTTACATCCTAGCCTTCCCAAAATATTCTCACCATGGGCACTTTCAACGAGTCGTTAGTCTCACCAACGACCCGTACCATGATTCCTTCTAAGAAGAAAAATCAGGTTTCTACTATTTTTCATTTCAAATCTCGAGTCCAATCATAGGTACTTCTGGGTTATTACAATATCTCCCCCTTTGGAACATTCATCCTCGAATGTGGGTAAACATATTGAAAATCTGGGAAAAATGCTACTACCATGCCAAACACTAAACATCTAAGCTGAAAACTGACGGAGTAACATTCTCTGGACCAGAATACATGCCTGAACTGAATTCATAAATCACACATACATATATTTTCATGAAGGAAAATGGGGAGACCTGAATTGAACATGAAACTGAATAGGATACTAAGGAGGAAACTGATACCTCAAACTATAACTAAGCCGGAAAGGAATAGATGCAGGTGTTTAGCCGTCATATCTGCTTTAGCTTCCCACGTAGCCCCTTCAACATACTAATTCCTCCACAAAAACTTGATAGAGGCTACTTCCTTGTTTCTTAGCTTACGAACCTGACAATCAGGTATTTCTACCAGAACCCCCTCATAACTAAATCTATCTTTCAGACACTATCCACAAGAACAACTAGAGCTGAATCACCCAAACACTTCTTTAAGAGCGATACATGCAAAATTGGATGAACTAAAGCTAATTTTAAGGGCATCTAACTCATATGCTACCTTTCCAACCCGTTTCACAATCTTCTACGGACCAACATAATGGGGACTGAGTTTCCCTTTCTTTCCGAATCTCATCACTCCCTTCATGGGGGATATCTTCAAAAACACGCACTCATCAACTTCAAACTCAAGCTCCCTCCTCCTCACATCCGCATAGGACTTTTGGCGACTCTGAGCTGTTTTCAACCTATCCCTTATAAGCTGAACTTTCTCCATAGCCTCATGTACTGAATCTGGACCTATCAATATAACTTCACCTACCTCAAACAAAAAAATAGGTGATCTACACCTTCGCCCATAGAGAGCCTCAAACGGAGCCATCTGAATGTTGGAATGGTAACTGTTGTTGTATGCAAACTCAGTGAGAGGCAAATGATCAACCCAAATACCCTTGAAGTCCATCACAAACTCTCTCAACATATCCTCCAGAGTCTGAATGGTCTGCTTCGCCGGACCATCTTTCAGTAGGTGAAAGGCTGTGCGAAGCTTAACCTGAGCACCAAGTCCCTTCTGAAATGATCTCAAAAACTGGAAGGTAAACTAAGTACCTCTATCCGATATTATCGAAAATGGCACTCCATGCAATCAAACTAACTCTCTAATGCATAATTTAGCATAATCCTCCGCTGAATCGGTCGTCTGGATAGGTAGGAAGTGAGCTGCCTTAGTCAACCTATCCACAACAACCCAAATAGAGTCATACTATCGACGAGTGCGGGGAAACCCTGTAATGAAGTCCATATTGATCTCCTCCCACTTCCAAGTAGGGATACTAATGTCTTGAAGCACACCTCCTGGTCTATGATGCTCAACCTTCACCTGTTGACAATTCGGACACTTAGCCACAAACTCTACTATGTATTTCTTCATGCCATTCCACCAATAGACTTCCCATTGGTCACGGTACGTCTTGGTGGCACCTAGATGTATATAGTATCTGGAACCGTGAGCTTCATACAACATCCACTCCCTCAAGTCTCAAACATCTGGTACACACAAATGGTCCTTATATCGAAGCACATAATGTCCCCCTTTGGAGAAGACCTCTACTTTCTGATTCTAGACGGCTTCCTACAACTTCAGTAAAATAGGATCCTCATCTTTCCTAGTCTTAGCATTGGTCACAAAAGATTATTTTGATCCATTCTAAACAATGACACCACCATCCGTCGAGTCAACTAGATGAACTCCTAGTCATGAAAGTTGGTGCACATCCTTACTAAGTCTTTCCTTTCCTCATCTACATGAGATACACTCTCCATGGATAGCCTTCTAAGAGCGTCTGCCACCACATTTGCCTTACTCATATGATAAAGGACACTCATATCATAGTCCTTCAACAACTCCAACCACCTCCTCCGGCACAGATTCAAATCCTTCTGGGTAAACACATATCATAGGCTTTTGTGCTCCGTAAACACATCCACATCGACCCCGTACAGATAGTCTCCCCAAATATTCAAAGCAAAATACTACCGCCGCCAATTCGATATCATGAGTCGGGTAGTTCTTTTTATGGACCTTCAGCTGCCTGGAAGCATATGTTATAAACTTACCGTGTTGCATCAATACACAACCAAGGTCGATCCTCAAAGCGTCAAAATATACCATAAACCTATCGGTACCCTCAGGTAGGGTCAACACCTGTGCTGAGGTGAGTCGAGTCTTCAACTCTTGGAAGCTTCTCTCACAAGCCTCCAACCATTGAAACTTCACTTTCTTCTGGGTCAATTTGGTCAAAAATGCTGCAATAGATGAAAACACCTAAACAAATCTCTTATAATAACCAACTAAACCCAATAAACTCTAGATATCTGAAGGATTCACCGATCTAAGCTAATTCTTCACTGCTTCTATCTTTTGAGAGTCCACCTGCATATCCTCACTCGACACCACATGACCCAAAAATGCCACCAAGTTCAACCAAAACTTGCATTTGCTGAACTTAGCATATAACTGACGATCCTTAAGAGTCTGTAGCACCACCCTCAAATGAGCGCCATGCTCCTCTTCGCTCCAAGAGTATATAAGGATGTAATCTATAAACACAATCATGAACATATCCAAATATGGCGCGAACACCCTGTTCATCAAATCCATAAAAGCTATAGGAGAATTTGTTAGTCCAAAATACATAACTACAATCTCGTAATGACCATACCGAGTCAAGAAGGCTGTCTTTGGAATATCACTCTCTCTAACTCTAAGCTAATGATACCTAGATTTGAGGTCGATCTTCGAAAAGCACTTAGCACCCTAAAGTTGGTAAAGAAAAATCAGTCTTAGGGATTGGATACCTATTCTTGATTGTGACCTCGTTCAATTGCCAATCATCAATACACATTTGAAGAGAGCCATCCTTCTTGCGGACAAAGAGAACAGGTGCACCCCATGGAGATTTTATCGGTTTGATGAAACCCTTGTCTAAAAGAACCTTCAACTACTTCTTTAGCCCATCTGGAGCTATTTTTTAAGGAGGAATAGATATAGGCCACTTATCAGGAAGAAGATCAATACCAAAATCAATCTCCCGCTCGGGAGGGATTCTTGGTAAATCATCTGGGAACACTTCTAGGTACTCACACACTACAGGGACTGACTGAATAGTAGGAGCTTCAGATGTAACATCCTTAGACCTAACTAGATGGTACACTCAACAGTTATAAATCATCTTTCTAGCCTTAAGGTAGGAAATAAAGCGACTTACAAGCATAGTTGAACTACCCTTCCACTCTAAGACTAGTTCACTCAGAAATCTGAACTCTACTGCATGGGTTCTACAATTGACTGAGGCATAACATGCATGTAACTAATCCATGCCAAATATAACATCAAAATCGGTCATAAATAGCTCTACTAAGTCTGCTACGGTGACTTTCTAAAGGACTACGACAGGGAAATTCCTATATACCCGTCGAGTTATAACCGAATCACTGATTGGAGTAGAGACTAAGAAGGGTTCTGATAAAATCTCGGGACTGACTCCGAAACTACTAGCAACGTAGGACGTCAAAAAAGATAAAGTAGCCCCTGGATCTAGAAATTCATATACATCAAGGAAATAATACTCATAATATACCAGTAACCACATCTGGTGAAGTCTCCTACTCCTGGCAGGATGCAAGGGCATAAAACCTATTCTGGCACTAGCCACCACCTGCACTGGTGGATGCGCCCTACTGGGCTAGGCGTGCTGGTTCTGCCTTTGATCTGGTAGCCTGAGCATCGTCTCTACCATCACCCTGTCTAGCCAAGGGACACTCCCGGCACATGTCGCTGGATCTACCACACCCAAAATAGATATTCGATCCCATCAAGCACTCTCCTATATGACTCTTGCCACACATCCCATAGGCTGAAAAAGTGTGCTATCTCTGCATGCTCCTCTGGTCCCTCAAACCTGAGGCCCTACTCTTCTTATCACTTCAACTTCTAGATGGGGAACTAGCCGATGATGGTGTTGGAGATAATGACTTATGATGAGACTACCGGCGATGTCCGCCTCCCGATATCTGCCAATTGTCTGTCCTGGCCCTCTTGGCCTCTCTCTCTCGGATGCACCACCTCCATCTGCTGGTCGTGCAAAACCATCCGAGAAAAATCAATATCTTGATGAAGCATGGCAATCCTACAATCCTTGTCCAGGTAGTCCGCCACTCCATGTACAAACCTTCTCACCCAAGCTCACTAATCGGCTACTAACTCTGGTGCATACTTGGACGAATGAGTGAACTCCAAAGCATACGCTTGGACTGTCATGTTATCCTGTTTTCGGTTCACAAACTCTCGCTGCTTTAATCTCCCTCATCTCACGAGGGAAGAACTGATCCAGAAATGCGGCATGAAACTCTTCCCAAACAATAGGGTCTGCTCCAACTGCCCTTCTATCCTTCCATTGCTTGAACCAGATGTGCACAACCCCTTTCAACTGATACGAGGCTAGATTCGTGCACTCCTCTCCACTGAAAAGTCTACTATCTTACCATGACTCCAGACAATGGGTCGTCCTTCCTCACAACGGGTCGTTGTGATGCCCGTTGTCTACACTTTCACCAGACCTAACCCCATTCCACGACTGCTAACAATGGCTCGTGGTTACTTACCACGAGTCGTTGTACCTCTCGTTCTACAACTTTTTTTCCAATTTTCAGCAGTTTTGCATTTTAGCTTCCCGGGTCTACTCCTAGGCACTTCCAGGGTATTACAATATCTACCCCTTGGGAATATTCATCCTAAAATGTTAGAAACAAGCAGAAAATAGAAACATACAATATATCATATTCAAAACCGATCACTTTTAACTGAAAACTAACAAAATGACTACCTCCGATTCAAAACACACAGCTGAACTGAATTCACAAATAATACACAAAGACACATACATAAAAGAAACTTGTGCACATAATTTAAACATGAAGACTAAATAGAGTCTAAGTGCAAAACTGATACCTCAAGCTGAAATTGAGCCGGTAGAGAACAAATGTGGGTATCTAGCCATCATATCCGCTTTGAACTCCCACATAGCTCCTTCAACATGCTTATTTCTCCAAAATACCTTAAAAGAAGTTACTTCCTTTTTCCTTAGCTTCCGAACCTGACGATCCAAGATTTCAACAAGAATTTCTTCATAACTAAGGCTATCTTTTACTCCAACATTGTCCATCGGAACTACTGATGCTGGATCACCCAAAAACTTCTTCAAAAGTGACACGTGAAACACGGGATGAACTGAAGATAACTCTAATGGCAATTCCAACTCATACTCCAACATACAAACTCTCCCCACAACCCGGTAGGGACAAACATAGTGGGGAATGAGTTTCTCTTTCTTTCCGAACCGCATACTCCCTTCATGGGAGATGCCTTTAGAAATACCCAATCGTCCACCTCAAACTCCGAATCTCTTCTCCTCACATCAGCATATGATTTCTGATGACTCTGAGAGGTCTTGAGCTTGTACCTTATCAACTCAACCTTTACCATGGCCTCATGAATCGAATCAGGCCCTATCATAGCTGCCTCACAAACCTCAAACCATCCGATGGGAGATCTACACCTCCACCCATAAAGAGCCTCGAACGGTGCCATCTGGATACTAGAGTGATAAATGTTATTATAAGCAAACTTGATCAAGGGTAAATGATCATCCCAAATACATTTTAAATCCATAACACATGCCCTCAAAATTTCCTCAAGAGTCTTGATTGTTCGTTCCGCCTTGCCATCCATTTGTGGATGGAACATTGTGCTGAGATTAACCTGAGTCCCAAGCCCTTTTTGGAAAGACTGCCAAAATTGAGAGGTAAACTGAGTACCTCGGACTAAAATAATGGACAAGGGAACTCCATGAAGCTAGACCAGCTCCCGAATATACAATTTGGTGTAATCATCCGCTGAATCTGTGGTTTTGACTGGTAGAAAGTGTGCAGCATTGGTAAACCTATCTACCACCACCAAAATAGAATCATATTGTCGACGAGTATGAGGTAAGCCTATAATGAAGTCCATGTTGATCTCCTCCCACTTCCAAGTAGGAATGTTAATATCCTGCAATACGCCTCCCGACCTTTGGTGCTCAACTTTCACTTGCTGACAGTTCAGGCACTTAGCTATGAATTCTACAATATCTTTTTTCATGTTGTTCCACCAATATATTTCCGACAAGTCATGATACATCTTGGTAGTACCTGGATGGATAGAATACTTGGATCCATGTGCCTCATGCAATATCCAGTTCCTCAAATTATCGACATTTGGAACACATAAACGGCCTTGGTACTGCATTACACTATCTCCCCCTTGGGATAAAACCTCCACGTTTTGACTTCGGACGGCTTCCTTTAGCTTTACTAAAATCAGCTCCTCATCTTGTCTATATTTTACATCAACCACCAAGGACGATTCTGATCCGTTTTGCACAATAACGCCGCCTTCGGTCGGGTCGACCAATCTAACTCCCAACCTCGCAAGTCGATGGACATCTTTTACCAACTCTTTCTTTCGCTCATCCACATGGGAAACACCTTCCATAGAGAGTCTACTAAGTGCGTCCGCTACCACATTGGCCTTGCCCGGGTGGTAAAGAACACTCATATCATAGTCCTTAAGTAGCTCCAACCACCTTCTTTGCCGAAGATTGTGGTATTTCTATTTGAACACATACTGCAAGCTCTTGTGATCCGTGAATACATCAACATGGACTCCATAAAAGTAATGCAGCCAAATCTTCAATGCAAACACCACTACGGCCAATTCAATGTCATGGGTCAGGTAATTCTTTTCATAAACTTTCAATTGTCTCGAGGCATATGATATCACTTTCCCATGTTGCATCAACACACCCCCGAGTCCAACTCGTGAAGCATCATAATACATTACAAAGCCATTTGTCCCCTCGGGTAGAGTCAGCATTGGGGCTGAAGTGAGTCGGGTCTTCAACTCATGGAAGCTTTTCTCACAAGCCTCCGACCATTGAAACTTCACCTTCTTCTGAGTCAACTTGGTCAATGGTGCGGCAATAGATGAAAAACCCTCCATGAATCTCTGATAGTAACCTGCTAAGCCCAAAAAGCTCCTGATATCTGATGGGTTCACCGGTCTGGGCCAGTTCTTTACTGCCTCGATCTTTTGAGAGTCTACTTTTATGCCCTCATCTAATACCACATAGCCTATAAATGCCACCGAGTCCAACCAAAACTCACATTTGCTGAACATTGCATACAACTGACGATCCTTGAGGGTCTGAAGCACTATCCTCAAGTGAGCGACATACTCCTCCTCGCTTCGAGAGTATATAAGGATGTCATCAATGAACACAATCACGAACAAGTCCAAATATACATTGAAGACCCTGTTCATTAGATCCATAAAAGATGTGTGGGCATTGGTTAGTCCAAAAGACATAAAAACAAATTCATCGTGACTATACCGAGTCTTTAGGGAGGTTTTTAAGATGTCACTCTCCCGAACCTTGAGCTGGTGATACCTGGATCTGAGATCAGTCTTGTAGAAACACTTGGCACCCTTAAGCTAGTCAAACAAATCATGGATCCTAGGTAAAGAATACCTGTTCTTGACAGTGACCTTGTTCAATTGCCTATAGTCAATGCACATCCGAAGAGAACCATCTTTCTTCTGAACGAACAAGACTGGTGCACCCCGTGGAAACTTACTCGGCCTAATAAAGCCCTTATCTAAAAGATCCTTCAACTCTTTTACCTTGGATGGAGCCATTCTGTATGGCGAAATAGATATAGGCTGCGTGTCGGGAAAAAGATCTATACCAAAATCAATCTCCCGCTCAAGAGGGACACTTGGCAAATCATCAGGGAAGACCTCTAGATACTCATGTACTACTGGTACGGACTGGATAGTCAGGGTTTCGATCTCCACATCGTTAACCCTAACTAGATGGTATAAACAACCCTTAGAAATCATCTTTCTGACATTAAGGTAGGAAATAAATCGACCTACAAGCATAGGTGAACTACCCTCCCATTCTAAGACAGGTTCACCCGAAAATATGAACTCTACTGACCGGGTCCTGGAATTAACTGAAGCATAGCATGCAAATAGCTTATCCATGCTGAGAATAATATCAAAATCGGTCATGTCTAACTCTATCAAGTCTGTTGAGGTGACCTTATGAAGATCTAATACCGGGAAATCTCTATACACCCGTCTAGCTATAACTGAGTCACCTACGGGAGTAGAAACTGAGAAGAGCTTTGATAAGACATCGGGACTGACTCCGAAGCTACTGGCTACATATGGTGTCTCAAAAGATAGGGTATCCCCCAGATCTAGCAATGTATATACATCAACATGAAAGACTCTCAACATACCGGTGACTACATCTGGTGAGGCCTCCTGCTCCTAACGAGTGGCTAAGGCATAGAATCTATTCAGGCGGTGCCTGCCAGCTGTGCTAGTAGATGCCCCCTGATGTGTTGTGCGTGGGGCTGGGGCTGGTGAACTAGATGTTGGGCCTCGGCCCACAACCTGATCATGTCTCGCAGCGGGGCAATCTCTAAGCATATGCCCAGGCTACCCACATCAAAAACAAACTCCTGATCCTTCCAAACACTAGCCTGTGTGCCATCGGCCGCAACTGCGACAAGTTGGAATGCTAGAGTCTGCAGGCCTATTGTTATGACCCTTCGAGCCTGACGCTCGCCCCCTCTTGTCATGTCTGGGACTAGATGGCACACTTAGTGCTGAAGATGCTGGGGCTAATGATTTCTGGTGGGTCTGTTGTTGATGCCCACCACCGGACCTCTGTTGAGTGAACCTGTGATCCTTGGTCCTGGCCCTCTTGGCCTCCCTCTCCCTCAAATGTGCCGCCTCCATCTGTTTAGCATACAACACAATGCGAGGGAAGTCCATGTCCTGATGGAGCGTAGTTGTCCTGCAGTCCTTGATATATCCTACTATACCATGCACAAATCTGCTCACACGCACCCACTGGTCGGCCACTAACTCCGGCGCATACTTAGAAAGTCGAGTGAACAGAAGGGTGTACTCCTTAATAGTCATCCTTCCTTGCTTCATATTCAAAAATTCAGTTTGTTTTAACTCCCTCATCTTTCGAGGGAAGAACAAGTTGAGGAATGCGACCTGAAACTCCTCCCATGTAACCGGACCTGCTCCAGCATCCTTGTTGTCCCTCCACAGGCGGAACCAAATATGCACAACCCCCTACAACTGGTAGGAGGCCAACTCTACACACTCAACACTACTCACCCCATAACCTGGGTGATCTTGACTATCTCATCAATGAAATTATGTGGGTCCTCATCTACCTTGGATCCCAAAAACTCCGGCGAGTTTATTCTCAAGAACTCCCTAACTCTTGCGGACGCCAAATTGCCATTTTGTGGAATATGCACAATGGACTACTTATTAACCTGAGCGGTCAAGGCCTGCACAAGCATTAGAATGGAAGCTCAGAACTCAGCATGAGCGGCTGCCTCCGATGCCTGAGGCTCCTGAACTGGTGGGGCTGGCTGATGCTCATGACCGTTCCCATTCTCGCGACCCTCACCACCTCCGTTCCTCCTTCCATTCATCCTTCCAGGAGCCATGATTCTGCAATCGCGAATAGCATTAATTATAAGGATATAAAGGCTTCTCATTGCACGACATAGATCCTGAAAGAATGGAACATTTCCTAAAATGTCATGTAGCCTCTTCGTCATAGGTGTGGCGCGCTTCACACTCATGAAAAAGACTCTACCTAACGCAACTTTCAGACTCCCTAGGACACATCAAACCTATGGCTCTGATACCAAGTTTGTCAGGACCTGAGTGTAGACCCGAATCATAGACACGGGACTAGGGACCCTGAGATACCCCAAGTCGACCCCTGGTAAAAGTGTACTACTAACTCAATCAATAAACTGAAAAAAAAACATAATTATGACCCAATGGAAGTCTCATACAATGGCACATCAGAATAATATCCGAAGCTATACATACATAAGTCTGAAAGCCTCTAGTCTAGATGAGTTGATGGGACAAACCCCCAACGAACTAAACAATATGGAAACTGAAATATGACCTGAAGCTAAAATTCTAGTCCTCGAAAGATGAGGACTCGCCAATCATGCAGGTGATAACTCTAGTAAGCGACTACGAGCGGGGCTGAACATGAGAACAGGATCCTGCATCATGAAACGATGTAGCATAAAAAGTATGCGGTCAGTACATGGAATGTATTGAGTATGCAAGGCAAGTAAAACCACTTTAGCAAAGTAAAACACTTAAAGCATTCATGCCATATCATAAGGTTTCAAGTATAAGTAGAAGGGCTACATGCATTCATTCTGAAATAGAAATCTTATCATGACATGATAATGCTTAGCTTTACAACATAATGACTGTTTCGAATAACTGAAAGCTGAACATAACATTTATATCAAAAGTTGAACAATGAGTCAAACCTTACTTTTAGAACATGCATGCATAACGTAATCATCATTAGTAATGAAAATGCAATTCTTGATGATATAGACAGTGGGAGACTCATCAATTAAACGACATACCATGATAGAGCTTATGTGGTCCTAACTATCATACTCAGGTTGGTAAAGCCATCCATAACCTTGCCAGGGTGATGGACGATACCATGATATCGATATCAAGCTAAAGGGACAATCGGGCTGGGGATACCTCACAAGGGAGGTCCAAATAATATAATAGTATCAACCTACATTGGCGCGTAGTTCTGGGGTATGGGGTAATCGTCTCTTAACCCGCTCGATGCTAGACCCTTCTCCCAAAGCATGCAATGCTCTACATCGTATATAACAAAGCTCAACATCCTCTATTGATGAAGCTCAACATGAAATGATGAATAACTTAACATCGTATGGAACGAAGCTCAACATTGTCTAATGACAAAGCTTAATAATGAACTCATGCATATGAAAAGCTTTATTTCAAAACATACCACAAGCTCAATCATAGGTGGGAGAATCTACTCCAAATCATGTGGTAAGCTACATATTGAAGTATTTACTCAACATACAACAAGCTAGAATTTGTAATAAAAATGGGAAATTTCACTTCAAACAATGTGGTAACCTTATGTCGAAAAAAATCATCACTTTAAATCGATATGTGGGCATCACCCAAAGCTTTATCATACTTGGATCTAACCTACTCATTTTGAAAACAACAACATAGATCATAGGTAGTTTTAGAAACATGCTTGTCATCATTAAATCACAGCAACATCATGCATTCATCCTCATTCACTACTTTTATGAACTTCTAATCCATGGACATTTTAGATTCAAGATTTTTGGAAAACAATCCATATTATTGAAAACAATTTAGAATCTTCCCAAGCTTCACAATTCATCAATATGAATATAATCTAATCATACCCATGTATAGAGATTAAAGAATTATGCAATTGGGTAAAAAAACCCATACTTGATCATAGGTGATTTTCAAGATTTGACAGAAATTGGGCATGGGCGTGGAAGAAAACACTCACTCAAAACCCTACATACCTGGAAATGGTGAATTCTAACACCCTCTAATTGCCCAAGCTATGATTCCAATGGTAACCTTGAAATTTGGCCTTGAATCACCTCTTCAATCATTCAAACTTGCATTCATGGGAAGAATAACTTAGAGTAGGCTTTTCCCCTCTCAAAACCCCTCAAAATGAGCCTTAAACGACGTAGTATAGGGCCTTAGGACAAGGAAATAACGGAAATGCCCTTACTAATTTCACTGAAAACTAATCACTAGGCCAAACAACGGGTGAACCAACGGGTCATTGGAGGATACCACGACCTGTGGTATCTACTCGCGCTATGAACTGTCCCGGCCAAATCTCATATTCAATCCATGAACAAACAGGACGAGTCGTTCTAGGTTCCAACGGGTCGTTGATCCAGTCGTTGTTTCCCTTTTCTGAAAATCTAAAATCCTTCACAATGAGCCCAACCACAACTCATGGTGTCCTACAACGGGTCATGGTTTCCATCCGTCGGCTCCACTGAAAAGTCCACTATCTTACCACGACTCCAGACAAGGGGTCGTCCTTCCTCACAATGGGTCGTTGTGAAGCCCGTTGTCTACACTGTCACCAGGCCTAACCCCATTCCACGAATGCTCACAACAGCTTGTGGTTACTTACTATGGGTCGTTGTACCTCTCTTTCTGCAACTTTTTTCCCAATTTTCAGCAGTTTTGCATTTTAGCTTCCCGGGTCTACTCCCAAGAACTTTTGGGGTATTCACTTACAATTGGATGTCTTGACATTGACAGTTAGTGAATCTAAGATATTCTTATCTCTAAGAGACACTGTAAAATTTGAAAAGCAGTAAAAATAAATTGGACCACTACGAAGGCTGATTTCTACCATACTTAAGAGGGATTCATTGAAGTCTAAGAACCTTGAGTGTCTAAGACAAAGGAGTAGTGAGATTTCTAGGCCTTTATATCCAAATATGGAATACTAGGGTAACCTTAGTGGTTAACAAATCATTCATTTTAGATACAATTGCCCTTTATGATACTTGTGTAGATCTCTATTGTGTCCAAGAAGGTCTCGTCCCAACCAAATACTATGAAAAAACCATGGAGACCCTTAGAGCTACTAATGGCAATTGATTAGGGATCAACTATAAATTCTCTAATGTCGAAGTAAGAACTTCCATAGGACATTCTACCTTATCAGCTTCTACCTCATTCGTACTAGTAAAGAACATAACTAATCCAACAATCCTAGGCACTCTTTTTATTGAAGAACTCATCCCATTTATGGTAACTGATCAAGGAATCTAAATCAAATACAACAACATTTCCCTTCCTTTTGACAAACGTCTATTAAGAAGAATCTTATCTACCTTAAAGCATAAGGAAGCCCAGGTTAACTTGCTCAGAGAAGAAGTATCTTTTCACAAGATACAACAGCAACTTCAAGAACCTCTCCTTCAATCCAAAATCAAGGCCTTTGAAACACAAATTCAATTTAAGCTTTGTGCAGATTTACCCACATCCTTCTAGAATCACAAAAAATATGAGGTTAGGCTTCCTTACAAACCAGACTTTGATGAAAAAACAATTCCTAGAGAAGCTTTTCCCATACAAATTAACCATGAGATAACCAACCATTGTAAAAAAATAAATCACTGATTTTCTTCGCAAATAAGTCATCTCTCCAAGAAATCCCCTTGGAGTTGTGCTGCCTTTTACATCAACAAAAGTTTTTAGATTGAACGAGGAGTCCTTCGCTTTGTCATTAATTATAGACCTTTGAATATTTCCCTCCATTGTATTAGGTATCCTATTCCTAATAAGAAATATTTACTACGCGACTCCATGTTGCCACAATTTTCTCAAAATATGATTTAAAATAAGGCCTTTAGAAAATTCAAATTGATCCCAAAGATTGATACAAAACTACATTTACAGTATCATTTTTGGGTAATATGAATGGAATGTCATGCCCTTTAGACTAAAAATGCTACTTTAGAATTTTAAAAAATAACGAATAACATTTTCAATCCCTTTTCAAAATCTATAATTGCTTACGTTTATGATGTGTTGGTATTCTTCACTAGAATGGATCAACATTTCAAGCACCTAAGAACTTTCTTTAATGTCATCAAAGAAAATTTCTTAGTTTTGTTTAGAATTAAGTGTTGTTTTTCAAATTGACATCCACTTTCTTGGGCATAATATCCAAAAAGGTACTATGATCCCCATTCAATGATCTATCCAATTTGTATATAAATTTTTTGTCAAATTTTAGATAAAACTAAATCCAAAGATTCTTGAAGTGTGTTGATTATATATCAGTTTTGTTTCAAGACTTAGCAATTTTCTAAGACCCCTAAATTATAGATTGAAAAACCCCCCACCTCCGTGGACCCATTTTCACATCAATTCTATTAAAGAAATCAAACAAAAAAATTAAGCATCTTCCTTGTCTATCTCTTCCTGATCCCTCTGCGTTCAAAATAGTTGAAATAGATGCATCAAACATCGGTTATGGTGAAATTTTAAAATAAAGGAAAAATGATAAGGAACATATTATTATATTTTCATCCAAGCATTCGAAAAATACCCAACAAAATTATCCAACAATTAAGAAAGAAATTTTGGCAATTGTATTATGCATTTCAAAATTTCAAGATGATTTATTAAATAAAATTTTTTTGTTACGAATTGACTATAAAGCCGCCAAACCTATTTTGCAAAAAGATGTTCAAAATCTTGCCTCTAAACATATATTTGCTAGATGGAAAGCTATTTTATCTATTTTTTATTTCGATATATAATACATCAAAGGGAGCTCCAATTCTATTTTAGATTTTCTTACCAGAAAATTCTTGCAGAAAAGGTAAAATTAGTAGAAAAAAAAGGTGACGGAGGTCCTAAAGTCCTCACAATTTCTGACCCTCATTCTACTAAGTGAAAACAAATTAATGCTAGTGCAACAACAAATAAAATTCCAACAACAAGCTGTTACTAAACAGAAAACAAAATCAGTTGCCTCCAAGCAACCCTCAAAAGAAGCAGCTAGCCCAAATATCAAACTCTAATGAATTATGCCATCAAAGGAATATCGCCATCATGTATCCTGTAAAATGCAACTCTAAATTTCATTTCTTGTCCAAAGAAGTGGACCAACCTAATTGAGGAAGAAGAACAAAATACTCAGCTAGCTAAAACCATATCCACCCCCTATACAGAGGAAGATTTTCAACACTTGCGCTAGCTCATGGATTTCAAAGATACTATCCCTAACAAGCTCTTACAGAAGAGAATAGATGAACCAATACATCTTATTCAAAAAAATATGTTCTACTGCGGTGGCCCAAAGCTATGCATCTTCTTCTTCTCATTGAGTGGCTACTAGTAGCACCACCAAAAAGGTTGTGGAGGTAAAAAGATCCATCAAATTTTCTTTCAATTTTCCACAAAGCACTAACACGATACATTTTGTGCCAAACAACACATTGTCTTCAAATAAAGGTTCCTCCCCTGATGAACCTACTGATTTTATGAATGACAATGTTTATCCACTCATTCAGATTGAGCTCAAGTTTTGGCACTCAAAACCCCAAGAGGTGGCTAAGAAAATGCTTAGCCTTTCTGCCAATTTTGTCCAAAAAACTCTGTTATGCCCCAGAAATCCATAATCAAATTTCGGGACATAAATCTGGAAATTTGGAAAAAAAACTCCAGAAAAGCTATAGGAAGACCCACCTAACGACTCGTTAAGTGACCCCACAACTCGTTAGATGAGCCATGAGAAGGAGGTTTGAGATTTTGGAGAAGGGAGGCAGTGTACCCAACGAGGGACTTCATGAGTCATGGTTACTGACCACCACCCATTAGGTCACTCGTGGTCAGGCCTGAGTGGGAATTCATTTTGTTAACCAGTGTACTTGACGGGTGGAGGAAACGAGTCGTGGTCCCAAGTAATGACTCGTTATGTACCCCATTATCAGCCTTATTGAGTTTTTAGCTAGTGTATCTGACGGGAGGTACCACGAGTCGTGGTCAGCCACCACGACCCGTTAGGGGCACCTGGAAGTTTTTCCCAGCGAATTTCTATGGGCTATTTAGTAATTTCCTACTCTCCCAAGCTTTAAACTACATCATTTTAGTAGTAATTTCAAATATTTTAGTGGGGGAAAACGATTCATTCCTCATTCCCCGCTCTCAGTTCTAAGAAACATCAAAAGTTCTCCTCTCAAGAACCCTCCAAGCCAGACTAGGGCTTCTCATCTCTTGCAGCAATTCAAGCTTATTCTCCGGAAGGATTTTAGTCATGTATGTTGGATTTCAACATGGGAATTATCCTTCCCTTGTTTCCCCCAAAACGCTCCCATAAATTCCCTATCATTTTGGCCTTGGCTTTTTCAAATATGAATAGATCTTCATGTTGGCTTCCGTTAATTTCAATTGGGTTATCATCCATGTTTATTACTCATATGATCTTCATCAATCATAAGTAAATTGTTGTTGTTCTTGCCAAGATGATCTAAAGCCCTAAATTCTTTAGTAAAGATTATTGCGTATTTTATTCCATCTATTTTGCAAAGTATGTTTTGGGTTGAATATCCTAGTAATTCTTATTATTATGTATATGTGAGAAATTATTCCATTGAGGAGAATGATTTTTTGCCCTTGTTGGATGAAATCCCTTTAAATTCTTTAAATTTGTCATGTTATGGAATTCCCGTGTTTCTGGAATGAGTTTTGTTCTCTATTAGTTGTTTAGTAGTTTAGTTTAGTTAGAACGTAGAACCTCATCAGCACTATTCAGAATGTTTAAATTGATCAGTTTGACTTCAGTCTTTTTTTGAGGTGTCAATGGTGTCTCTCAATTATAAGAATCTGACTCAGAATCTAGTTTAGGTCTATTAGGCGGTCATGAAATTTTAGATTTATATTTATGACCAGCCCCAGTACCCCAATTCAATTTACTATTTGTTCTTAGATGGTTATGACGCTTCCAGATAAGCAGCTCTATCCAGTCTAGAACCCAGTATCAGAATCTGGTCCGATAAGAATCTCAGGGTACTATCAGTTATATGTCCCTGACTAGACTTGGATCCCAGTTTTGGGCTATCAGCCTAGCAGTTTAGTATAGACTTCCAGTGGGAGTAGGACTTAGCACCGAGCGGGTCGGGGTTCTAACGCACCCAGGTTCCTAAAACTACGTTGCCAGTGTAGGTTACAGTATTACTTGGACTATTTGGCCCCAAACTTTTGTGATCATCCAGTTCATGCCTTTATACCCTGGCAAGGTATATTGGGTCCTACAGGTAGGGTGTATACATCGGACTCCATGTTAGCAGTCGGTTATAGACTCTCCCACTAGTTAGTCCAGTCCAGTTTTAGAATAAGTAGCTTTGTTCAGTACAATATCTCAGACTCAGTATTTCAGACTTAGGGCATGTCTTTTACCATTAGACAGGGTCATCTGGACCATTTCAGATTACATTAGTAGTTTAGCTTAGCTTATCTGTTGGTCATTGCGTGCCATATTAGTTTAGACATTACATTCAGTTATGTTTTGCTCCCACTTACTCAGTACATTCAAAGTCCTGATGCATACTTTTATGCTATATCGTTTCATGATACAGCTACAGGTTCTCAGACTCAGCATCGTTAGTTGTTGCGATTCAGATCCTCCTCCGCTGCAGCCAAAGTGTGAGTACTCATCATCCGAGGGCCTTTTCTTACTACTTTTCAATGTAGTTATTATTTTTAGTTAGACTTAGAGTTAGCTGGGGGATTGTGCCGGCAACTCCTCAGTTAGATGACTTTCATACTATACTTGATTTCAGATTCTCAAATATTTTAAATCTCTATATTTAGTTTTAATTTTTATAAATACTATTATGTATTATTTAAAATTATGTTGTGCATGTTTTACTTAGAATACTAGTGTATGATAGACTAGGGGTTGACTTGGGGTCACTTGTGACTTCAAGTACCGTGTTACGTCCAGGTTGTAGTCTCGGGGCATGACAAACTTAGTATAAGAGCCCTAGGTTTAGAGTATCCTCGGAAAGTATGAAAGTCGCATCGAGTTGAGTTCTTTTCACGGGTGTGAAGCACGCCACACTTATGAAGAGGAGGCTACGAGATGTTATTTGGAAAACTATCTTTTGTTCGTACTCTTTATCATACATTAAAGATCAATTCCATAAATGCCCTTCTAACTTGTGCTATGATTCATTTCAGTGAATCATGCCTCCTAGATGTAGTAACGGAAGAAGGGCCAGCAACGCCAACAGACCTGCTCTACCAGCCCCAATAGCTCCTCAAGATGATTCTGTGTCTACCGCCGAATTCAAGTGACCATTCAACTGCTTGCCCAAAAAGTCACCAACTAGGTGAACCAGCAGGTGGTATGGATGAACACCAATGGCACCGCAATAGCTGCGAGGGTGCAGGACTTTACCTGTATGAACCCTCCATATTTTCAGGGATTCAAAGTAGGGGAGGATCCCTTGGAGTTTGTTGATGATATTAGAAAGATCACCTGCATTATGGGTTTTAGCTCTTCTGAGAGTGCTGACCTGGCTACCTACTAGTTAAAAGGGGTAGCTCAGGTCTGGTATGAACAGTGGAAAGAGGGTCGGCCAGCGAGAGCAGAACCAACAAAATGGGAGGAGTTTCACATAGCTTTCTTAGATAGGTTTTTCCCTCGGGAGTTGAGAAAGATGGCTAAGTTTATGAATTTGAGACAGGGAAATAGAACCATGGAAGAGTATGCTATGGATTTACTCGGCTGTCTAAGTACACTCCAGAGATGGTAGCTGAGCCGAGGGCTCGCATGCTGAGGTTTGTAAATAGAGTGTCAAATCTAGTCCTAAAGAGGTGCAGGACTGCGAAACTGATTAAGGACATGGAACTTTCTAGCTTGATGGTCTATGCCCAGCAGATTGAGGTTGAAAAGCTTAAGGATATGGAGCGTAAGAACAAACGGGCAAGGACTAGCAAGTCTAATTTTGGCCATTAGTGTTCTAGCGGTAGTAGCCACCCACCGTAGCTGCAGCAACAGTAGCAAAGAGCCCTAACACTCAGTTCACCCAGCGCCACAACCTTTTAGTCCTGCCAGGATCGGAGGAGTGGGTCATCTGGCACTTAATCTCAGGCCCACGGTACTGGGAATAAGTATCCAGCTTGTCCCAAGTGTTGTAGGAACCACTCGGGAAAGTGCCTTCAGGGACGAGAGGGCTATTTTGGTTGTGGATAGCTCGGACATCGGCTCAGGGATTCCCCATCAGCCAGGCGAGGGAGACCACAATCCACCACATAATCAGCTCCAGCAGGTCGACCAGCCCAGCAAGCTAACACATCAGGTACAGATGGCGATCATCGCCAAAATTTTTTCTATTCTCTATCTTCCCATTAGGATCAGGAAAGCTCACCTGATGTAGTTACAAGTATGTTACATCTCTTTCATCCAGACATGTATGACCTCCTAGATCCAGGATCCACTCTTTCATTCATGACTCCCTACATAGCATTCCAATTCAATATCAGTCCAGAGGTCCTCTCAGAACCATTCTCAGTCTTCACCCTAGTTTGCGAGTCAGTTAGAGCTAGCCAGGTGTATAGAAAATGCCCACTCTCAGTCCTAAATAAAGTCATCCCAGTTGACCTCATATAGTTAGACATGGTCAATTTTGACCTTATCCTTGGCATGGATTGGTTACATTCCTACTATTTCTCAGTTGATTTTAGAACTAGAGTTGTCAAGTTCCAATTTCCAAACAAACCAGTGTTGCAATGGACGAGCAGTAGTTCAGCGCCTAAGGGTAGGTTTAGTTCCTACCTTAAGGCCCAGAAACTCATCTCCAAGGGATGTATCTATCATTTAGTTCGGGTCAAGGATTCTAACTCTGAGACCCAAACTATCCTGTCAGTTCCAGTGGTCAGTAAGTTCCCAGATGTTTTTCCGGAGGATCTTCCCGGAGTCCCCCTAGAACGGGAAATAGACTTTGGAATAGACCTCCTCCCAAATACTCAGCCCATCTCCATCCATCCTGAGCTTAAGGAGTTGAAGGAGCAGCTAAAATATCTTCTTGACAAGGGTTTATCAAACCTAGAATCTCTCCCTGTGGTGCCCCGGTGTTATTCGTGCGTAAGAGGGACGATATCCTCAAAATGTGCATAGATTACCATCAATTGAAAAAAGTCACAGTCAAGAATAAGTATCCACTACCCAAAATTGAAGACCTGTTTGACCAACTTCAGGGAGCTAGTTGTTTCTAAAAAATAAATCCCAGGTTAGGGTACCATCAATTAAGGGTTAGAGAGAGTGATATATCGAAAACAACTTTCAGAACATGGTATGGTCACTACGAGTTTGTGGTGATGTCCTTCAGGTTAACAAATTCCCCACCAGCCATCATGGATTTGATAAATAGGGTCTTCAAGCAATACCTAGATATGTTCATCATTGTATTTATCGACGACATTCTAGTGTACTCCAGAAATGAGGAAGAGCATGCCAATCACCTAAGGTTAGCATTGCAGAAACTCAGGGACTGCCAGTTGTTCGCCAAGTTCAGCAAGTACGAATTCTAGTTAAAGTCTGTGACCTTCTTAGGTCATGTGGTCTCAAGTGAAGGAATACAAGTATACCCTCACAAGATAGCAGCCGTGAAATATCGGCCCAGAACTACCTCTCCTACTGAAATCAGGAGTTTCCTGAGTTTGACGAGTAATTACCGACGGTTTGTGGAAGTTTTCTCCTCTATAGCATCTCCTATGACTAAGTTAACTCAGAAGAATGTTAAATTTCAGTGGTCGGATGAGTGTGAGAAGAGTTTTCAGGAGTTGAAGACTCGACTCACTACAACTCCATTTTTAACCTTGCCGGAAGGATTAGATGGGTTGGTTGTTTATTGTGAAGCTTCCAGAGTTGGACTCGGTTGCGTTCTGATGCAGCGGGGCAAAGTGATAGCCTATGCCTCCAGAAAGCTAAATGTTAATGAGAAGAATTATCCAACTCATGACTCGGAGTTGGCAGTAGTGGTATTCGCGCTAAAAATTTGGAGACATTACCTTTATGGGGCCCACGTGGATGTGTTCACAGATCACATGAGACTTCAGTATGTGTTCAGCCAGAAGGACCTAAACCTGCGTCAGATACGGTGGTTGGAGCTTCTAAAGATCTATGACATGAGTGTGCTGTATCACCCGGATAAAGCCAATGTGGTGGCTGACGCCCTGAGCTGACGGTCTATAGGGAGTGTGGCTCATATTGAGGAAGGCAAGAGGGAGTTAGCGAAAGATGTTCACGGACTAGCCCGATTAGGGGTGCAATTAGAGGATTCAGCCGAAGGTGGTGTGGTAATGCAAAGCGGGTAAGATTCATCCTTTGTAGTTGAAGTTAATTCCAGACAGGATGAGGATCCCATCTTACTTAAGCTTAAGGGAGTAGTCCTCAAAAAAGAAATAGAAGAGTTCTCCCAAGGGGGAGATGGGGTGCTCCATTACTAGGGCATGTTGTGTGTACCAGATGTTGGTGAGTTCAGATAGAAGATACTGGATGAGGCACACAACTCGAGATACTCCATTCACCCTGGTGCTACAAAAATGTACCGTGATCTGCGGGTTATTTACTAATGGAACGACACGAAGAGAGACATTGTTGAATTCGTAGCGAAGTTCCCCAATAGCTAGCAAGTAAAAGTGGAGCATCAAAGACCAGGAGGCATGACTCAAGATATCAGTATACCCACATGGAAGTGGGAGGAGGTAAATATGGATTTAATTACGGGTCTACCTCAAACTCATCGGCAGCATGACTCA
>JACEIK010000423.1:446951-463489 GCA_018107945.1 Datura stramonium | reverse complement strand
GGGCTCTGCCCCGGCTCCTTCCGCGGTGGTTCGACAGGATTTTCGTCCGATCTTTTCCCGGGCCTTTTTCTAGCACGTATGGCTTTCAAATATGCTTAACTAACGCGCGAATAGGCCATCTAGATGCCGGGAATCTTACAGGGTGTAACACTTATGTGGGCCGACAAGGCCACCATGATGTCTAGTTATAAATAAAAAATGAAATCTGGGTATGCAGCTTGGGCCTGCTGGGCCCCTGACTGTAGTTGTACCTGAGTCCAGAGGACCCCTGAAATCAACACCCCGAGCGCAAGCTTTCGCAGGGGTGTATAAAGTCCAACCACGACAAATTATGGGGAACTGGCATCCCATCTTCATCCCTGGCAGACGACATGCCACTCCGTAGAGCGACGTATCCTCGCCCTCTGGTGGGCGAGTCGATAGAGCCATTAACTCTGGTGCAGTAACGGAAGCTATACGGGTAATCCAACCAAAAACAATACAATCAAGTCTCAACTGATAGCAATAACTACATATAATACACACTAAATAAGATAATAATATAATCTCTAACATGTTGTACTGAGTCTGATACTGAACATGATATAATGCTGCTGACGTGCTTTACTAAATTTCATACTGAATATGGTATACTGTTTCTGAAATATCTTACTGGGATTCATACTATTTTACTACACTGGAGAAACTAACTTGCTTAAAGAGACTGACTTTACATACCTCGACTTCGGGTTTACCGATTAACTGATGAGATTCGTCTAGTATTCAACTATTCTCCCCAACTGTAATAATATTCACGAAAGAATAGGACTAACTTCATTACTATATCGGAATAAAATGATACTTGATATATATCTACTGACTATTCTTCAACTTATCGAAGAATGGTCGAAAACTCATAATTTCTCGAGAATCTAGATGGGAGAATTACTCACTTTAGGGCTAGGAGTATATTAACACTAGTTTGGAGCAATTCTAATCACTTTGACTCGGTGGGACGATGATTTTCCGGGTGAATTTTATGAAACTAACTCCGTAGGAATGGTCCCTGCAGCTTTATACTTCGATACCCGAAGTTAATTTAACTTTGAACAACGTTTGACGGCGTAATCGAATGAAAATTTATTCAAACCCTTCGCCCTCTCTGTTTTTTGGTCGTGTACTTATGAAAATAACATGAAAAATAAGGGTGAGGCCTTTATATACATGGAGCCCGAACCATGGCAACGTGGCACGCTAGCCATCGCGCCAATCTAGCTCCGTGCCACGTTGGCCATCGTGGAGGTGGGGCCTCCGTGCCACGTTGCCTCTCTGGGCAGAGCGGTTTGGCCTCCTCTTGCGAAAATAGGACTTGGCACTCATTTGGACTTTCCCCGGGCCCTTTTCTCGCATGTATGACACTCTAATATTCTCAACCAACATACGAATAGGCCAACTAAGTGCTAGAAACTTACGGGGTGTAACACAAGTAAAATGGGGAAATTGTTTTGTGATTATTCTACTAACTTGAAATGTAAATTAGACTAAGAAACTAGAATTGTTTGGAAAGTGTTTTTAATTCAAAACATAAGAGAAATTTAGGATCTTTGCACTTTTTCATTCATATTGAGTTTTATGATTCGAATACGCTAGACAAAATTCTTCTAAGATTGTTAATTGCAAGTAACTAATCCATTTCTTACTATTCTCCCAAATATGCAAGAACTATCTCATGAACCCTAACACCTATATCCCTATGATTGCAAGAGAAACATGAGACGACGGCTGACGCTACTTGTCTCAATTAAATAGCATTTCAAGGTGTATCCCTAACACCAATATCCCTATGATTGCAGGAGAAACATGAGACGACGGCTGACGCTACTTGTCTCAATTAAATAGGGCTTCAAGGTGTATCCCTATACTTAGTAATGAAATCAACTCTTGAACTATCTGAACAAGATAATTGAAACATATTATTTTCTTCCTTTTAACCTCTTAGTTCCCTCTTTTGAGTTCAACCAAGAGCCAACAAATAATATTCGCAAGGTGATCAGTCTAATGAATAAGTAATGAAAATAAGTAAGCATAAACAATCTTTAAAAGAAGAAATTCAAAGTCTAGCATAAACGAACAATAAAACTACAACCATCAACCACGGCCAAAACCCTAGAACAGGAGTTTAGCTACTCATGTTAAAGTGTAAAATCCAAAAGTTCATCATTCAAATTAACAAAGATAAAGTAAAGAAGAAAAACCTAGAAGAAAATGAATTTCTTATATCTCCCCCAAAAAGATTGCGTACAATTTGATTTATTTGATGAAAGATTCCTAACATATCTCGTAGACTAGGTATTTATAAGCTAGGTAATAAAAGACTCTTTTTCCCTCAAGTAGTTCATCTTTTAGACTTAGAAATCTACCCCAGATAGGCCCTGACATGCCGCACCACCTATCATACCAAACTTGGTTTGAATTTCCTCTGAAGTTTGGTCTCTGGAGAGCTGCACCAGCCAATGCACCTAAGTGTTAGAAGATTTTTCCATGTTTGGAACCTCTCTGTTGTGCTGCACCACTCCATTCGCCAAGGTGTGGATCAAAATTCTTCAGAAGTTTGGGCTCTGGGGCGCCGCACCACTAATAGCACCAACCTGAGCACAATTTTCTCCAAAGTTTGGTGGTTGGTGTGCCAAGTCAGCTATCTTACCAGGCCAACTTTTCTTGAATTTTTCTTTCTTCATTCATTGGACCATTTTTGAGTCTTTTTCCATATGTTACCTGCTAAAACCATCTAAAAGCACTTGTTAGCTCATTTAACACATACATTCTTGATATCATGTATTTCATGAGGATACACATCTCAAAACAAGTAAAAGATGGGTAAAAGTATGGCAAATGGGCATAAGAATATACAAAACATCACCACCCCACACTTAAACTATTGTTCGTCCTCGAACAATCCTTAATTATATGCAATAGACACTTCTTTTTCACACCACTTTTCACCTCTATCAACTCTCACTCAAGCAACTAAAATAGAGCCCATGACTAAGTGGTTCATCAATTCATAACCAATCCATAGAACATACACAAAGAAGCTCTTGATATTTGAAACTATATACTTTCTATAACTGATTCATCTTTTCTAAACAAGGCCTACATGGTTAAGTATGAAAAATGTAACACATAATACAACAATTCTGATCAACTTATGCCCTCGGCTATTTAGTGATGTTCCATCTGTCATATTATCAATCAAAGCATGGAACATAGTAATCAAGGCATACTCACTCTCACAAATGGCGTTTCATACACATGCAACATACCTTAGGCTTGCATCTCATGTACAGTGAGATTATTTAATCACTTAAAATAGAGTAAGATCATAAGGACTTTTCCTAGTTGTAATATCAACTAANGGAATGATTTTTTTTCATACTGGCTACTAATCCTAAGCACTTTAAGATATTTTCACCTCATCTTTCTTGTGCACCTCTTCTTTTTCTCACTGCTCACCTTTCTTTCACTAATTCCCTTTTCTTTTCTCAAGCTCCTCTTTGTACTACTAGACTGCTAGTTTCTTCTTATAACTTCAACAAGAATAATCAACCATTAAAAATCTTTCATTTAAGTTCTAGTAGTAACAAGACATATTATTTTGTGTGGGCACCGTTCTTTCCTATTTTTCTCATCTTTCCATCCACATTTTTTTGTTTCTTTCCTTTCCCTTCAATTTTTCTACATCGGTGGAACCTTCATTCTTAAATCTCAAAGTACCTTAGACCATCTTTGGATAAAAAATTCTGGAGGTCACACAACAAAGGGAATAGGCTTCTTTTGTGGCTTTGAAGAAAATTAAGGCTTATGGCTCCATGGGGTTAACCAGGTATAATGTTCAGGAAGGTACAACAATAATTGACAAAATGGATTTTTCAAAGAAATGCATTAATCACATCTTACCTCTTTGGAAACTAGATATCCTAACACACTTATGTAAGTTCGATATGTTACACTATTTACCAAACACAACAATTCAAGCTCACCCCTCATGACTTCATGATTTAAGTCAGTTTCTTATGGACACATATCAACACAATCAAATTGAATGAATTCATTATTAAGCCTTAAGATTTTTCCTTTGAGTCAAGTTAAAGAACCTATGTGTCTCTCATGGAATTATCACTTCTTATGCATTCATGATGACCACTTCATTGCATCTAGCTTAGCTTCTAAGTTGAGTATCAAGAGCACATAAGTGGTGGTTTTTGACTTAATCCTAAAAATGAAAAAAATATGACTACTTTTCTCTTAAGACAGTCATCAGCTATCCATCATCAGAAAGGGTTAGTACTCCTATGAAAAACCTAAAAGAAATTTGACTCTCAATTAACAAAACAAAAAAAACTAGAGACGAACAAGCACATACAAAACATCAGTTTTCAACAGCCATCCACATATTAACTATTACATACTAAGCGACTAATGCAGAAGTTTAACAACTATTGCTATAGCCCACTAAAATTTTAGCCAAGATAGAATAAACAGGAAATCTATTTGCTCCACCCCACACATAAATGGTGCACTGTCCCCAGTGCAGAAACATATCATATCAAGTAGGGAGAGAAAAAAGACCTTCATAGGCCTCATAATCATCGGAATTATACTCCTGATCATCATCATCATTATCTTCTTCTAAGTCATTAACCTGCATAGCATTAGTGGTGGAATCACCCTCCTTCTCCTCATCATCATAAATGGCATCTGTCGCACTATAGCCTCTTCATTATCCAATGGCTCCTCAAAATCTTTCCCCACTTTGAAAATTATCATTGCACTCTCTGTGAGTGGGTACCACTCCTCTAGTGCTGCCATCTCCTGAGCAGTCACGGGTCTACCTCTAATCTTTAGCTGCAGCTCAAACATCCCAAACATGCGGCCTCTCCAACTATCATCCAAAGCATTGCACTCGGCTGGAGTGAGGAATGGTGTTGATGAGTTGGTTGGCTCCTCGACTTTTATGACATCAATAATTTTACCTGCCAAGTGCCCTGCTAGTGGTATATAAAGTTCTGCCTCCTCTTCTTCAATGCCAACCTCTCGCATGAACTGAGTCAACAAGCTGCCATAATAGTACTTCCATTGGTAGTTATCTCTGGACAACCTAATGTTGTCCCTCAACAATGCACCAATGTTTATTGGCAGCCCCTTCTTCACCATATACACAAATACCACCCTCTCTCGAGTGATCTCCGTGGTATGTGTCCCTAGTAGAACTACCTGGCAGACCAACATGACCCAAACTCTAGCCTCCTTACTCAAGTAGGAGAATGAGAGTGTCAAATGAGTGTAATTTTGACCTCTAGCCCACCCGATAGCTGAATGCTCTCTACAAAAAGTATGACAAATGTCACGGTATGTGGGCTTCTCAAGCATCATGAAATATATCTCTGGATCCAACACTGGCGTGCCTAGGAATGTATTGCAAGACCTGGCAGTGAGCTGAATCACTTTTCCCCACACCTTAATATTTGTGCTCTCTCCAAATGACATGTTCCAATTCTCATAAAATACCCTCACTAAGGTGAGGTTGCACTCCTCTAGCTCCTCAAAGACATACCCCAATACCAACTCTCGGATGGTGTCTCGAATGGTGGGGAACTCATGTACCAGATGACCCTCATCAATCAAATTCTCTGGGGAATACATTGCATCCTTTTGGGTATTGAACCACTTGATCCCATGTTCCTCCACGGCCTTGGCTACAAACCTCCTAGAACGGGGTTCCTTTTGGGCTAATGAGCTTGATGCAACTCCCTTCCTAAGTCTTTTGAGCCCCTTGCTAGCAACTACTACTTCCTTTCATTTGTATACTCGTGATTCCATAGTACCCACCAAACAACAATAGTACCTTTACATAATTAGTTCACGATTAACTAGGCTAGTTAATTAGGTGTAAGAGATGCAAAACGACCCCACAATTAATTTTCTATCATAATCGTGAGAATTTATCAAATATGGTAATTAGACATCGCCCATTATCATGCCAAATCTCATCAACCTAAATTATTCACCAACATTACAATACAAACCATGATCATGATTTTTCCTCACACCTCTCTTATTTTTTTTCCAAGAGTGCTTTAATTTAACCACTGACTTTCCTCCTCAACTCCTAATTCACCATTCACAATAACCCAATTGTGGAAGTATTCAAATAGATTCAACTAATGACTAATGATGAATTGCATTAACTTTCCACAATGAATTAACATGAATCTTTCAACAACCCAGTATTTTCATAATTCAAGAATCACAATATTCAAGCAATTTCTTCCTCCACAAAAATACTCCAAATTCACAAATTTTCATGCAATTTATCTACAACCCATTTATCACCGTCTTCACACTCACAACTTCAAATCACCAAAATACAACCAAAACAAGAAATCCAATAAAGGATATAACATTATTATGAAAGAACATATAAGATTTAAGTCATGAAAACGCACAGTATGAAGTTCAAGATTCTTACCAAACAATGGTGACTTTGGGTTTTTCATCTTGGGGAAAAAGGGTAACGGGAACATGCTTACAAAGTTAATACCAAAGGAGGAAAGAAATTTACTTAGTTTAGTTAAAGAAGTTTGCTTCACCAAGCTTTTTGTAGAAGACAATAATGGGGGAAAAGGTGAGAGGAGTTACGACCAAGAGAGAGAGAGGAGAGAGAGAAAATTCTTTTTTATTTCACATCGAGTTTCACCACTTTTTCCTCCACCTTGAGGATATGAATCTCACCCCGAGAGAGAAAATTCTTTTTTTTTTATTTCACTCTTTAGAGAGAGAAGATGAATGGAAATTCAAAATAATGGTATTGGTTATGTGTTTTAAATAATTTTAGGGTCCTTGGGTCAAATTTGACCAATGGACCTAAGAAACTTGGCCCATGTACCCAAAAACCTTTTTCCTTAATTAAACATGGCGCGGTGCGCCACCATTGCACCCTACACTTGGAAAATTTTTTTTGGTGAATCGGGTCTGGCGCGGCACGCCAGCCACTACGCCGACCTAAACAAAAAATTCTCCTAAAGTTTGCGCTAGGTATTTTGCCCCAAACATAGAATTTTTCAAGCTTTCTTTTTCACCTCATATTTCCTGTTCATCTCTACAAAATAAAAAAGTGTTAGAAATATGGGTTGCCTCCCACCAAGCGCCTTAGTTATAGTCGTGGCACAACACTCACGAGTTGCCTCTCGTACAGTGCCTGATTTAATGTCGCAGCATGATGCAAAACTTCTCACTCCTTCAATTGAAAGATGATTAGTAACCTACTTTCCTACTGATTCAACTCATAACACATGTTGCTCAACAACCTACTTAGAATTTTTCAACTCAATTATTGTGCTCATCTTAAACTCCTAATACTTAGGTGGCAACCTTGCTACTTTGAATATATTAGAAATTGCCTCCTGACCATCCACATTAATTGACATCTTGCCTGACATCACCCTTATAACTGCATAAGTGGTGGCCAAGAATCCTCTTTTCAAAATGATGGAAACTGCTTCTTCAGCCTTAATAGTTAAGAATGATGAATTCCACAGGCATGATGAATGGTCACACATTTATAAACACATCATCAATAATGCCCTTGAGATAAGTAATGGACCTGTCAGCTAACTACAATGTCACTGTGCTGGGTCGTGGTTATCCTAACCCCAATGTTCTAAATAATGATGCAGGCATGAAATTGATGCTTGCACCGGGATCACACAATGTTGTGCCAACCTCTCAGCTTCCAATTATGATTGGAATAATGAAGCTTCTGGGGTCTTTTAGCTTCTTCGGAATCTTGTTTTGAACTCAGGAATTGCACTCTTCTCTAAGAGCTACAATTTCGAACTCAGTGAGCCTTCTTTTGTTTGCAACAATATTTTGCAGATACGTGGCATACTAAGGAACCTTATGCTACAACTCTACCATCAGAAGATTCACATGTACCTGCTTCAACAAATCAAGGAACTTCATATAATTTACGTTCTCCTTCTTCTTTTTGAATCTCTATGGAAATGGAGGGGGTGGTCTATCTTCTACTAGTTTTCGCTATGAATTACTCACCAACTTTCATGACCAAAATGTACACCCAGATCGTAGACGCGGGACAAGGAGTCATGAAAGACCCCAAGTCAACCCATGGCATGAGCATACATCTAATTCTATCACATAAGCAAAAGACTTAACATAAAAAGAACGTAGTCATGACATAATAGAAGGAAAAGTAAAACTAGACTCATACAATACGGCTGATTACAACATGTAGTTTGATAAGCCTCTAATCATGAAATGATGGGTTGATGAGAAAACTCCCCAACTAACACAACAATCCTGAAACTTAAAGAACAACATAGAGTTGGAATACATGGCCCTCGGAACATGAGGATTCACCAAGTATGCTGAGAACAACTCCGAGACAATCTACGAGTGAGGGTGAGCCTGAGAGTTGTGGCCTGTATCATAAAACGATACAACATAAAAAGTATGCGGTTAGTACGTGGAATGTACTGAGTATACAAGGTAAGTAAATCGGACATTTAAAACATATTTAAAATTCATATATTATTATAAGAGTAGGACATCATGATTGTATCGTAAATCATCATAACATGTCATAAGGCTCAAGGTTTTCAAAACATTCGTAAGATAAACATAATCATGATCATAATAAAAGATTTTTACTTAACATGAATTGAGTTAACATACATAATCATAACATGCATAAATCATGAGGAATAGTGGGAGATTCTCTTAATTGACATTCCCCATATAAGCAAACATGAAGCCCGACCTGTGACCCTAGTCGGGAGGGTGTTTGTACCTTTCCAAGGGTAGAACCATGAAAGTGTGATGTCACCATGAAAACGGCCATTTGGGTCAGGGATAGTCCCATAGGAAGTCCCAACATACCTACGGTGGCACATAGTTTATGAGATCCGGGGAAAAACCTAGGCCTCGAACCTATTCGATGTTCGATACTACTCCCAAAACATATATAGTGCTCATCGTATAACATGCATGGATTCATGGCCTAGTTAAATCATGATAATTATAAACATGCCTTTACATACGTGAACTAGCCATGAATCAATGCCCGTGAGTCAGCCCGAAACATAATTCATGATTCATAAGATTCATACATACTTATAAATCATGCATATATTTTGAATTTCATAAAAATCATAATGGGTAACATAATAAATTCATAATTTAAATCATAATTCATGCTTGGTTTATAAATCTCATCAATGGGTAAGTAGATCATAAATCAATTCATCATGGGGCATGCATAATTAGTCTTAAATACATAGAACCTCCAATCCATAATATTATAATTATTTAAATCACAACAGATGATCAAAACCCATAGATTATAATAATATTTTAAAATCACAAAGCCCATAATCAAATCATTACAGATTAAGTAAATCAAATTCAAAACCCCATGAGTTTTTGTTAAAATCTTTGTAAAAAAATCATAGAGCAGGGGGATTGGTGTGGAAGAAATCACCCATTTGTAGCCTTACATACCTGGGATATCTGATTCCTACTTCCCTTGATTACCCAAGAATGAAATTGGAAGAATTTGAAGAGAAGAGCCTAGAGTCTCCTTAGATTGCCTCTCCCTAATCTTGCATGCATGAATGAAGAGAAAACTGAACTTAAATATATTAAATTTCCCTATTCATAACCTAAAATGTCGTAGTTTAGGCCTTAGGATCTTAGGAAATTACAAAAAGACCCTTACTATTTCACAGAAAATAACTGCCAGGGGGTCCCAATGAGGGACCTAACGACTGGTCACCTGCCCAAACGATCCGTCACTTTGCCTTCAGGTACATTGTCTTAACTGATCGTTGGGGTCCTAACGGACAACATAACGACTCGTGGCCACCACTCGTCAAGTACACTGCCTTCCTTATTCCAATTATTTAAAGTTCCACCCAATGACTCATACCGGGACTCATTGCCAGACATGACGAGTTGTGGTCTCCTTTCATTAAGTCCACTGCCTTGCCTTTTCTATTTTTCTTATACCTCCTCCCCACAGATGACCTAATGACTCATGGTTTCAGACCACGAGTCGTTCCCAAGCCCGTGGGGACTCCTTTTTCCCTATTCTTTCCTCGTTCTCCAAGGCCTCCCCACGAGTCACCTAAAGACTCGTGGGATCTCCTCATGAGTCGTCCAACGACTCGTCCTGTGCCTGCAACCCAGAATTTTAGTTTTTCCTCGTTTCAACTCCTAGGTCCGTCTTTGAGTTCTCGGGGTATAATAATATCTCCCCCTTGGGAACATTCGTTCTCGAATTTTAGAAACAATAAGAAAATAGAAACATGCAATATCATATGCAAATACTGATTATTTAAACCGAAAACTAACAGAATGTCTACCTCCGAAAAGAACTACACAGCTGAACTGAATGCAAACATCACATACATCTATCATAACATAATTCAAACTTGTGCACATGAACTCAACATGGAAATTGATTAGAGAATTAGGGAAAAAATAGATACCTCAAACTGAAACAGAGCCGGTAGGGAATAGGTGAGGGTACTTAGCCATCATGGCCGCTTCGGCTTCCCATGTAGCTCCCTCAACACGTTGGTTTCTCCATAACACCTTCACCAAACTACTTTTTTGGTCCTCAGCCTCCAAACCTAGCGATCAAAAATTGCAGCTGGAATTTCCTCATAATTGAGGCTATCTCCCACACCAACACTTTCCATCGGGACAACTAATGATGGATCACCCAAGCACTTTTTCCAGAGCGACACATGAAACACGGGATGAACTAAAGATAACTCAGATGGCATATCCAACTCATGCGCTACCTTACCAACTCTTCTCATAACCCAGTAGGGACCAACATAGCGGGGACTGAGTTTTCCTTTCTTTCCGAACCGCATGACTCCTTTCAAGGGAGATACCTTTAGAAATACCTCATTGTCTACCTCGAACTCCAACTCTCTCCTCCTCATATCAGCATATGACTTTTGACGACTCTGATTAGTTTTTAGCCTGCCCCTTATCAATTGAACTTTCACCATAGCCTCGTGAACCGAGTCTGGCCCTATCATAGCTGCCTCACCAACCTCAAACCATCAGATGGGAGACCTACACCTCCGCCCATAAAGATCCTTGAACAGTGACATTTGGATGCTGAAGTGATAGTTGTTATTGTAAGAAAACTTGATTAAGGGAAAGTGATCATCCCAACTACCTTTAAAGTCCATCACACAGGCTCTCAACATGTCCTCGAGAGTCTGGATTGTCTGCTCCGCCTGACCATCCGTTTGCGAATGAAACGTTGCGCTGAGCTTAACCTGGGTCCCAAGCTCGTTTTTGAAAGACCGCCAAAACTGAGAGGTAAACTGAGTACTTCGGGCTGAAATAATAGAAAAGGGCACTCCATGAAGTCTAACCAACTCCCGAATATACAATTTGGCATAATCATCTGCTGAATGTGTGGTTTTGATCGGTAGAGAGTGTGCAGCCTTGGTCAACCTATCTACCACCATCTAAATAGAATGATACTGTCGGCAAGTACGAGGTATGCCTGTAATGAAATCCATATTAATCTTTTCCCACTTCCAAGTGGGAATGCTAATATTCTAAAGTACGCCTCCCGACCTTTGATGCTCGACTTTCACTTGCTGACAGTTCGGGCACTTGGCTACAAATTCCATAATATCCTTCTTCATGTCATTCCACCAATATATTTCCCTCAAGTATTGATACATCTTGGTGGCACTTGGATGGATGGAATACCTGGACCCATGTGCCTCATGCAATATCCAGTCCATCAAATTATCAACATCTGAACACATAGGAGACCCTGGTACCGCAGCACCCCATCTCCCCCTTGGGAGAAAACCTCCACCTTTTTACTCAGAACGGCCTCCTTCAGCTTTACCAACATCGTATCCTCATCTTGCCTAGCTTTCACATCCACTACCAAGGACGATTCTGATTCGTTTTGCACAACAACGCCGCCATCAGTAGAGTCGACCAATCTATCTCCCAACCTCGCAAGTTGATGGACATCTTTAACAAACTCCTTCTTTCTCGCATCCACGTGGGACAGACTCTCCATAGAGAGTCTACTAAGTGCATCCGCAACCACATTAGCCTTGCCTGGGTGGTAAAGAACACTCATGTCGTAGTCCTTTAGTAACTCCAACCATCTCCTTTGCCGAAGATTGAGATCCTTCTTTGTGAACACATATTGCAAGCTCTTGTGATCTGTGAACACATCCATGTGGACCCCATACAAGTAATGCCGCCATATCTTCAATGCAAACACCACCGCGGCAAACTCAAGATCATGGGTCGGCTAGTTCCTTTCATGAAGCTTCAACTGTCTCGAGGCATAAGCTATCACTTTCTCATGCTGAATCAATACACACCCAAGTACGATTCTCAAAGCATCACAATATACCACAAAACCATCGATACTCTCAGGTAGGGTCAACATTGGTGCTAAAGTGAGTCGGGTCTTCAACTCTTGGAAGCTTTTCTCACAAGCCTCTGACCATTGAAACTTCACCTTCTTCTGAGTCAACTTGGTCAAAGGTGCCGCAATAGATGAGAAACCCTCAAAAAATCTCTAGTAGTAACCCGCTAAGCCCAAAAAGCTCCTGATATCTTATGGGTTCACCAGTCTGGGCCAATTCTTTACCACCTCGATTTTTTGAGAATCTACCTTTACTCCCTCACTCGATACCACATGGCCCAAGAATGCTACCGAGTCCAACCAAAACTGACATTTGCTGAACTTCACATACAACTGACAATCCTGGAGGGTATGAAGCACTAATCTCAAGTGAGCGGCATGCTCCTCCTCGCTCCAAGAGTATATAAGGATATCATCGATGAACACGATCAAGAGCATGCCTAGATAATGCTTAAATACCCTGTTCATAAAGTCCATGAAAGCTGCAGGGCAATTGGTTAGTCCAAAATAAGTAACAACAAATTCATAGTGACCATACCGAGTCCTGAAAGCGATTTTTGGGATGTCACTCTTCTGAACCCTGAGCTAGTGATACCCGGACTTGAGATCAATCTTGGAGAAACACTTGGCACCCTGAAGATGGTCAAACAAATCATAGATCCTGGATATAGGATACCTATTCTTGACAGTGACCTTGTTAGATTACCAGTAATAAATACACATGAGAAGGGAACCATCTTTCTTCTGGAAAAATAACACCGGTGCACGTCATGGAGAGTTGCTCGTCCTGATAAAGACCTTATCTAACAAGTCCTTCAGTCGATCATTTAATTTCTTTAGCTCTGCTGGAGCCATCCTATAGGGAGGAATAGAGATGGGTTGCGTATCGGGTAAGAGATCAATGCCGAAATCAATTTTCCTTTCCAGAGGAACACCTGGCAAATCATCAGGAAAAACCTCTGGATACTCACACACCACCGGAACTTACTGAATAGTCGGGGTCTCGGACTCAACATCCTTAACCCTTACATTGTGATACATGCAACCATTAGAGATCATTTTCCTTCCCTTAAGATAGGAAATAAACCAACCAGCTGGTACAGCTGAGTTACCCTTCTACTCTCAAACTGACTCGCTCGGAAATTGGAATTCCACAGCATGGGTCCTACAGTTTATTGAAGCACAACATGAAAACAACCAATCCATACCCAAAATGATGTCAAAGTTAGTCATAGCCAACTCTACTAAGTCTGTGGAGGTAACCTTATGCAACATTGTAATGGGGCAACCTCTATACACCCGCCTAGCTACCACTAAATCACCAACTAGAGTAGATACTGAGAACGGTTCCGACAAAATTTTAGGGTGAACTCTAAAACTACTAGCAATATAAGGGGTCACAAAAGACAAAGTAGCTCCTGGATCTAATAAGGCATAAGCATCAATATGGAAGACTTGCAACATACTAGTGACTACATCTGGTGAAGCCTTCTAGTCCTGGCGGGGTTCTAAATACTAAAACCTGTTTTCGCACTAACTGCCAGCTGAACTGGTAGAGGCACCCTGCTGAGGGGGATCGGCTGCTGGAGTTATAGAACTGGCTTCTGTTGCACAGGTCCCACCGACCCATGATCTGGCTGAGGGGCAATCCTTGAGTCTGTGCCTGGGTTGTCCACACCCGAAACACGCATCCAAACCAACCACACACCTTTCGAGATGATTCTTGCTGCACTTGGCACAAGCTGGAAAAGTGTGCTCCACCTGCATGCTACCCTAATCCCTCGAGCCTGAAGCCCTGCTCCTCTGATCTCCTCTGAACCTCGATGGCATACTGGCAAATGATGGGGCTGGAGCGATGGACCTATTTTGGGACTACTGATGCTGCCCACCCCCTGACCTGGGCTGAGGAACCCCATAGCTATCGATCCTGGCCCTCTTGGCCCTCCCTCTGCCTCCTTTAGACTGACTCCATCTGTTGTGCATGCAATACAATACGGGGGAAGTCAATATCCCAATGAATCATAGAGATCTTGCAATCCTTGTCCAAGTAGTCCGCCACTACATGCATAAAACAGCTCACCCGAGCTCTCTGGTCCGCCACCAACTCTGGAGCATACTTAGATAACCAAGTAAACTCTAATGCGTACTCCTGAACAGACATGTTACCCTATATTAACAAACTCAGCCGTCTTGAGCTCCATCATCTCCCGAGGGAAGAACCGATCCAAAAATGCCGTGTGAAACTCCTTCCAACCTATCGGGCTTGCACCCACTACTCTTGTATCTCTCCATTGCTTGAACCATATGTGAGCCAACCCCTTAAGCTGATAGGAGGTCTAGTCAATGCACTCTCCATTGTTCACCCCCATAACCTTGGTGATCTTCAAAATCTCCTCAATGAAATCATGTGGATTCTCATCAACCTTTGACCCCGTGAACTCTGGAGGGCTCATCCTCAAGAAATCCCTCACCCTGGCTGCCGCTGTATTCCCATTTTGAGAGAAATACACCACCGTCTGATTCTGGACCTGGGCAGTCATGGCCTGTGCCAGCATCTGAATCGCTGCCCTAAACTCAGCGTGGGCAGATAGCTCTAGTGCGTACTCCCCGTGAACGGGTGGGGCTGGCTGATGCTCACCCTCATGATCATTTCTGTTACCATTTCTTTTGGCGTTCATTCTGCGTGGAGGCATTATTTTGCAAATGCGAATAACACGAATTAGAAGGATAGAAATACTTTTCATCGCACGACAAGATCATGAAAAAAGGGAACATTTCCTAAACGTATAGTAGCCTCTTCGTCATAAGTGTGGCGCGCTTCACACTCATGAAAAAGACTCTACTTAAAACGGCTTTCAGATTCCCTAGGACAGTTCAAACATATGGCTCTGATACCAAGTTTGTTACGGCCCGAACGTACACCCAGATCGTAGACACGGGACAAGGAGCCCCAAAATATCCCAAGTCAACCCATGGCATGAGCATACATCTATTTCTATCACATAAGCGGAAGACTTAATATAAAAAGAATGTAGTCATGACATAATAGAAGGAAAAGTAAAACTAGACTCATACAATACGGCTGATTACAACTTGTAGTTTGATAAGCCTCCAATCATGAAAAGATGGGTTGATGGGATAAATCCCCAACTAACCCAACAATCCTGAAACTAAAAAAACAACACAGAATTGGAATACATAGCCCTTGGAACATGAGCACTCACCATGTATGCTGAGAACAACTCTGAGACAATCTACGGGTAAGGGTGAGCCTGAGAGCTAGGGCCTGTATCATAAATTGATACAACACAAAAAGTATGCGGTCAGTACGTGGAATGTACTGAGTATGTAAAGGTAAGTAAGACGAACATTTAAACATATTTAAAATTCATATATGATTATAAGAGTAGGACATCATGCTCGTATCGTAAATCATCATAACATGTCATAAGGCTCAAGGTTTTCAAAACATCATAACATAAACATAATCATGATCATAATAAAAGAATTTTACTTAACATGACTTGAGCCATCATACATAATCATAACATGCATAAATTATGAGTAATAGTGGGAGAGTCTCTTAACCGACATAACCCATATAAGCACACATGAAGCCCGACCTGTGACCCTAGTCGAGAGGGTCTTCGTACCTTGCCAAGGGTAGAACCATGAAAGTGTTATGTCACCATGAAAAGGGCCATTTGGGTTAGGGATAGTCCCATAGGAGGTCCCAACATACCAACAGTGGCACGTAGTTTATGAGATCCCGACAGAACCTAGGCCTCGGACCTACTCAGTGTTCAATACTACTCCCAAAACATATATAGTGTTCATTGTATAACATGCATGCATTCATGGGCTAGTTAAATAATGAAAATCATAAACATGCTTGTACATACGTGAACTAGCCATGAATCAAGGCCTGTGAGTTGGCCAAAAATATAATTCATGATTCATAAGATTCATACATACTTGTAAATCATGCATATAGTTTGAATTTCATAAAAATCATAATGGGTAACATAATAAATTCATAATTTAAATCATA
>JACEIK010000423.1:412871-423636 GCA_018107945.1 Datura stramonium | reverse complement strand
GCTCACATTCATAGTTCAGACTCACTTGTATATTTATTTTAGCTGTAGTATAAAATTAGATAACAAAATAAAAAAACTTTTCTTCACACTGTTGTCTGCATTTTTAGAGTACAGTAAATTGACACTTGAGGTGATTTTTCCCTGTAATCCAGTCCCTGTGGGATCGATACTTGGCTTACTTGAACCACTTACTACTTGTTCGACCACGTGCACTTGCGTGTAGTCATCAGACACCCGAATAGCGCACCCCATGGTGAGGTACTCAGCCTAATAAAGCCCTTATCTAGAAAATCTTTCAATTGTTCCTTTTAACTCTCTTTGTTCAATAGGAGCCATCTAATAAGGGGGGATAGATATGGGCTGAGTTCCTAGTAATAGATAAATTGCAAAATCAACTTCCCTTTCTGGGGGAATACCAGGAAGCTCATCTGGAAATACATCGGGGAGCTCATTAATCACTGGAACAGACTAAAGGGTCGGAGGCTCTTCCAAAACATCCTGGACTCTGACAATGTGATAAATGCACCCCTTTGCTATCAATTTCCTCGCCCAAAGATAGGAAATAAACCTACCTTTCGACGTAATAGTACTACCTTTCAACTCCCGTACTGCCTCCCCTAGAAAGTGGAATCGAACAGTCTTGGTCCAGCACTCAACATTTGCATAACATGGAGCTAACCAATCCATACCCATAATGGCATCAAAATCAACCATCTCGAGCTCTATCAAGTCTACTGTTGTCTGATGACTGGCAACCTCTACTATACACCCCCGATAGACCCTTCTAGCTATGATAGAGTCACCAACGGGTGTAGATACTGAAAAAGGTCGCCGAAGAAATTCTAGCACAATACTAAACTTCTGAGCCACTAACGGTGTAACATAGGACAAGGTGGATCCCGGATCTATCAACACATAAGCAGGATGAGAGAAAATATTAAGCATACCTGTCACAACATCTGGTGAAGACTCTGAATCCTGTCTCCCTAGTAATGCATAGGTACGGTTTGGGCCCGAACCTAAATTGGAGGCCCCTGATCTGCCTCGGCCTCTACCTGCTAAAACTGAGGGCATGCATCGTGCTGGGGATGCTGGAGCTCGCGACCCTGCTGATGACCTATCCTTTCGATCCTGGACACCCTGACCCCTAGCTGGACAATCTCTCATCTTATGACCCTCTTGTCCACAAATATAACATCCCGTGGAGCCATATCTGCATGCTCCAGCGTGGCGTCGACTGCAAATAGGGCAATGTGGTATTGTATACCTACTCTACTCCGCTCTCCTCTGCTGCAGTGAATCTACCATTTGCGAACCTCCACTGGGCTCTGACTGCCCTCGGCGACTAAACCTGCTCCTCTGCCGCTGTGATAGAGGCGGGGGTCTAGGCGGCCTATCTGATAACCGTAGCCTAGGTCCTCCCCCGGCCTCCTCCTGTAAATCATCTGGCCTGTCCCTGCAGCGTTGTTCTTGACTTTTCCTCTTTATCTCCTGTTGCCGCTGCCTGATGCCCTTAATATTCTGAGCAAAAGCCTGTACTCGGGCAATATCCATATCCTCTCGCAGAGTAGCTGTGATACAAGTCTCAACATATTCTGGGTTTAGCCCCATAATGAAATGGTGTACCCTAGATGGCATTGTATCCACAAAAGCAGGTGCATATTGGGCCAAGGAATCGAACCGCAGGGCATATTCTCGAACACTCATCGACCCCTACTCCGAGTATAGGAATTGAACAACCCGGGACTGTCGAATCTCCCGTGGTAGATAATGATCCAGAAAAGCCTCTGAAAAGCTGGGCCAGGTCGGAGGGGAAACATCTCTCCCTCGGGATCTCTCCCAACTCTCATACCACAGTACAACGATGTCCCGTAGCCGAAATACCGCTAATTCAACTTACTATGTGGGTGTAGCATACATTACCCTGAAGATCCTCTACATCCGGTCTAGGAAATCCTGGGGATCCTCTGTCCGATCTGTCCCTGTAAACTGCGGGGGACTTAATGTCTAGAATTCTCAGACCCTCAAATTACCGAGCACTCCTGAAGATTCTGCAGCTATAGGTGGCATTGACTGCCGCTGAGCAGCCATCATCTGCACTAACATAACCACTGCACTCCTGACCTCCTAGTCAGATAGTATTTGTATAGGAACTACCGGAAGTGGTGTCATTCCAAGAGGCTCCTGATGTAATGGTGACTGCTGGGAAGGTCGAGACGATGTCTCTGTATCGCCCTCAGATCGAGCTGATTCTAATCGAGGCTGAGGCATCCTGCTGGTGCCCTCTCCTACTGCTATATCCAACCTCCTGCCTATCGTAGGATGTCACTGGTTTGACATTTTATCTGTAAACAAAGAGTATGATAAGCTCAGGGACTCAACCCTACACTGTATCGCTCTATAGCATGACTGAATAAGAAGAAAGAGTAACCATCCTATCATGCCTTGCAGCCTCCTACCTATAGTATGTGGTGTACAACACATCCATAGACAAGACTCTACTTAGCAGGGCTTGCAGACTCCCTGGGATACGACCTGCTCTAATACAAAGTTTGTCACGCCCTGCCTTGGGAGGCATGACTGGAACCTGGTTCCCTACTAGGATCTGGACTGCTGAACTAACTGAGCCTAAGCACCTCTGGTGCAAGGATGGCTCTAACTCTGGATTGAAGAAAACGACGGGCTATATTGCGGTTGTAAATACATCCCACGGCCGACAAGGCCTATAGCCACCTATAAAGGTAAACAGCTAACCAGAACAATCAACTATAAGGAGTCCTATGTGGGTCGACAAGGCCACCATGATTTCTAGTTATAACTGAAAAATGAAATCTGGCGCTAAACTGATCTGTGAACGACAAGGTCACCAACTAACAATTGAACAATGCCCCACACGACCATCACATACATTCTGAAACACATATATGGCCCCACACGGCCGATACATCTAACCATAGGGAATATGATATAATATGCAAGCCTCTATGAATAATAAGATGGTTGGGACAAGGCCCCGGCCTAACCATACTGCACAATCAAAAGGAGAGTAAACCTCTATCTTTCAAGTTCCGGATGAAAGGAGCTGAAGGCTCTGTATCACTGACTGGGACTACGAGGGATTTGCTCCTCGTCTATGTGTACCTGCAGGCAAATAATGCAGTGACCCAAGACGGGCGTCAGTACCACAGGTACTGAGCAAGTAAAGCAATAACTAAAAACAACTGAAAGTGAGTAATAAAGCTGACAGTAACTGAAGTAATAGGAAATGGACTGAAACTGACTGAGATAGAGAAATCAGGGCTAACATAGCTATACTGAGAAGAGTAAGAGTCATACCTGATAACGTTGCTTTCTACTGTCTATCTATCAATAACTAAAACAACATAACATTAACCTTACCTGGCCCCCATAAGCCAGAAGGTGAAATCATCACAATCTATTTACCGCTACCCAGGTCATACCACATCACCTAGTAGCTATAAGCATCCTATCGGTCCCCTGGGTATGCAGCTTGGGCCCGCTAGGCCTCGTACTATAGTTGTACCTGAGTTCGGAGGACTCCTGAAATCAACACCCCAGGTGCAGGCGCTCGATGGGGGTGTATAAAGGCCAACCACGGCAAAATATGGGGAACTGGAATCCCATCTTCGTCACTGGCGGACGACATTCCACTTCGTAGAGCGATGTATCCTCGCCCTCTGGCGGACGATTTGATACAACCATTAACGCTAGGGCGGTCACGGAAGCTATACGGGTAATCCAGACCAAAAAAATACAATCAAGTCTCAACTGATAGCAATAGCTACATATAATACACACTGAATAAGATAATAATATAATNCACTGAATAAGATAATAATATAATCTCTAACATGTTGTACTGAGTCTCATACTAAACATGATATAATACTTCTGACATGCTTTACTAAATTTCATACTGAGCATGATATACTATTTCTCAAATATCTTACTGGGATTCATATTATTTTACTATACTGGAGAAACTAACTTGCCAAAAGAGACTGGCTTTACATACCTCGACTGTCGGTTTACCGATTATCTAGCGAGGTTCGGCCAGTATTCTGTTGTTCTCCCCAATTGTAATCATATTCACAAAAGAGTAGAACTAATTTTATTACTATACTGGAAGAAAACGATGCTTGATATATATCTACTGAGTATTCTTCAACTTATCTAAGAATGGTCAAAAACTAAAAATTTCTCGGGAATCTATAAGGGAGAAGTACTTACTTTAAGCCTGGGAGTGTATTAACACTAGTTTGGAGAAATTCCAATAACTTCCACTCGGCGGGACGACGATTCGCCGGGCGATTTTCGTGAAACTAACTCTGTAGAAATTCTCCCTGCAGCCCTATACTTTGATACCCGAAGTTAATTTGACTTTTGACAGGGTTTGACGGCATAATCCGATGGAAATCTATAGGAACCCTCATTCTCTCCCTGTTTCTGGTCGCGTGAATATGGAAAATAACTTAAAGTTGAAGAGTAAGGCCTTTATATACTTGAGTCCAGTTGCATAGCAACGTGGAACGCTGGCCATTGCGGAGATTTAGCTCCGTGCCACGCTGGCCATCGCGGAGGAGGTGCCTCTGTGCCACGTTGCCCCTCTAGGCAGCACGGTTCAGCCTCCTCTTGCGAAAATCTAACTTGGCACCCGTTCGGCCTTTCCCTGGGCCATTTCCTCGCACGTATGGCATCCTAAAACTCCCAACCAACATGCGAATAGGACAACTAAGTGCTAGAAACTTATGAGGTATAACAAGTTTGGTGTCTGGCGAGCTGCACCAGCTATCTCACCAAGGTGTTAGTCAAAATTCTTCAAATCTAGGACCTAGTGCGCCGCACCAGCCAATGAACCAGATTGTTAGAAAAGTTTCCCAAGTCAAGAACCTTTCTAGTGCGTCACACCACTCAATTCGCCAAGGTGTTGACCTGCCGGCAGAACGACCTGTGGATCAGATCGGTTTTAGAGAGAGAATTTTTTCAAAATTCTTCTGATGTTTGGGCTCGGCGTACCACATCATCCATAGAACCAACTTGAGCATAATTTCCTTTGATGTTTGGTGGTTGGTGCGCCATGCCATCTATCTCACTAGGCCAACTTTTCTTGAATTAATCTTTATTCACACCTTGGACCATTTTTGAGTCTTTTCCATATGTTACCTGGTAAAACCATCTAAAAACACATTTTAGCTCGTTTAACACATACATTCATGAGTTTTTTAGGCGGCAGCTATGGTACGAGACATCGCTAGGATGAACACACCTGAGTTTCATAGGTTAGAGATGGACAAGGATCCATAGGAGTTTATTTAGGAGGTCCAGAAGATTACCCAAATTATAGGTGTTACGAGAGAGGAGAGTGCAGACTTGGCCTCCTACCAGCTGAAGGGGGTTGCTCATATATGGTTTCGATAGTGGAAAGAGAGCAGGGGAGTTGGTGTAGACCCCATTGGATGGGATGAGTCTGTTACGGATTTCTTGGACTGATTCTTTCTTTGAGAGTTTAGGGAAGCGCTGGCGACAGAGTTTGTCAACTTGAAGTAGAATGACATGACTATTCAGGAGTATACCCTGATTTTCACCCAACTTTCCAAGTATGCTCCGAAGATGTTTGTGGAGCCGAGGGCTCATATGAGCAGGTTCGTGAATGAGATCATGGATTCATTAGCCAAAGAATGTAGGACCACTATGATGATTAGTGACATAGATATCTCTCGACTGATGATATATCCCCAACATATTGAAGCAAAGCGGATGAAGGAAAGGGAGAGAGAGGCCAAGAAGGCCAATACAAGGAGGTATAGGTACTCTCAACAGAGATCCGGTGGTGTAAATCACCCTCAGTCCCATCATAAGTCATCAGCCCGAGTTTCATCATCAACCAGTGTTCCATCCAGGCTCAGGGGTGATTAGAGGGGTTGAGCATCAAGCTTTAGGGCTCAGGGGAGCATTTCCAGGGAGCGCACTTTTCTAGCTTTCAAGAAGTGTTGTAAGAACCACCCTTGGAGATGCTTAGTTGGCTTCAATGCTTGTTTCAGGTGTGCAAAACATGGTCATAGACTCAGAGATTGTCCTTCAGCCGAACAGGTTGATGCTAGAGGACGTGCCCTAGATACCACTATAGTAGCTCTAGTAGATTTCCTACCCTAGTAGGGAGCATTTTCTAATGTCGGTTATGGTCAGCGCAAATTTTTTTTATGCACTTTTATCTTGTTAGGAGCAGGAGAGCTCACCCAATGTGATCACTGGTATGTTATGAGTTTCTCATCTTGTTGTTTATGCACAGTTAGACCTGGGGGACACATTATCCTTTGTGACTCCTTATGTTTCCATTAGTTTTGGTGTTAGTATCGAAATCCTTTCAGAACCCTTTGTAGTCTCTACTCTTGTCGGTGAGTTAGTTTTAGCTCGATGGGTGTACAAAATATGCCCTATCATGATTCTTCAGAATTTCAACTATTTTGACTGATGAAGACTATTTTAAGTATACATGATTTTTATGATTTGGGCAAGACTATGCAAGTTAAGTATGTTTTTTATAATTTAGCCAAGGCTAATAAGATCAACTTATGATATGATTTGAAGTCAAGACTCCCCATGCAGCTTATAATATGATATGGATTCAAGACTCCCAATGTTTAGATTCAAGCTATGCTTTGAGAATATGATTTATGAGCACTATGCATGTTTTAGGAGTAGTGTCTAGCACCGAGTAGGCTTGGAGTTTCAAGGTTTTCCGGTCTCACAAACTACATGCCAATATAGGTATATATATTTAGGACCTCTCAAGAGAGTTTTCCCCACACCAAGGTGCTCAGTTTGATATATATCATGGTCTCTTAGCTTCCTTAGTTTTGACAAGATTTTGGATGGCTCTGCCAACTTGAGTGTGATAGTTGGGCAATCACGTAAACTTTATCGTGATTGTGTCAGTTATGATGAGTCTCCCATTGTTCCTCATGATTTCAGATACTTATGTTCATGACTAATGATATTATGTTTATTACCATGTTTGATCCAATGATCAGTTTATGAGCTTTTACTTAGATTTCAACTATGACAAGTTATATGATTTCTATTTCTAAATCTTGCATCACTATATTCAATTATGATAACCAACTTATGATTATGTGTCTCTCTGATATATGGTTTTTAGCATGCATTCCTTACTCTCACGGTATTTTGATTTATATGCATGATTTCATCTAACATTTTACTAAGCATGTTTTACTTACCTTCCATACTCAGTACATTCCAAGTACTGACTGCATACTCTATGTTATATCGTCTCATGATATAGGTTCGGGTGATCCAACTCATTCTTGCAGATAGCTTGCTCCCATATCAATCCAGTCCAATCCCTAGCTTGGGTGAGTCCTCATCGTCTGAACACATCTATAAGTTTAGACTTGTTATATTAGTTAGTCTCAGTTTTGTAGTTAGCAGAGGGCTTGTCCCAACATCTCATCAGACAGTAGATGCTTTTTAGACATAGACTAGTATGTTCAGCTTTGAGATCCAACATTGTGATGTTATCGTGTCGCGACCTGAGTTTACACCCTAGTCATAACATGGGACCTAGAACTATGAATGGCTCCAAACTAACCCATGTCATAGCATAACACTAACATAACAACAGCTAACAGAGTCATAACTGAGCGGAAGCTAACTAAAAGAGTCTAATCAATACCATAAGAACATAGTCTATTAAAAACACTAAATCATAAGCTCAATTTGTCCATACATGTCTGAAAGCCTCTACTAAACTAATGAGTTGCTGGGACAAGTCCCCAACTAACTCCAAAAATCTGAGACTAAATAAAACTAAAATAGGGAAATCATGAGTCCTTTTCTTGGTAGATGAGGACTCACCACTGTCAGCTGAGAGAGGATAGAGTGTGTCTAACAATAAGGCTATGTTTGGAAACTTGGATCTATATAATAAAATAATATAGCACATAAAGTATGTGGTCAGTACTTGGAATGTACTGAGTATATGGGAAATGAACTGAAAACATTCTAGTATATTGAGAGAAAGTAAGTTGAATACATAACTGAATATATAATTGAGATGAAGTACAATGACCTTATTTGAGATGCATAGACACTGATATGATATGTTTATTTGAAAACATTTAATGAAATACAAGTAAAATTGATGCATAAGGGTCATGTACATGCACTAAGAACTGAAGCTGTAATTGAAAACATAAACTATACTGAAATAACTGCTGAAGACGAAAGCTAAACTATACTGTAACTGAGCTGAATTGAACTGTAAGAGAGACTATTAACCGACAAACTCTGATGTGAGCCTCATGGAGTCTATCCTGTAACCCCAGCTATGAGGGTGTTGATACCTTGCCACAGGTAAGAACTCTGACTGGCGTGATATCACACTCTGACACAGGGTGACTATCTTTAATAACAATGTCCCTAGCTTGCACCCATTGAGGCAAGGAAGACACTCTCAAATAATGAGGATCCTATATTCCTCGGGCTAAGGGAAACACTCTCTACTAATGAGAATCCCATATCCTATGGTGGCATGTAGTTTTGAGACCTGATTATATTGGGACTCTGGCCTGCTTAGTGCTAAGTGCTACTCCCAACTGAACATAAGAATACATGAATATGATAATTCTGAAACTGATGTCCTAAGGCTAGTTGGAATCACTTTATCTAACAAGGAAATCCCAAGAGTCTAGAGGATCATGACAGTGCTGACATGGAAGCCTCAAACTGATATCATCTGTCTAGCCAGGGCTACTCTTTAATATCGAAAGACCTGGGAGTATGAAGAGAACGGGACATTCTAGGACTAGTTAGGACTACTTTCAGCTAACAAGAGACCTGAGAGTCCAACTAACCATAACATGCTGAATTCATAAGAGTTTGGTTCGGGCTACTTTCTACTAACAAGAGGACCGAATGTCTGAATGATCATTAACATACTTTATATTTGAAATTCATAGATTCATAGGCCTAAAAACATAATATAAATCATGTGTTCTATACACATGAAAACTCATAGATTCAAATCATACTTTAAACATGTATATTGAAATTATGGTAAACCCATATAGATATTTCTTAAGGGCCATATCTCCAAAATAGTGCTAACTCTTGGTAGAGTTCAAGAAATCATACTACTATCATATCATATAAATAAATCACGAGTTTGGGAGGAAAATTCATAAGCATACATAACTATCTATCATGAGGGTCTTGAAATTCATTGAAGACATGTGAGAATTCATTCATAGATTAAGACCATAAGACATACTTTTTTAGGGAATTAAGTAACTAGGGTTTTAACATAAATTGAAGTCCCACATATCTGGCTTGACGAAATCTCCCACTATAACTTGGATCTTGAAGCCCTTGAAGAAGAACCCTAGGTGTTCTTGAGCTTTGAGAGAAGAGAGGAAGAAGAACTTAGGGTTGTTTCGGGTGGAATGAAGGATTAGGCTAGGAAAACCCCTTAAATTTGACAAATCATATACGAAAAATGACTTCATTTAGGAGTTAAAAGCATAGGATTTTACAAAAATGTCCCTGGACTGCCGATCTGGAAAATTACCTGAGAGAACCAACTACCCATACAACGAGTCATGGTCACAAAAAATGGACCGTTGAATTCCCTTCGTGGTTCTGGACTTATTTTGGGCCATTTCTCAAATGTTGGTACCACAAGCTAAAACAACAGCTCGTCCTTTCAACCAACGACCCATATTGTGGTTTGTCTAATGCCTAGTGCTGCTTCACTAAACAAGTCATAATGTTTTAATCTGAACCCTAGTTGATGCAAGGTAAGATGCATCGGAAAGAAGACTCAAAGGGATTCAATTTGATATATTTAATCATCCAAAAACACTTTTTAAGATGGCAGCTATGTTCATTTGATGTTTACCCTTGTAAGAACTTATATGAAAACTCAATCGGTAAGAAGGCTCTCAACTCAACTTTGTGCTAGAGGTTCCTTATAACCTTAATTTTCATCCAATGCACTTCTTATACATGGGAATTGATCTTAACACCTTGTTTCCATATATTTTTTGGGCTCGAGTCTATCCATATACCTAGAACGGTTCTAAATTTAGCACAAAATTTTCAACAAAGTGGCAGAACCAATGACCCATCCAATGGGCCATGGTACCAAATGATGGACCATTGGTTTTCCCTATTCTTCCTTCCAAATTCTCTTACTCTTCTTTAATAACCACAAACAATAACCCATTCAATCAAGCCATGGTCTATACAATCCACTCGTGGATTCTAGGAAAATTTTTGATAGCTCACTGGGCATGAAACAATGAGCACCTCCAACTACCCATTGGACCGTGCAACAAACCGTATTGAGGTTCGTTGTATGGTTTTGGTATTGTTTTCCTGTTGTTTTCATCTGTAAGCCTCGGGTCTTACCTAAGAAACTTTTGGGGTGTTACATATCATTTGATATATGCTTTATGATATTCAGAAACTTGGTGAGCCCGCAAGTGTACGGGTTGTACATGTAATACAGTGGCCCTTTTTAAGAACCGGAATGTCGAACCTACAGGGACTGGACTACAGGGTAAAACCTCCTCGAGTGTTAATTTACTGTACCTCTAAAAATGAAGACAACAGTGTAAAGAAAAATTTTTATATTTTGTGAACTATTTTTATACTAAAGTAGAATAATTATACAAGTGAGTCTGAACTATGAATGTGAGCATGCTGAGGCTAAAACGAACATGTA
>JACEIK010000423.1:377010-402349 GCA_018107945.1 Datura stramonium | reverse complement strand
TTCCTGCAAAACAAGACTAATCATGTTGGTTAGTATAAATTCACACTTTCCTACCATTTACATGAGAATGTACAAACATTGTTGAATAAACAAGGCAAAATCAATGCATTTGAGTATCACTTGGGCATATAAATATGCCCCAGATCATCTTTCACTTATTCATGTTCACATTGTTTTCTACTTGATTATTCTTTTAAGTCATGATATGTATGTACCATGGGTTATCTTGGAGCCATTCGTGGTTCTAGGTCATGTGACCCGATCCGGGGTCCTAGCTCCTATCTTGACACTCTATCCATCCAGGTTCCACCAAGATATACCATGATCTTTGGAAGTCTATTAGTGGAATGGCATGAAGAAGGACATAGAAAAAATCATGGCTTAGTGCACGAAGTGCCAACAAGTGAAGGTTGAGCATCAGAGACCCGAGGGTATGCTTTAGTACATCAGCATTCCTAATTGGAAATGGGAAGAGATCAACATGGATTTCATTATAGGGTTTCCTTGTACACATCGACGGTATGACTTGTTATGGGTGATTGTAGACAAGTGGACCAAATTAGCACATTTCTTACCGGTCAAAACTACAGATTGAATCGAGGATTATGCTAGACTCTACATTCGAGTTTTGGTTCGGTTGCATGGAGTTCCTTTGTCCATTATCTCAAATAGGGGTACTTAGTTCACCTCTCAATTCCGGAGATGTTTCAGAGGGGCCTTGGTACTCAGGTAAAACTTAGCACACCTTTCCACCCGCAAATAGATGGTTAGGCCGAGCAGATGATGTAGACTCTTGAGGACATGTTGAGAGCATGTGTGATTGATTTCAAGGGTAGTTGGGATGATCACTTGCCTCTCATCTAGTATGCCTGTAACAACACTAATCACTCCATCATTTAGATGGCTCCATTTGAGTCTCTTTATAAGAGGAGGTGTAGGTCACCTATTGGATGGTTCATGGTAGGTGAGGGTATGCTGATAGGGCCAGATTCAGTTCTTGAGGCTACGGTAAAAGTTCAGCTTATCTGGGAGAGGCTGAAGATAGCTTAGAGTTGATAAAAATCATATGTAGATATTAGGAGGAGAAGCTTGAGTTTGGGATTGATGATTGGGCATTTCTGAAGGTGTCTCCCATTGAGGTTTGATAATAAAATCAAGTTTAGTCCCCGATATACTAGTCCTTATAGGGTCCTGAGGTGAGTTTGCAAGGTGGTATATGAGTTGGAGCTACTAGTAGAATTAGCTTTGGTGAGTCCAATTTTCCATGTGTTTGTTGAAAAGGTCCATTGGCAACCCAACCTCAGTTGTTCCGGTATAAAGAATTGGGGTGAAGGATAGCCTTACGTATGAGAAGTTGCTGGTTGAGATCCTTGATCGTCAGGTTAGGAAGTTGAGGAACATGGAGGTAGCTTAAGTGAATGATTTGTGGAGAAATTAGCTTGTTAAGGGAGATATGTGGGAAGCCAAAGCAGATATGATGGCTAGACACCTGCATAGTTTCCCTTCTGGCTCAATCCCGGCATGAGGTACAAGTTTCATCCAAAGTACTCTATTCAGTTTCAGGTCAATTTCATGTCTCTTAGTTCCTTTCATGTTATAGTATGCATTAAGTCTCATGAATTCAATTCAATCTTGTATCTCAGTCTGGAGTTAGTTGCTCTGTTAGTTTCCAGTCTATAGCTTTCAGTTCTAGGTTGCAGCTCTTTCCCTATCTTTTCATCTTATTTTTTCTTCATTCGAGGATGAATGTTTCCAAGGGGGAGATAATGTAAAACCCAAAAAGTCTCTGATACTAGACCTGACGATTGTATAGAAACTAGAAAATGCCTCATTATGAGCCACAATACAGCTTGTTAGTATGGGGTATGAATCATACCACTGCCCTTTGTATGGTGTCCATGGATGTTAATTGACGCCACGATAGGGACATACAGTTCGTACCAAGATGGTATGAGTGATGAGTTGGTAATTTACCAACTCATTAGGCTCGTAAGCATGAGAGTTTGCAAGTCATTTTGATGGACTTTATGCCCCTTTTTGCCTTTTTGTGTGTAGATATCTGATTTGTAGAAAAGAGCAAGAAAGGGAGCAAAAATAAGGGAATTAGGTGAAAACCGATGCTTCACCTGAGAAGACCGGTGAATCACTAGTCAAAAGCTGATGAACACTGCCTCTGGGAATTATAGCAACCAGCGAACGCGAACTTCAATCGGCGACTCGCCGGTCCATTCGCCGAATGACACCTAAACTTGCTGGATTGAAGAGAAAAGAATTGGTGCCGCATGGGTGGATACCAGCGAAATGCCGAAGGAATCACCTAAGGCCACTGGAACTCACTGAAGGTGAAATTAATTATAGCTAGAGGTTCGCAGAATGTAACCAGCGAACCGTCGGTACTCTCGCAAGTGCCAGAACGTTGATCAGGGGTAAAAATGTCCAACACAAAAAAGAGAGAATTGGATACCCTACTTTTCGATATATTCTAGGTAGAAGTACTTTGTACCCATCAGATCTTAATTTCCAGCTTTTTGAGAACATTCTCTTTATAGTGGAAGAAAGTAAGAATTCTATTGGTAGAAATTGTAAAGAGTTGTTTTCTTTTCTTCTTCTTCTTCTTCCATAGCAAGGTATTACCATTGTTGATGACTTATTGTTGAATTTAATTTTGGTACTCCTATTATTGAATTAAACGAGTTTATTATTAAATGTGCTTATGAATTTCCTAACTATGAGTAGCTAAATCATTAACTATATGTGTGAATTAGATTGGGTATTGCTAGAGTCATCTCAATATTGTATAATTAGTGTAAATCTGTTAAATTCTCTCCAATCTATAATTGAAGATCCATTGTTGTTGATGTTGAACTAATTGTTCTTACTTGATTTTTTCTTGAAATAGAACAATTTAGTATTGGAAGAGAATTTAATGGTGGACATAGATGTGAGTTTGTGAAATTAGGCTGGAAATAGACAAAATCACATTCTCACTCTTAATTAATAGCTAATAGCTAGAAATTAGTGCAGTTATTAATCCAAATCCGATCGAGTTGATTTAATTGTGTCTAATGGTTCGAAAGAACTTTAGCAAGAGGTATGTATGAGGTTGAAAAACATCAAATGCCCACTTTTTCGAGGTTATTTACACAACTTAAACTCATGAGATGACCTATCATGACCCTATCTAGTTAGCATATCATCTACACCACACATGTAGTCTTTCACATTATTGTCAACAACCTTGGTCATTTTTCTATCTTAATTAGCCAAATTAGAATTTATAGTCTATTGTTAATCTCAATCTTTCCCAAAATCTTTATTTCCTTGTTATTTTCAAGTGGTGCAAGATAAATTCAATTTTCCAAACAATACTCACACATATCATTCACTAGTCCGTGTGGGATTCGACCCAAATATATATCGGGATATTCTTTTTGATACAAAGACCGTGTATATTCTTTTGTAATGAAGAGTATATTTTTTACATTATAAAAAATTGCACCGTTGCCAGGGACTAGCACTTGATACTCCTGTGTTGATTGTTAATTTGAATTAGTCTTGTACCGTAAGTGTTGACATCAAGTTTTCTGTTCTTGATAGGATAAAGTCATATCAATCATCATTCGTAAGTAGGAGATAGCTTAGTGGAGGATAATATGGAGCATGAGGAAGATAATCCGGTGATGCACAAAGTGGCAGGAGCCATTCTCCTACCACCTACGGTAGGGAATGCTGTGTTCCATGTCACAAGTACAATGATATATTTGCTGCCAATGAGAGGACTATTTGGACGAAAATAATGTGAGGACACAAATCTTCACATGAGGAATTTCTTGGAGATATGCTAGCCTTTCAACATAACAAACATAAGTCATGAGTCTATCAGGTTAAGGCTCATTCCATTATCCCTAACGGGAAAGGAAACGATGTGGTTGGAGGAACTGCCTCCTGGTTGTATTACATATTGGAAAGAATTAACCAAAGCCTTTTGGATCATTTCTTCCCTCCATTGAAAATGTTGCAGCTGAGGGATGACATCACAAACTTCAGGCAAGAGCCGAGAGAACCATCGCATGAGGCATGGCTACAGTTAAAAAAGAAAGTGTCTCTTTGTACCAACCATGGCCTCCATGATGGAGTGCTTCTTCAAAGTTTTTACCGTGCTCTCGACTCCATTAGCAAATCTGTTGCCAATAATTTAGCGGAGGGTCTATTATGGATCAAACATATGGGTTGGCTAAATCCCTCTTGGACAGAATGACAAAAACAAATATGGCCTGGCATACGAGAGAGACAAATGTATCTACACATGACATTACCTCAAGTGCATTGACAGCTGAGTTGTGGAAAAGAGATGAAGAGAGAGATGAAAATCTTGCTAAAATGATGACATTGGTGGAAGTAATGACCAAACATGTGCTGAGGGTAGGGCCCAAGGTGGTAAATTGTTATACCCCGAGAATTCAAGAACCGGACCCCGAAGTTAATCAGGAGAAAAGCTGGAAAATGTTGCAGTAGTTGCAGAATGGTTCACTTAACGACTCATGAAGAGGCAAAACGAGTCATCATGTGACTCGCGGGGAAGGCCTGCGATGATGGAGGATTCAAGGTCCTTACGGGCAATATAACGACTTGTAGTCAGTCACCACAACTCATCATGTCAGTCGTGGGGAGGTCTTAGAGAAAGATGGTGAAGCTTATCCAGTGTACTTGATAGATGGCACCTAACGAGTCGTCTTCCGTCCTAACGACCCGTTAGGTTGAGTTTTCATGAATGGCGAGGCAGTTTACTTGACGGGTGAACCAACAGATCGTGTGCCCTAGTAACGAGTCGTCAGGTCGTCCGTTAGGACCCCCTGACAGTTATTTTCATCGATTTCAGTATGGGATTTTTGTAATTCCTAAGTTTTAAGGGCCTATACTACGTCATTTCAAGCTCGTAATAGAGGGTTTTAAGCAAAGAAAAACCCATCTTAGGCCATTTTCTTCATGCATGCAAGGTTGAAGGATTGAGGGGAGGAAAGTGAGGAGAATTTCAAGGTTTCCAAGTGGAATCTCAGTTAGGTAGTTGGGAAGAGTAAGGATTCTTCAATCCCAAGTATGTAAGGCTATGAGTGGGTGCTTCATTCCGTACCCATGTCCAATCCCTATCAATTTGTGATTGGTTTGTGATGATCAAGTATGGGTTTTCATTTAATTGCATGATTCTTACATTTCTACTCATGGGTATGATTAAATAGAGTTGTTATTGGTGATTTACTAAGCTTGGACGGTGTTGAGCTTCGTATTTATATGATGTAGAGAATTTCATGTTTTGGCAGAAGAGTCTAGCACCGAGCGGGCTAAGGGTCGACTACCCTACGCCCCATAACTACGCACCAACGTAGGTTGACTTTATTATATTATTAGGACCTCCCTTGTGAGCTATCCCTGGCTCGATTGGCCCCTTTCATATTGATATCAATATCATGGTAGCGTCCCTAACATTGGAAAGGTTTCGGATGGCTCTGCCCACTTGAGTGTAATAGTCGGGACCACGTAAGCTCTATGGTGGTATGTCGGTTAAGTGACGAGTCTTCCACTATCTATATCATTCTAGTTGCATATCCATTACTCATGATGATTATCTTATGCATGCATGTTTAAGAAGCAAGGCTTGACTTATCGTTCAACTTTTGTTATAAATGTTATGATTTAGCTTTGAGTCATTCGATTTAGCCATGATGTTCTAAACCCATGCATGACCACGTATAAAATAAAAATGATTTCATAATGAATTCTTGTGATCTTTTTATTACCCTTAAAGGCTATCATATATATATGACTTGTTTTAAGATACTATTATTGCTCTAGCAGTTTTACTTACCTTGCATACTCGGTACATTCCACGTATTGGCTGCATACTTTCTATGTTGCATCGTTTCATGATGCAGGATCGGGTTCTCAGGTTCAACCCCATTTGTACCCGCTTATCATAGTTATCATTTGATTTCTTGGTGAGTCCTCATCCTCCGAGTACTAGACTTTCATTTATTTTGAGCGTACTTTCAGTTTCAGTATTTCTGAGCTAGTTGGGGGTGTTGTCCCATCACCTCATCAAGATTAGAGGCTTATCAGACTTAGACATGTACTCAACTTTAGATGTTTATTCTGTTGTTATGTTAAGTTAGTCTTCCGCTGAGTTTATATTTATGTTTCCTTTATGTTTATTGAATAAGTTAGTGAATGTTTATGCCATGGGTTGACTAGGAGTCTCTCGGGGTCCCTTGTTCTGTGTCTACGATTCGGGTCTCCTCTCGAGTTGTGACAAACTTGGTATTAGAGCAATAGATTAGAAGTGTCCTAGGGAGTCTGAGGTTAAGTAGAGTGTTTTTCATGGGTGTGAAGTGTGCCACACTTATGACAAAGAGGCTACGAAATGTTCTAGGAAATGTTCCCATCTTTCATGATCTATGTCGTGAGATGAAGAGTCTTTCTATCCCTCTAACTCATGCTCTTTGCGATTGCAGAAACATGGCCCCTCGAAGGATGAATTAGGGGAGAAATGGAGACAGTGAAGGCCATAAGGATGGAATGGGTCGTGGGCATCAGCAAGTCCCACCAGTTCAGGAGCCTCAGGCACCGGAGCCCGCCACCCATGCTGAGCTATGGGCCTCTATCCAGATGCTTGCACATGCCTTGACCGCTAAGGTCAATCAGCAGGATATTGCGCATGTTCATAAGAATGGCAATACAACGACAGCTCGAATCAAGGACTTCTTGTGGATGAACCCGCCGAAGTACTTGGGGTCCAAGGTAGGTGAGGACCCACATGACTTTATTGATGAGATCATCTAGATCACCCAGGTTATGGGGGTGAATAGTGTTGAATGCGCAGAGTTGGCCTCCTACCAGTTGAAGGGGGTTGCGCATATATGGTTCCATCAATGGAAGGACAATAGAGTTATTGGAGCAGGTTCGGTCACTTAGGAAGAGTTCCATGTTGCATTCCTTGATCGGTTCTTCCCTGGGGATATGAGGGAGCTAAACGAAGCTGAGTTCATAAATCTGAAGCAAGGGAGGATGACAGTACTAGAGTATTCCCTTGAGTTAACCAGCCTATCGAAGTATGCTCCTGATTTAGTGGTTGATCAGAGGGCGCGAGTGAGCAGGTTTGTGTATGGGATAACAGGTTACTTGGATAAGTAATGCAGGATTGCTATGCTCCATCAGGATATGGACTTCCCCCGGATGGTGTTGTATGCCCAGCAGATGGAGGCGCCCCATTCAAGAGAGAGAGAGAGGCCAAAATGGCCAAGACTGAGGACCACAGATTCTCCCAGCAGAGGTCCAGCAGTTGGCACCGACAACAGAACCACCAGAGATCATCTGCCCCAGCTTCATCAACCTTGAGTGTGCTATCTTGGCCAAGGAATGATCAGAGAGGCGAGCATCAGGCTCGAGGGGTCATAGCAGCAAGTCCGCAGATTCAGGTGTTCTAGCTTGTCGCAGATGTGGCCGAGGCCATGCAGGCCAGTGCTTGGCAGGTTAGGGTGTGTGTTTTGGGTGTGGGTAACCCAGACACATGCTTAGAGATTGTCCATCAGCAAGACATGATCAGATTGGGGGCCGTGGCCCAGCTTCTAGCTTAGCAGCCCCACCCCCTCGCTCAGCACATCAGGGGGCATCTACCAGTACAGTTGGCGATCAATGCCATAATAGATTCTATGCCCTAGCAACACATCAGGAGCAGGAGGTCTCCCCGGACGTGGTTACTGGTATGTTAAAAGTCTTCCATGTTGATGTTTATACATTGTTAGATCCAGGGGCAACCTTGTTCTTTGTGAGACCTTATGTAGCTAGTAGCTTCGGAGTCAATCCTGATGTTTTTGTCAGGATACTTCTCGGTTCTACTCCAGTAGGTTACTCAGTTATAGCTAGATGGGTGTATAGAGATTGCCTATCTTTTTTCTCTATAAGGTCACCTCAGCAGATCTAATAAAGTTAGCCATGACCGATTTCGATTTTATTCTCGACATGGATTGGTTGTATGCTTGTTATGCTTCCATTAATTGCAGGACCTAGTCAGTAGAGTTCAGATTCCCGAGTGAGCCAATATTAGAATGGAAAGGTAGTTCAGCTGCGCTTGTAGGTCGATTTGTTTCCTACCTCAAGGCCATGAAGATGATTTCTAAGTGTTGCATGTATAATCTAGTTAGGGTTAAGGACGTGGAGTCCAAAACTCCGACTATCCAGTCAGTTCCAGTAGTACGTGAGTATCTAGAGGTCTTTCCTGATGATTTTCCAAGTATTCCTCCCGAGCAGGAGATTGATTTCGGTATTGACCTCCTCCTCGATACACAGCCTGTATCAATTCCACCCTATAGGATGGCTCCAACCGAGCTAAAAGAGTTGAAGGATCAGTTAAAGGATTTGCTAGATAAGAGTTTCATTAGATTGAGCCAGTCCCCATGGAGTGCACCAGTGCTATTTGTTTGGAAGAAAGATGGTTCCCTTCGTACGTGCATTGATTATCGACAGTTGAATAAAGTCACTATCTCGAACAGGTATCCCTTACCCAGGATCGATGATTTATTTTATCAGCTTCAACGTGCGAAGTGTTTCTCAAAAATAGATCTCAGATCTGGGTATCATCAGCTTAGAGTTTGGGAGAGTGATATCTCGAAGACGACATTCAAGACACGGTATGGTCATTACAAGTTTGTAGTTATGTATTTTGGACTAACGAAAGCTCATGAAGCTTTTATGGACTTGATGAATACGGTGTTCAAGCCATATTTGGATATGTTCGTGATCGTGTTCATTGATGACATCATTGTATACTCTCAGAGCGAGGAGGAGCATGCCGCTCACTTGAGAGTAGTGCTCCAGACCCTCAAGGACCGCCAATTATATGCAATGTTCAGTAAGTGTGAGTTTTTGTTGGACTCCATGGCATTCTTGGGCCATGCGGTGTCTAGCGATGGTATAAAAGTAGGCTCGTAGAAAATTGAGGCAGTGAAGAATTGGCCCAGATCGGTGAATCCCTTGGATATTCGGAGTTTGTTGGGCTTAGCTGGCTACTATCGGAGGTTTGTGGAGGGTTTCTCAACCATTGCAACACCTTTGACAAAGTTGACTCAGAAGAAGGTGAAGTTTAAGTGGTCGGAGGCTTGCCAGAAAAGCTTCTAAGAGTTGAAGGCTCGGCTTACTTCAGCACTAGTGTTGACCTTACCCGAGGGTAGCGATAGTTTCGTGGTGTATTCTGATGCTTGCCGAGTTGGACTTGGGTGTGTGTTGATGCAGTGTGGGAGGGTGATAGCTTATGCCTCTCGAAAACTGAAGATGCATGAAAAGAATTACCCGACCCACAATCTTAAATTGGCTGCGGTGGTGTTCGCATGAAAGACATGGCGGCATTACTTGTATGGGGTCCACGTTGATGTATTTACGGACCACAAGAACTTTCAATATGTGTTCATATAGAAAGATCTAAATCTTCGGCAAAGGAGGTGGTTGGAGTTACTTAAGGATAATGACATGAGTATCCTTTACCACCCGGGCAAAGCTATTGTGGTTGCGAATGCTCTTAGTAGACTCTCAATGGAGAGTGTGTCCCATGTGGACGAGGGGAAGAAGGAGTTGATGAAAGATTTCCATCAGCTTGCAAGGCTGGGAGTTAGATTTATTGATTCGACCGATGGCAGTGTTGTTATGCATAACGGGTCGGAATCATCCTTAGTAGTCGATGTTAAATCCAAGCAAGATGAGAATCCAATATTGAGGAAATTGAAGAGGCAGTGCGGAGTATGAAGGTAGAGGTTTTCCCCCAAGGAGGAGATGGTGTGCTACTATGTGTTCTAAACATTGAAAATTTGAGAGTTCGAATATTGCATGAGGCACATGGTACCAGATATTCTATTCATCCAGGATCCATGAAAATGTATCGGGATTTGCGAGAAATCTATTGGTGGAATGGTATGAAAAGGGATATGGTGGAGTTTGTAGAAAAATGTCCAAACTGTCACTAGACGATGTTGAGCTTCGTATTTATATGATGTAGAGCATTGCATGTTTTGGGAGAAGAGTCTAGCACCGAGCGGGCTAAGGGTCAACTACCCTATGCCCCAAAACTATGTGCCAATGTAGGTTGATTTTATTATATTATTTGGACCTCCCTTAAGCAATACCCAACCTGATTGGCCCCTTTCAACTTGATATCGATATCATGATAGAGTCGCTAGCCCTGGCAAGGTTTTGGACGGCTCTGGCCACTTGAGAGTAATAGTCGGGACCACGTAAGCTCTATCGTGGTATGTCGGTTAAGTGACGAGTATCCCACTGTCTATATCATTCGATTTGCATATCCATTACTCATGATTATTATCTTATGCATGCATGTTTAAGAAGCAAGGTTTGACTAATTGTTCATCTTTTTATATAAATGTTATGATTTAGCTTTGAGTCATTCGATTTAGTCATGATGTTTTAAATTCATGCATGATGACGTATAAATAAGAATGATTTCATAATGAATGCTTGTGATCTTTTAATTATCCTTGAAGGCTATCATATGCATGACTTGTTTTGAAAGACTATTATTAATCTAGCGGTTTTACTTACCTTGCATACTCGGTACATTCCACATACTGAACGAATACTTTCTATGCTGCATCATTTCATGATGAAGGATTGGGTCTCAGGTTTAGCCCCGTTCGTAACCGCTTATCAGAGTTAGCACCTGCTTGTTTTGGTGAGTCCTCATCATTCGAGGACTAGACTTTCAGTTATCTTGAGCGTATTTTTAGTTTCAGTATTTCTGAGCTAGTTGGGGGTGTCGTCCCATCTGCTCGTCCAGATTAGAGGCTTATCAGACTTACACATGTATTCATCTTCAGATGTTCATTCTGTTGTTATGTTAAGTTAGTCTTCTGCTGAGTTTATATTTATGTTGCCTTTATGTTTATTGAATAAGTTAGTGAATTCTTATGCCATGGGTTGACTTGGGGTCTCTCGGGGTCCCTTGTCCCGTGTCTACGATCTGTGTCTCCTCTCGGGTCGTGACAAACTAGGTATCAGAGCAATAGGTTTGAAGTGCCCTAGGGAGTCTAAAAGCCTCTTTAAGTAGAGTCTTTTTCATGGGTGTGAGGCACGCCACACTTATGATGAAGAGTCTACGAAATGTTCCCATCTTTCATGATCTATGTCGTGTGATGAAGAGTCTTTCTATCCCTCTAATTCGTGTTATTCGCGATTGCAGAAACATGGCCCCTCGAAGGTTGAATGGGAGGAGAATAGAGACGGTGAAGGCCACGAGGATGGAATGGGTCGTGGGCATCAACAAGTCCCACCAGTTCATGAGCCTCAGGCACCGGAGCCAGCCGCCCATGCTGAGTTCCGGGCCGTTATCCAGATGCTTGCGCATGCCTTGACCACTCAGGTCAATCAGCAGGCAATTGTGCATGTTCCGCAGAATTACAATGTAGCGGCGTCTAGAGTTTGGGACTTCTTGAGGATGAACCCGCCGGAGTACTTGAGGTCCAAGGTTGGTGAGGACCCACATGAATTCATTTATGAGATCTTCAAGATCACCTATGTTATGGGAGTGATCAGTGTTGAGTGAGTAGAGTTGGCATCCTACCAGTTGATGGGGGTTGTACATATCTGGTTCCGTCAATGGAAGGACAGTAGAGTTGCTGGAGCAGGTCCGGTCACTTGGGAAGACTTCCATGTTTCATTCCTTCATCGGTTCTTCCCTTGAGAGATGAGGGAGCTAAAGGCAGCTAAGTTCATAAATATGAAGCAAGGGAGGATGACAGTACTAGAGTATTCCCTTGAGTTCACCCGCTTATCAAAGTATGCTCCAGAGTTAGTGGCTGATTAGAGGGCGCAAGTGAGCAGGTTTGTTCATGGGATAGCAGGTTACTTGGATAAGGAATGCAGGATTGCTATGCTCCAACAGGATATGGACTTCCCTCGGATGGTATTGTACGCCCAACAGTGGAGGCAGCCCATTCGAGAGAGAGAGAGGTCAAGAGGGCCAGGACTAAGGGCCATAGATTCTCCTAGTAGAGGTCCGGCGGTGGGAACCGTCAGCAGATCCACCAGAGATCAGCTTCCCCAGCTTCATCAACCATGAGTGTACCATCTCGGCTTAAGCATGATTAGAGAAGGCATGCATCAGGCTCGAGGGTTCAGAGCAGTAGGCCCGCAGATTCATGTGTTCCAACTTTTCACAAATGTGGCCGGGGGAATACAGGCCAGTTCTTACCAGGTTCGGGTCCGTGTTTTGGGTGCGGGAAACTCGGAAACATTCTTAGAGATTGTACAGAAATGAGACAAGATCAGGTTGGGGGTCATGGCCCAGCTTCTAGCTTAGCAGCCCCAACCCTTCGCCCAGCACATCAGGGGGTATCTACCAGTGCAGCTGGCGGTCATGCCTAGAAAAATTTCAATGCCCTAGCATCTCGTCAAGAGAAGGAGGTCTCCTCGGATGTGGTTACTGGTATGTTACGAGTCTTCCATGTTGATGTCTATGCGTTTTTAGATTCAGGGGCCATCTTGTCCTTTGTGACTATGTAGCCAGTAGCTTTGGATTCAGTCCCGATGTTTTGTTAGAATCCTTCTCAGTTTCTACTCCAGTAGGTGACTCAATTATAGATAGAGGGGTGTATAGAGATTGCCCGATCTTGGTTCTCCATAAGGCCACCTAAGCAAATCTAATAGAGTTAGCCATGACCGATTTCAATGTTATTCTTGGCATGGATTGGTTGTATGCTCGTTATGCTTCCATTAATTGCAGGACCCGATCAGTAGAGTTTTGATTCCCGGGTCAGCTAGTCTTAGAATGGAAGGGTAGTTCAGTTGTGCCTGTAGGTCACTTCGTTTCCTACCTCAAGGCCAGGTGTCGAGGGTTTCTCAACAATTGCAGCGCCTTTGACTAAGTTGACTCAGAAGAAGGTGTAGTTTCAGTGGTCGGAGGCTTGTGAGAAAAGCTTCCAAGAGTTGAAGGCTCAACTTACTTCGGCACCAGTATTGACACTACCCCAGGGTAACGGTGGTTTCGTGGTGTATTATGATGCTTCCAGAGCTGGACTTGGGTGTGTGCTGATGCAGCGTGGGAGGGTGATAGCTTATGCCTCTCAACAGTTGAAAGTGCATGAAAAGAATTACCTGGCAAATAATCTTGAATTTGCCGCGATGGTGTTCTCATTAAAGATAGGATGACATTACTTGTATGGGGTCCACGTGGATATATTTACGGACCACAAGAGCTTGCAATATGTGTTCACACAGAAGGATCTAAATCTTCGGAAAAGGAGGTGGTTGGAGTTACTTAAGGATTATGACATGAGGGTCCTTTACCACTCGGGCAAAGCTAATGTTGTTGCGGATGCGCTTAGTAGACTCTCAATGTAGAGTGTGTCCCATGAGGTTGATGGGAAGAAGGAGATAGTGAAAGATGTTCACCGGCTTGCGAGGCTGGAAGTTAGATTGATCGATTCGTCCGATGGTGGTGTTGTTATGCATAACGGGTCGGAATCATCCTTGATAGTTGAGGTTAAAATCCAGGCAAGATGAGGATCCAATATTGAGGAAGCTGAAGGAGGCGGTGCAGAATCAGAAAGTGGAGGTTTTCTCCCAAGGGGTAGATGGTGTGCTACGATACCAGGGTCAACTATGTGTTCCGGATGTTGATAATTTGAGAGTTCGGATATTGCATGAGGCACATGGTACCAGATATTTTTTTCATCCAGGATCCACGAAAATGTATCGAGATTTGCGATAAGTGTATTGGTGGGATGGTATGAAAAGGGATATTGCGGAGTTCGTAGAAAAACGTCCAAACTGTTAGCAAGTAAAAGCCGAGCATCAAAGACTTGGAGGTGTACTTCAGGATATTGCCATCCCCACTTGGAAGTGGGAAGAAGTCAATATGGACTTCATTATAGGTCTACTTGGTACTCGCTGGCAATACGACTCCATTTAGGTTGTGGTGGACAGGTTGACGACTCAATACAACCCGTGATGTGATCCTACGAGCCGTAGTAGCAGCCGTGGAATGGATCAGAAAAAATGACTCCAAGCCTCAACCTATGATTCATCCTACGGACCATACCTCAGTGGTACGAGTCATAGGATTTACTCGTAGGTCACCAGGTAAGTTTCTTCAACAGGGTTGCGTACGAGTCCAAGGGACGAGTCGTAGGTACTTTCTATGACTTGTGGTATGACTCATGACGGGTTAAAATAGGCATTAATACCCGACTCGGCCCAATTTTTTTTAAATTTTCCTTTACCTATTTGAAACCCCATAAACAACCTCTCCCTCGCTTAAACACTCAATGGCACGACTCAAACCCACTCCCCCTACCCGTAACTCAAAATCACTGAAAAGTCAAGAAAAATTCTTACTCGACCCAAGTTTTGAAAACCTTATTCGTTCATTCACAAGTTGATGAAGCATCAATCAAGTAAGTTTGTTGTGTTAAACATTTCTAAGTTTCATATATTGAGAGTGATTGTGTCAAAACCCTTGTGAGTCACTCACTAGGCTCGAAACTTGATTTTGAAAAAGAGACAATGATCAGGGTGTTGTGTAATTGTCTTTTTCGACAAAAGAGATGCAAAATTTCGATGAACTTTGGTCTTGAAGCACAATGAGTTATGGGTAGTAGGTCAAAAAGGGGAGGATTGGGTATGGGTTAAATGGAGTTAATGATGAGCCTAGACCAGGGGGGAAATCTGAGTACCTTCTAATGTGAAAAAGAACCCTTGAAAACTAAGAAAAGAAAATCTGGAAGTGGTATGATGCACAGTATGGGTCGTAGGTTGCTACTATGAGTCGTACTGAGCACTCGTACCACCAAACTGAACAAAGTTGCAGAAAATGTCTTTCCTATGACTCGTGGAATCAACTTACAGGTCGTACCATGAGTCGTAGAATAATTCATAACAATATTAATGCAGGGCTTCATTAGACGACACAAGGTACGGATTGTACCTTTATCGTACGGGTTGTACCTGCGAGTCGTACTGAAAAACTATTGTATTTTTGGGACTTCTCACAAGTCATACCTTCATGGTACAACCCGTAGTGAGGACCTGTGATGAGAATCTGAACATCTTCTTTCTAATTATTCTTTTACAAAAATGAAATACTAACTTCTTTCTCTACAAGTACAATGACATATAAACACCGAGCAGGAAAAACAAAAGCTCGATGGACACTAATTGATGAAACAACTGAGTCGTAGTCTGACAAGGAAGGAGACTCACCTAGTGGTTCAATTAAAGAGTATCAAGTAGAAACTTCAGGCAGACAAAACAAAATCCCGACGGACACTGATTGATGAAACAACTGAGTCAGAGTCTGACAAGGAAGGAGACTGACCTAGTGGTTCAATTGAAGAGTATCAAGTAGACACTTCAGACACTGATGGAACCTGAACCACTAGGGCAAGAGAAAAGGCCCAAGCTTAAGAAATCATTGCCACATCATCTCAAGCTCCCCAGTCTGAGAAGGGAGTAAGAGAGGAACAACAAAAGTTAGGAAGCGACTCCAATGCTGAAAAAGGGTTAGGGGAGACCCAAAGTGAAGAAGAAAGTGGCAGTGAAGAGTAAGAGGAGGAGGCTCCTAATGTTGCAAAAGAAAAGATCCCACCCAGAGCAAACCAGATAATTCGGTGGAGAGTGCCGAGATCCAAAGAAATCTATGAACAAGGCATCTCTCTCACTGCCAAGAATAAGCCAAGGAGGAGCATCTAAGAAGAGTTGCGGATCATGTCAACCATACTGAATGAAATTGAAAAGATGAAGCATATTTTTAGCTTTTATGGTTTTGAGTGGATGGCCAAGACTCCAACACAATACACAAAAGAGATAGTCCAGTTGTTTTATGCCAACTACTTTGCCACCATGTATGTAAAGGAAAACGAAGGGCAGAAGGTAAAAAACCAACCTCGTTTGGAGAGTGTTAAGGCCCGAGGTCGAGAGGTTGATATATCTGAGCAGACCATTGCTCGAATGATGTATGGACCACAGTTTGTGCCAATCAGTATGATGGTAGAGTATGATTAAAGGGTGGAGGCAATGAAACAGATTAGATCCCTGACTATGCTGGAGCGACAGAGGTAGCTGCAATGGCTAGCAGAGGTGATTGTTGAGAAGAAAGATGAAGCTGAATGGGTTATAGGTGGAGAGAGGGTAACCAAGAACTCACTGAACTTCATAGCTAAATCATTTTGGACACTAGTGCGCCATCAGTTAGCACCTACGGTCAACGACAACACATTGAGTGTTCACAGAGCGGCTTTGGTGGCATGCTTCATGCCTCGTTAACCCATCAATATTTCGAGGATCATAGCATATGAGATACGAGACTAGGTAGTGGGAGTAAGCATGACTATCCCATTCTCGAGTCTTGCGTTCAAATTATGTATGGAGGTAAAAGTTCCACAGGGTGACGAGCGGTTTATTGGAGGCCAAAGAATTGCAGACATAGGTCTTATACGAGATGAGATGAACCCGGTAAGCAGATAAAAAATTCCCATAGAATTTCCAGCAGCCCAAACAACAGAGGACGCACAGGTGAATATCCCCAATACACAGGAGTAGAGCGAGACACCGACTATAGACACCGGTCATTCAGAGTCAGCTCCTAGCACCTCAGCTGCACCACTGCCCAATATGTAGACTCAGACACCAGCAAGGTATACCTTGGTACCATAGGACTTCCTCCAAAATCTAGTGAAACGATTGACCATGGCGGAGAAAAAGATTCAGGCGATGATGGATAATGTAAAACCATGGGTCAAGTCAGAGATAGAGGCAGCAACTCAGGCTCTAAATGCTCGCCTAGATAGTTTTGAGAGCCGATTCAATGTGAGGGTGGAGGAGCAAACAGATACTAGCAGTATCTGTGCGGAGTTGGGGGCTCTTTGGAGCCAAGTAATTGAGTTGTCATAAACGACAACCAACAGTTTTAGCAGCCCCCACTCTTCCAGACCTAGATGCCTAGGCTTGACGAGGACATTGATATAGTGACATATTGGAAGACGACCACAACTGTTGATAAAGGCAAGAAAAGAGTTGTTGAGGATATAGTGAGGAGAGTTTAAGAAAGAGGAGGAAAAAAGAGAGAAAAGAGAGCAAGCGGGCTAGAGTAGAGAGCATGTGAACTCAGGACACACATATGTCTGAGCTGCATAAGAGAGCTAGAGGAGCAGGCAGCTCCACCAAACCTCAGCACGAGCTTGCCAGTGGTTGTGACCCTTCGGGAGAGCCACATTCAGCCCTGAGAATTATAGAGGTCGTCTAAGCAGCAACAATCACTAAGAGGGGGACCACTCCCCCTATTGATACACAATTGAGCGCGCCAACCACTGCTAGCGCCACTACTGCAACGGAGGTACCACCTTCGCAAGATGACAGGAGCGCCTAGTGCACCACATGTATGTTCTCTTCCCTATGTTCTTATAAATGATGCTTCAGGGACGAATCTTACTTTTCAAAAAGTGGAGGGGGTATACTTGTGATTTTTGGGATTTTTGGGATTTTTGATTCATTTAAGGGTTTTTCTTGTCGTGTTTCTTTTTCCCTCAGGCATGCTATCTAGTAGAACCGACATGTGTAGGATTTTTAATTTTAGTTGTGTGATTTTTGTTTAATTAGAAAGTAGATTAGGAGTACTCAACCAATAAAAATGCACTAGTTTTGGTTTTTTTTAAAAAATTGACCCTATTTAAAAAATTCCTGATGCAGTAGCTATGTATTTGTGAAGACATACATGATTGTTGTTGATCTTTTGATGTCATTTAGTTTGTCAACATGAGTTGTCTTGTTAATCCATGTATAAACCAGAGAGGTGAGGTGAAAATAATTCATGTACCATGTGTGAGTGAGGTATAGTAGTTAGTTCGGTACTGTGTTGAAGATCTAGAACTTTCGTGGTTGGTCTTTGAATAGGCTAAGGATGACTGGTTAGGATATGATCATAGGCCATAAATAGTGAAAAGAATCAGAAAATTTTCATAAGAGGCTGACTCTACTACGGAAAGAAAGTATGACCCGTGGAAAGAAGGTACGAGTGGTACCATGACAGTCGTGATAAGCTTTAGAAGAATTTCAAAGTTTCAGAGTCAAGCCACAAGAGCTCTGTATGGATCATAGGATGGAAGTACGAGTCGTACCACGATCCAGCACTTAGCCAAATTCCAGCTAGTCATGCAAGGTACAAAAGGATCATACATGCCATAGGATGCTGCTACGGGTCGCAGGTGGACTCGTGATGGAGTCAGAACCAGTTATGGAAATTTACCCTGTCAGCCTTGAAAAAGGATTCTTGTATCTATATAAATACATTTTATGTTTTATTTTTAGGAGAACAGGTCAGAATAGGTCAGAAGAGATTGGAATAGACGAGAGAAGAAATTTTTAGGAGAGAAAGAGAGAATTGAGTTGGTTCAATTTGTGATCAACCTTTTCTTGAATTCTTATTGCTACTTGTTCTTCAAGATTTTGGTGATTAATTAAAGGAAGTATTTTTCTCAATCATTATTGTAAGTATTGATTTATGTTCTTAATCATAATACAATTCACAACCTTACAACTATGAGAGGCTAAAACCTCCATAGCTAGGGTTGTGGGAACCATGGTGGATTAACAAGCTAGGGTTGCACAAAGTGATNACAACCTTACAACTATGAGAGGCTAAAACCTCCATAGCTAGGGTTGTGGGAACCATGGTGGATTAACAAGCTAGGGTTGCACAAAGTGATTCTAAAACCACAAACACATATATTATATTCTCTTCATACTTAAACGTTTCATAATGGTGCGCAATATTAGGACATGCCCGAATTCTTTACTTGCTTAGGACTAAGGGGTAGAGATTAGGAAAAGAGAATTACAATGGAGCCTTGATCTTGATGATCATTTTATTAACTTGAGCTGCGGACGTAGGATAGTTATATCTGGAACTTAGTGATAATAGATAGTTTGAAACCACTCATGAGACTCAGACGAATGATTTATTATAGTCATTCAATAGGGATCGGACAATCGTTTGAATGAACCTAAGTTATCAGTTCTATAAGTAGGTATTGGTGATAATAACGAGTGTATACCTGAAAAAGTTATGAACCCATGGGAATGAAAACCCTAGTTATCCTTTAATATTGATTCAAAACCAGAATTGTAATACTTTTTTTTATTATTGATTTTCTTTAGAACCCCCAATTTTGAAGTAACTACCTCACAAGTTCACTTACCGGTTGTAATCTAGTTCTCCCATATTCCCTGTGGGTTCGACCCCAACGTCTAGTTGGGTTCTTTATTGAAAACGTCTGCTTCATACTTTAGTAAGAGGTGTGGTTTTTGCATTATAAGAAAACATACAAAAAAGCAAAGAAATGCAATCATCACATTCAAATACTGATCATATAAGTTGGCAACTAACGGAATGACTGCCTCCGAACTGAACTACATGACTGAACTAAATTCACGAATCATATATACATTCTTTGACATGAACGAAATTGGGACACATAAACATAACATGAAATTGATTAGAGTTTTAGGGGAAAAACTGATACCTCAAGCTGAAACTTATCCGGAAGGGAATAGATGCGGGTATTTAGCCATCACATCTGCTTCGGCTTCCCATGTAGCTCCCTCAACGTGCTCATTCCTCCACAAAATCTTTACTGAAGCTACTTCTTTTTTCCTTAGCCTTCGAACCTGACAATCAAATATTTCCACCGGAACCTCTTCTTAACATAGACTATCCTTCACACCTACACTCTCCACCAGAAAAACTAGAGCTGGATCACCCAAAGACTTCTTTAAGATCGATACACGAAAAATAGGATGGACTGAAGCTAATTCTATGGGCAACTCCAACTCATATGCTACCTTGCCAACCCATTTCACAATCTGGTACAGGCCAACATAACGGAGACTGAGTTTCCCTTTCTTGCTGAACCTCATCATTCCCTTCATAGGAGATACCTTCAGAAATACCCAATCATCGACCTCAAACTCAAGTTCTCTCCTCCTCACATCCGCATAGAACTTTTGGAGACTTTGAGCTATTTTCAACCTGTCCCTTATAAGCTTAACTTTGTCAATAGCCTCATGGACTGAATCTAGCCCTATCATTGCAGCTTCGCCGACTTCAAACAAACCAATAGGAGATCTACATCTCCACCCATAAAGAGCCTCAAACGGAGCCATCTAAATGATGCAATGGTAGTTGTTATTATATGAAAACTCAATGAGAGGCAAATGATCATCCCAACTACCCTTGAAGTCAATCACACATGCTCTAAACATGTCCTCGAGAGTCTGAATAGTCCACTCTACCTGACCATCTGTTTGTGGATGAAATACTATGCTTAGCTTGACCTGAGTACCAATTCCCTTTTGAAACGATCTCCAAAATTGAGAGGTAAACTGAGTACCTTTATCTGATATGATGGACAAGGGCACACCATGCAATCGAACTAGCTCCTATATGTATAATTTAGCATAATCCTCGGCTGAATTGGTAGTTTTGACCGGTAAGAAATAAGCTACTTTGGTCAACCTTTCCACGATCACCCAAATGGAGTCATACTGTCGACGAGTGCGGGGCAACCCCGTGATGAAGTCCATATTGATTTCCTCCCATTTCCAAGTAGGAATACTGATGTCTCGAAGCACACCTCCACGGTCTTTGATGCTCAACCTTCACTTATTGACAATTGGGGCACTTAGCCAAAAATTCTGCTATGTACTTCTTCATGCCATTCCACCAATAGACTTCCTGCAGGTCACGGTACATCTTGGTGGCACTTGGATGTATCGAATATCTAGAACCATGAGCTTAATGCAACATCCACTCCCTTAAATCATCAACATCCGGAAGACACAAACGATCCTGATATCAAAGCACACCATCTCCCCATTTGGAGAAGACATCTACCTTCTAATTCTGAACAGTTTCCTTTAGTTTTACTAAAATAGGATCCTCGTCTTTCCTAGATTTAACGTCGGTTACCAAGGATGATTCTGACCTATTCTAAACAATAACTCCACCATCTGTTGAGTCAATCAGATGAAGTACCAACCGTGCAAGCCGGTGCACATCCTTCACCAACTCCTTCCTCTACTCATCTACATAAGACACACTTTCCATCGAGAGCCTACTAAGAGCGTCTGCTACCACATTAGCCTTGCCCAGATAGTAAAGGACACTCATCATAATCCTTGAGTAACTCCAACCACCTCCTTTGACGTAGATTTAGATCCTTCTAAGTAAACACATATTGTAGGCTCTTGTGATCCGTAAAGACATCTACATGGACCCCATACAAATAGTGTCTCCAAATTTTCAAGGAGAATACTACCACTGCCAATTCGAGATCATGAGTCGGATAATTCTTTTCATGAGCCTTCAGCTTCCTGGAAGCATATGTTATAACCTTACCATGCTGCATCAATACAAAACCAAGGCCGATTCTCGAAGCATCACAATATACCACAGACCTATCGATACCCTCGTGTAGGGTCAACACAGGTGTTGAGGTGAGCCGACCCTTCAATTCTTGGAAGCTCTTCTCACATGCCTCCAACTATTGGAACTTCACTTTCTTCTAAAACAACCTAGTTAACGGGGATTCAATGGATGAAAACCCCTCAACAAATCTCCGATAATACCAAGCTAAACCCAAGAAACTCTTGATATTCGAAGGATTCACCAGTCTAGGCTAATTTTTCATCGCCTCTATCTTTTGCGAGTGTACCTGTACACCCTCACATGATGCCACATGACCCAAAAATGCAACTGAGTTAAAAAACTCACATTTAATGAATTTAGCATACAACTGCCGATCCTTGAGGGTCTGTAGAACCACCCTCAAGTGAGTGACATGCTCTTTCTCACTCCGAGAGTATATCAGGATATCATCTACGAACACGATCACGAACATATCCAAGTATGGATTGAACACCCTATTCATCAAATCCATAAAAGCTTCAAGAACATTCGTTAGTCCAAAAGACATAACTACAAACTTGTACTGACCATACCGAGTCCTGAAGGCTGTTTTTGGGATGTCACTCTCCCTAACCCTGATATGATGGTATCCTGATTTTAGGTCTAGTTTTGAAAAGCACTTAGCACCTTGAAGCTGGTCAAACAAATCATCAATCCCGGGGAGAGGATACCTATTTTTAATGGTGATCTTGGTCAATTGCCGATAATCAATGCACATATGAAGAGAGCCATTTTTCTTGCGAACAAATAAAACTGGTGCACCCCATGGGGATTTGCTACATCTGATTAATCCCTTGTCTAAAAGGTCCTCCAAATGCTCCTTCAACTCCTTTAGCTCAACTGGAGCCATTTTGTAAGGAGGAATACATATAGGTTGTGTATCAGGAAGAAGGTCAATACCAAAATCGATTTCCCTCTCAGGAGGAATTCCCGGTAGATCATCTGGGAACACTTCTGGATACTCACATACTACTGGAACTGATTGGATAGTCAAGGTCTAGAATGTAGCATCCTTAACCTTAACTAGATGGTACACACAACCCTTAGAAATAATCTTTCTGACCTTAAGGTAGGAAATTAAATGACCTACAAGCACAGCTGAACTATCCTTCCATTCTAAGGCGGGCTCCCCTGGAAATTAGAACTCTACCGCACGGGTTCTACTCTGGAGCGTACTTGGACAGATGAGTGAACTCTAAGGCATACTCTTGCACTGTCATCTTCACTTGTCTCAGAATCACAAATTAGGCTTCTTTAATCTCCCTCTTCTCACGAGGGAAGAACCGATCAAGAAATGCAGCATGAAACTCATCCCAACCAATAGGGCCTGCTCCCACTGCCCTACTATCCTTCCACTATTTAAACCAGATGTGCACAACCCCTTTCAAATGTTATAAGGCTAAGTCGGCGCACTCCTCTCCGGTCACCCCCATGATGTTGGTGATCTTTAGAATCTCATCAACAAACTCATGTGGATCCTCGTCCACCTTTGACCCAAGGAATTCTGGAGGGTTTATCCTTAGAAAATCTCTAACTCGTGCTACCGTCACATTCATGTTCTGAGGGACATGCGCTACCTCCTTCTATTGAGCTGGGCGGTCAAGGCCTGTGCTAGAATCTGAATGGCTTCCCTGAATTCAGCGTGGGCATCCGACTCTGATGCATGGTCCTCACGAGTTGGTGGGGCCTGTTGGTTCCCATTTCCATCCTCATGGCCGTTTCCATTTCTATTTCTTCTGTCGTTAACTTTGCAGGGAGGCATGATTCTGTAAAGGCATATAGCTCGAGTTAGAATGATAGAGATACATTTCATCGCATGACTTTTATCATGAAAGAAGGGAACATTTCTTAAATTTTTCATATCCTCTTCGTCATAAGTGTCGCGCACTTCACACCAATGAAAAAGACTCTAATTAACGCGTCTTTCAAATATCCTAAGACACTTCAAAACCTAATGATCTGATACTATGTTTTTCACGATCCGAACATAGACCGGGATCGAGACACGGGACAAGGAGCCCCGAGAGACTCCAAGTCGACCCATGGCATAAACATACATCTAACTCAATTAATAAAATCAAAAGATCAACATAATAAACATAGAGAAAGTTTGAAAATAGAATAAAATCAGAACATACAACCTGATCTGAAGCTAATTGCAATTATACCTGAATAGCCTCTACTTCTGATGAGATGATGGGACAAGACTCCAACTAACTCTCTAAATTTAAAACTGAAAGTGTAAACATAGCTGATAAGGAATCGTCCTTCGGAGATGAGGACTCACCAACAAATAATGGATATGCTACTTTGGAAGGCTGGCTAGCAATGAGGCTGAGTCTGAATATCAAAGCCCGTATCATGAAACGATACAGCATAGAGTATGCGGTCAGTACATGAAATATGTCGAGTATGTAAGGTAAGTAAAACCTCTAAGTAAGTAAAATCATTGAAAATGCATAATATAAAACATAATCAAGATAATAATCTGAGAGTAAGGCTTGCATGTTATTTTTTGAAATTATGATCTGATCATAACTGAACATCATAATTGAATCGAATGACCCAAAGATGAAATTTGATAATCATAAGTAAAACTGAACATTGGGTCAAACCTGTTGAAAATATAATATCATGACTAACGTACATGCATAACTAAAATCATGAGGAACAATGGGAGACTCATCATATAACCAAAATTACCACGATAAAGCTTACATGGTCCCGAATATTACACTCAAGTGGGCAGAGCCGTCCAAAGCCTTTCCAGGGCTAAGGACGCTACCATGATATCAAGGTCAAGCTAAATGCCCCTTGGAGAAGGGGAAAGCTCACAAAGGAGGTCCTGAATAATCTGAACATACCTACGTTGGCTCGTAGTTCTGAGGCATAGGGTTGACTGACCCTTAGCCTACTCGGTGTTATACACTACTCCTAAAAATATGCATATGCTCTCCATCGTTTTTCAATGAAGCTGACCATATTCTAATGACGAAGCTGAATAATCATATATATATAAAATCTAAAATTAAACATGAGGAGCCTTGGCTCAAACCATACTACAAGATGAACATAATTGGGAGTCTACACTCCAAAACCATGTGACATGAAATCATAAATCATGCTTGAACATATCGGTTTTCCCAATACTTAAACATGCTTGAAAATACTTGATTCACTTGAAAACATGATAATAGACATGGATAACTTGAAAATATATTTTTCTCATAAATATCTCATCATAGTTAAACATACATCATAGATCTAAACATTAATGAACTTTCATGGATGGGCATCATAATTTATAAAATCTTGAAAACATAATTTATAATTGAAAATATTGTAAAACTTTCCCATAAATCATAATTCCACAATAGAAACATGCTTAGACCATACCTATGGTATAAACTTAGGGAATTCATGCATTGAGTTAAAATCCCATAAAATCAACATGTAGATTTTCATAAATTAGAGAGGGATTGTGCATGGGTGTGAACAATTTCACCCATTCATAACCCTAAATACCTAAGAGAATCTGATTCTACAATCTCCTTGATTTTCCAAAGAAGAATTAAGGAAGAACTTGGAAGGACTAGACTTGATCACCTCTCAAAACCTCTAAGCTTTCATGCATGAATTATGAATGGCATAGAATGAACTTACCCTTCTTAAAAATCACTATTCAGAGCTTAAAACGATGTAGTTTAGACCTTAGGATCATAGAAATTGATCTGGGGCATATTTATATGCCCAAGTGATACTCAAATGCATCGGTTTTGCCTTGTTTAGCCAACAATGTTAGTACATTCTCGTGTAAATTGTAGG
>JACEIK010000423.1:339667-356443 GCA_018107945.1 Datura stramonium | reverse complement strand
TACCTTAACCTCGGGTTATCCGACTATCGGACGAAGCTCGGTCAGTACTCCAGCTATTTCTCCCAACTGCATTCATATATATATCAATTAGGACTAATTAAACCAATATTCCGAAAGAAAATGTCACTTTCGATATATTTATAGCCTAAACTTAGGTTTATCGAAAGACGGTCGAAAACTTGCTATTTCTCAAAAGTCCAGAAGGGAGAAGTATTCACTTTAAGGCTAGGAGCACTTTCACACTAATTTGGAGCAATTCAACTTACCTTAGCCCGATAGCACGATGATTTGTCGGCCGAATTTCGCGAAACTAAATCTGTAAGAATGCTCCCTGCTGCTAAATACCTCGGTATCTGAGGTTAATTTGGATTTGGACTACGTTTGACAGTGTAATCGAGCGATAATTTATAATCCCCTTCGTACTCTCTCTGTTTCTTGCGGTTTCTAGAAATTATATTATGGTAATTAATCAATTAAACCGAAGTGGGGGCTTTATATACTTGGGCCTGGACAGGCCCAACGTGTCACGGAGCCAACGCGGAGGCCCCACCTCCGTGACANCTGCCCCGGCTCCTTCCGCGATGGTTCGACAGGTTTCTCGTCCGATCTTTTCCCGGGCCTTTTTCTAGCATGTATGGCTTTCAAATACGCTTAACCAACAGGCGAATAGGCCATCTATGTGTCGCGAATTTACGGGGTGTAACAGCACCCAACAAGGAGTTGGGGTCAAATTACATAGAGACTACTTGAAGCCCATACTATCCATTGCTAAACAATAAAGTATTGCAAAATTAGAATCTAGTTGGACTGAGAGTAATAGAATTTAACTATGACTACAAAATGTACTAAGTTGGGGTTATGAGAAACTAGAGATAATTCAAGAGAAGTGACCCCAATATTGGGTCGATCCCCCTAAATCACCCAATGAAAGAATTGAGAGAGGGCTAAGTCTAAACATGCTAGCAATTTACATAGCAAAACCCATGGGTATCTTTCCATAGCACCATAAGTGTCAATCTATTCCAATTTTTTTGAATTGAAGAGAATTCCCTTCTACCCAATTGCTTGTTGCCAATTTAGAATTCAACCTATGTCTACGAGAACCTATTCAACAAGGTTTATGGCTTGAGTCATTGTTGATTGATGCTAACCCAACCGAAACTTGCTCTTTCAAGCCTCATAAGGGTAATTAGGGCTGGATTGGATGATTCTCATTATCTATCACAAATTACAATGCAAAAATCAACCAAATGTTCATAAGCCCAAACTCAATTTTATCAAATTGGGATCATTAGGTTCATAATCGTAGATTTGTGTTTAGTTACCCATGGATAGAAGAAGAAGAAAAGAAAAGTTATAAGACATTATTACCAAAACAAATTGAAATCTTTACTTGATAGAAGAGAATATTCAATCACAAAAACTAGATCTACAATTTATTTGAAACTAGGGCTAAAAGTAACTAAGTTCTACTCTCTACACTAGGTATGAACTAAGCAATGTAAATATTACTGAAAATTTACTAGAAAAATATATTTATACTATGCCCCAAAAAGCCAATTTAATTTAAACAACGTAATGCGAGGTGTTCAGGGACGGACCTCCTTTGGACCGCCTTATACTTTCCTTCTTCAGTGCCTTGACTTATCATCCTTTGAGAGACGAACCATCCTTTGGAAAGACGGCCCATACTCTACTCCATACTTTAGAAACCCATTTTGCCAAGATTTAATCAAATAATGAATTGACAGACCATTCTTTTGGAAGTCGGTCCGTCCTTTAAATCGTGCTTTAAGGACCCATTTTACCAAGTTTCTGGAATCTGCATCTAGGAAGAGATGGATTAAGGGGTGAACCGTCCTTTAGACAAACGGTCCGTCTGTTGCCTCATCTATTGAGCAGTTTTCTATCCTAAACTCCTTTCTTATTTCAATGTCTTTGGATCTGGAAACATAGAAAAATAAGGTCAGTTTCTACATAATTTAACTTCTAATGGTGTGAAAAATTCTATGAAAAGATGCAAATATGTGTCGTTAATTCCCGATACATCAACACTCCCAAGTTGAAGCATTTTCTTTCCCTCAAACAAATTAATGTCCCAGATTCACAAATTATCGTGACTAGAGTGATTGTCAACAATATCTACCAATACAAAATATTCAGTCCATCCACCCCCTTCATCAATCAAAACATAGTTTTCTTGTAACCATTTAAAGTAAGCATGAAACCTTTACTTATGACATTATCTCAACAGGCACAAACCCAAATTAGAGAAGTGAAACATGTTAGCCATTCAAATTCATATGCCCTCACAATTAGACTAAGAAAAGTGGCCTTTTCTAGAAAAGTGACAACATACATAACAAGGACACACAAGAACAAGAGAGATGAGAAATGCAGTCAACTCTCATACGAGATTTCACAAGATAGTTCACAACTACCAGATTCTTGCCCATTTACTCAAATGCCTTTTTTTTTGAATATTCGGGTTGAGATCACAGAAAGACTTTTGTAAGCTTGTAATGAAGGTTAGAGGGCTAGTAGGATACAATTTAGGCTTTTAGTGACTCACTTACTATCCTTGACTACTTCATCACGTTTCCACAATATTTTCACCATTTTGATCCCTTCTTTTCATCCCTTCTCTTGTTTTGGCAACTTTTCACACCCAAAGGTGTTTTTGTGTGCTCAAAGATCACTTTTCTATTTTTCTATTTTGCTTTTTCTTTTTTTCTTTTTAGATCATAGCTCAACTACACCTTAGCTATTCTCTTACCACATCTTTTTGGCCTATTTCTTTCTTTTCCTACTTATTACCCCCAACTTACAGTATTTTACTCATTTTTCATATCTTTTCAATGTGTCAAGGATGATGAGTTCAAAAGAGAGTCAACTTTTGAATTGGTTTAAGCTTTTATTGCGGTTGATAAAAAAAAGTCAAAAGGCTCAAAGAGGGAGACTAGGGATACATGTATTATTTGGTAGGTCTCTTTAGGAATAAGTGCTTGTGTAGTACAAAGAAAGCCTAAGTTCATATTTACAACCCATAGTCAATCCTTGATGCAACAACCAGTAGAAAAGAAAGTTCTAGCGTGTGATTACATCAAGTGAACAAGCAAATTTTCCTTCCATATATTGGCATATGGATATAAAAATAACTGACACATCACTCTCAATTAGGAAGAAATTGCCAAAAATTCATGTCACAAATGGAGATATACTACTCAAAATCAAATGGTTGTGGTAAAAATTTTGAGGGGGCCCTTGTTTTCAAAAAAATCAGCTCAAGCATGCAAATAGCTAAATTGCTACCAGCACCTAAGTAAAAATTCAATCTATTTATCCTACGATGAATCAACAAAGTTGGTTGGTACCCTTAAGAAAGTCACCTATAAAGTTCATCATCGAGCCTATGCACTAAGAGACTTAACTACCTTTATTTTGCTAAATTCAACAGAAAGTAAGCCTCCCAGGAAGGAAAATATGGCTAGGAAAACCAAGAAAGGCTCTATACTGTAAAAGAAAAAAGAAGTTAGTCTAAGAAAGAAAAAAAAGAATCTATACTAAGAAAGCTATACTAAGAAAACTAAGAAATTGGACTACATTGTGTTGCCATCCCACACATTCACAGGTTCAATCAAAACATATGCATGCCAAATGATACCCCCCCCCATCCTAAGATGGTGTCGTGCCCTAAATGCATAAACAACAACAAAAGAAAAAATAAGGGTTGTAGAACTTCCTATTTGGCTGCAGCAGAGGTGGCAATGGACGATTAGTCATATGTACAGTCTCTTGAATGAACTGTCCGTCCCTCTGCCCATCCATGAGGGATAAAAATTTAGGCCTTTTATTTTGATTGATTTTTCTTCAATATGTTAAGTATGCCTACAACAAACAATACTCATTGGTCCCAAATGCTTGGGTTTCCTCCTAAGAAGTGTTTAGTTTAACGTCGTGACACGATGAACATGAGGTGATTTTGCTATTCTAAAGCTGGACAATATCTCAAACGGAATTTCTCCAAAATCCTTTCTTCGTATGTGATGCCCAAATAATTCTTAACCCATCAACTATTCACCTTGAAGATTTGGGTCCCATTTTCTGTTTCCAACTCCATAGTCCTATAGGAGTAACACTCACTACCTTGTATGGCCTTGACTACCTTGTTTTCAACTTCACAAAAAATAGTTTTAGTCTAGAATTTAACAGTAACACATGACTTCTTGGGTGAAACTCATGACGTTGAATCTTCTTATCATGTAGATATTTCATCTTTTCCTTGTAGAGGACTACATTTTCGAAGGAGTAGAACAAAAATTCATCTGATACATTTGATTAGCTTATTCTGAACTTTGTAGCATCATCCGATTCAACGTTCAGTTTCTTCGAGGCCCATAGTTCTCTGTGCTCCAACTCTATCGGCAAATGGCAAGCTTTGTCAATGACCAACCAGTAAGGAGAAGATCCATTTGGTGTTTTATATTCAATTATATATGCCCATAATGCATCATCTATTTTTCTAGACCAGTCGATCTGATTTGCATTAATAGCCTTAGCTAGGATGTTCTTGATTTCCTTATTAGACACCTCCACTTGGCAAATTGTTTGCGGGTGGTATGGGGTTGCCATTTTATGCGTTATTCCATATTTCAAGTGTATGTTCTAGAAAGCTTTCTTACAGAAATGAGATCCTCCATCATTTATTATGCATCGAGGAGTGCCAAACCGAGTGAAGATGCTTTTCTTAAGGAATGCCATCACACTCTTCGCCTTATTCTTAGGCAATGCTATGGCTTCGACTCGTTTGGACACATAATCTGCTGCCACTAGAATGTATCTCATCCCATAAGAGCTCACAAAGGGGCCCATAGAGTCAATGCCCCTAACATCAAACAACTCAACTTCTAAGACAAAGTTTAGGGCAATCTTTTGTCTCCTCGATATAAATTCTTGTTGCTGACATTAATCACAAGCTTGGGAAAACATATTAGCATCATAATATGTAACACCCCAAAAGTTTCTATGACCAAACCAAAGACAAGTAGTAGGTTCTATAGAAACCTACGATAATGACTGACAGTTGTGGTGAGCTGACAGTTTTCCCAAACTAGTGATAATGACTCGTGGAATGAGTTGTAGGTTAAGGTTGAGTCATGGTCAGGAATCATGATGAGCTCCTGGATATCATATCTTGGACCTACGAGTTAGGGTAAAACCTCTTGTTTGGTGTGATGGGTCGTGGGAAAAAGTCATGGTATCTAATTTAGTGGAAGACTTGGGATAAGTAATGAGCCACGACATTACTTGTTGTAGGTAACAACGAGTCATTATATGTAGTTGTGGAATGATAGTATGGGGATGGGGACCCCTAACAACGAGCCATGGTGTAACACCCTAAAAGCCCTAAGATCAGACCAGGGGTTGAAGTGGAGAAAAGAGGATTTTCTGCACCAAGTCATAGGAATATTTGTCCAGTGACCTGTAAGGTGCACCACAAGTCGTTAGGTGACTCATGGAGTGAATTTTGGACTTGGTTGAATATTTGTATTTTGGGTTGACCATGGGTGAGGCCACGAGTCGTGGTCAGGACAATGAGTGATTAGGTCACTCGTGGTCATAGGTTGTCTTGAAGTGGAAAATTTAGGCAAAGCTGGTTACGACTTGGTCATCATGAGTCGTGGTGTCCCTCGTGGTGACGCTTAGAAGATAAGTTCCAGTATTCGCCATGAATGTCCAGTCCCTCGTTGGGACTGGCAGTGTGTATTTTTCTATGAATTTATTAAGGGCTTTTTTGTAATTCCAAATACACACAGGTTAGTCCTTAGCAGGTTTAGGTGCTTGTTTCGGGTGTGGGAAGCCCAGCTTTCCTAATACAGGCTCGGATATTTAGGCCCAGTCCCGTTATTAGCTAAATCTGCAACATTAGCACTTATCGGCCAGAGTAGGTGAGTCATCATCTTTCGAGGGACCTTTTTTTCAGTTGTATTTAGTAATTTCAATTTTAGTCATTAATAAGTTAGTTGGGGTATTTTCCCATCAACTCATCGTTAGTAGAGGCTTTTCAGATATAGCATGTAATCAGCTTTGGTTTTGGGTGATGTATTCTGACGTTATGAGATTATCAAACTTCTGCTATATTAATTATGTTGATCTTCCACTTTATTGTTATTGAGTTAGATGATATGTTCATTCCATGGGTTGACATGGAGCCTCTCGGGGTTCTTTGTCCCCTGTCTCGATCCGGGCCTATGTTCGGGTCATGAAAAACTTGATATCAGAGCATTAGGTATTTAAGTGTCCTAGGGTGTCCGAATTCCAAGTTAAGTGTAGTCTTTTTCATTAGGATGAAGTGCACCACACTTATGATGAAGAGGCTACAAGACGTTTAGGAAATGTTCCCTTCTTTCATGATATAAGTCGTGCGATGAAATGTCTCTCTATCCTTCCAACTTGTGCTATATGCTTTTGTATAAATCATGCCCCCTCGCTTAGTTAAAAGAAGAAGTACGGGAATGAAGATGGCCACAAGAATGGCAATGGAGAGGGGCACCAGCAGGCCCCACCAGCCCATGAGGAGCATGTACCCGAGCCGATTTCCCACGCTAAGTTAAGGGCCGCCATACAGATGCTAGCTCAGGCCATGACTGCTTAGGTCAATTAATAGGCGTTAGCACATGTCCCTCAGAGTGGGAATGTGGAGGCAGCAAGAGTCATAGATTTTCTTAGGATGAACCCTTCGAAGTTTCTTGGATCAAAGGAGGACGAGGATTCACACGAATTTATTGATGAGGTTCAAAGATCACCCAGATCATGGGGGCGACCGGAGAAGAGTGCGCTTATCTATCCTCGTACAAGTTTAAAGGGGTTGCGCACATTTGGTTCAACAAATGGAAGGATAGTGGAAGTCAGAGAACGCCCTATTGGTTGGGATGAGTTTCATGCCATATTTTTGGATCGATCTTCCCTTGTGAGATGAGGAAGATCAAAGTAGCCGAGTTTGTGAACCTAAACGAAGGAAAAATGATAGTTCAAAAGTATGCCCAGAAGTTCACTCGCTTTTTCAAGTATGCACTTGAGATGGTTCTAGATCAAAGAGCCCGAGTGAGTTGGTTTATGCATGGAATAGAAGACTAATTGGTTAGGGATTGCCAAATCACAATGCTTCTTTAGGATATTGGCTTTGCTTGGGCTAGGACTAATAACTTCGGATTCTTCTAGTAGAGACCTAGTGGGCACCATCGACAGTCCCACCACTGATATTTAGCCCTAGTGCCTTTGACTATGAGTGTGCTATCTAGATCCAGGTGCGGTCATGGGGGACGAGCATCAGGCTCTAGAGGTCAGAGTAGCAGACTCGCAGACACCAACACTCCAATGTGTAGTAGATGTGGCCAGAGACACGTGGGTCAATGCTTAGCAGGTTCAGGTGCTTTTTTCGAGTGTAGGAAGCCTAGACATATGCTTAGAGATTTCCCAACAACCAGACAGGGTCATGATAGGGGTCGAGACCCAGCCTCCAGTTTAGCAGCTCCACCAGCACCCCCAACTCAGCAGGGGGCATCTACTAGTGCGGGTGGTGATCAACGTCAAAATAGATTCTATGCCCTAGCATCCCATCGGGAGCAGGAGGTCTCCCAGATGTAGGTACTGGTATTATGAGTATTCCACCTTGATGTATGTGTATTGTCAGATCTAGGGGCTACTTTATCCTTTATGACGACCTATGTTGATAGTAGTTTCGGAGCCAGTCTTGAAATCTTGTAAAAATATTTCTCAGTATGTATTCCAGTCGGTGATTCCGTTATAGCTCGACAGGTATATAGAAATTTCCCTGTCCCAATACTTCAGAAAGTCACCTCAACAAATTTAGTAGAGTTAGCCATGACTGATTTTAATGTTATCTTCGACATGTATTAGATACATGCATTCTATGCCTCAGTTAATTCTAGAACCCGTGCAGTAGAGTTCAAATTTCGGGGTGAGCTAGTCCTAGAGTGGAAAGGTTGTTCAGTTATGTCTGTAGGTCATTTCATTTCCTACCTTAAGTCCAGAAATATGATTTGTAAGTGTTGCGTGAACCATCTAGTTAGGGTTAAGGATGCTACTTTTGAAACCCCCACTATCCAAATAGTTCCTGTAGTGTGTAAGTATCCAGAGGTGTTTCCAGAGGATTTATCGGGAATTCCTCCCAAGGGGGAAAACGATTTTGGTATTGACCTTCTTCCCGATATGAAGCCTATATCTATTCCTCCTTACATAATGGCTCCAGCCGAGTTAAAGGAGTTAAAGGAGTAGTTGAAAGATCTCTTAGACAAGGGTTTCATCATACCTAGAAAATCCCCATGGGTGCGCCAATTCTATTTGTCTGCAAGAAGGATAGTTCTCTTCGTATGTGCATTGATTATCAGAAATTGAACAAAGTTACAATCAGTAACAGGTATCCTCTTCTCAGGGTGCTAAGTTCTTTTCGAAGATAGACCTTAGGTTTGGTTACCATCAGCTAAGGGTTCGGTAGAGTGACATCCCGAAGACAGACTTCAGGACTCGATATGGTTAGTATGTGTTTGTAGTTATGACTTTTGTACTAACAAATGCACTTGCAGCTTTCATTGATCTAATGAACAGGGTGTTCAAGCCTTACTTTTATATGTTCGTGATTTTGTTCTTAGATGACATCCTTATATACTCTCGGGGCGAGGAAGAGCATGCCGCTTATTATAGGGTGGTGCTGCAGACTCTGGAGGATTGTCAGTCATATGCTAAATTCAGTAAATGTGAGTTTTGGTTGAACTCAGTGGCATTTTTTGTCATGTGGAGTCAAGTGAGGGTGTACATGTAGACTCTCAAAAGATAAAAGCGGTGAAGAAATGGCGTAGACCAGTGAATTCTTCAGTCATCAGGAGTTTCTTGGGTTTAGCTAGTTACTATTGGAGGTTTGTTGAGGGGTTCTCATCTATTGTAGCACCGTTGACCAAACTGACCCCGAAAAAATTGAAATTTCAATTGTCAGAGGCTTGTGAGAAGAGTTTCCAAGAGTTTAAGACTCGACTCAAATCAGCACCAGTGTTGACCCTACCTGATGGCACTGATGGGTTTGTGGTATATTTTGATGCCTCAGGGATCGACCTTGGTTGTGTACTGATGTTTCACGGTGAGGTCATAGCTTTTGATTCCAGGCAGCTGAAGATCCACAAAAAGAACTACCCGACTCATGATCTCGAATTGGCAGTGGTAGTATTTTCCTTGAAGATTTGGAGACACTATCTATGTGGGGTTCGTGTAGACGTGTTTACACACCACCAAAGCTTGAAGTGGGTGTTTACCCTAAAGGATTTGAATCTACATCAGAGAAGGTGGTTGGATCTTTTGAAGGATTATGATATGAATGTCCTCTACCTTTCGGGCAAGGCTAATGTGGTGGTAGATGCTCTTAGCAGGATTTTCATGGAGAGTGTGTCCCATATAGATGACTAAAAAAAGGAGTTACTGAAGGATGTACAATGGCTTGCACGGCTAGGAGTCCATCTTTTTGACTCGACAGATAGTGGTTTTATTATTCAGAATGGGTCAGAATCATCCTTAGTGATCGAATTTAAAGCTAGAAAAGATGAGGATTCCATTTTGGTATAGTTGAAGGAAGCCGTTCAGAATCAGAAGGTAGAAGTCTTCTCCAAAAGGGGGATATGGGGTGTTTCGATATCAAGGTCGCTTTAGTTTCTGGGTGTTGATGATTTGAGAGATCGAATGTTGCATGATGCTCATGGTTCTAGATACTCTATACATCCAGCTGCCACCAAGATGTAGCGTGACCTACAGGAAGCCTATTCGTGGAGTGGCATGAAGAAGGGTATAACAGAGTTTCTGGCTAAGTGTCCAAATTATCAACAGGTGAAAGTACAACATCAATGACCTGAAGGTGTTCTTCAGGATATTAGTATCCCTACTTGGAAGTGGGAGGAGATCAATGTGGACATTATCATAGGGTTGCCTTGCACTCGTTGACAGTATGACTCTATTTGTGTGGTTGTGGACAGGTTGACTAAGGCAGCTCATTTTCTACTTTTCAAAACCATTGATTCAGCGGAGGATTATACTTAGTTGTGCATTCTAGAGTTAGTTCAGTTGCATGGAGTACCATTATCCATCATATCAGATAGAGGTACTCAGTTTACCTCCCAATTTAGGAGATTCCTTCAGAAGGGACTAGGTACTCATGTCAATCTTAGCACAGCCTTTCACCTGTAGAGAGATGGTCAGGTCGAGCGGACTATTTATACTCTTCAAGATATGTTGAGAGTGTTTCAAGGGTAGTTGGTAGGATCATTTGCCTCTCATTCAGTTTATATATAATAACAACTACCATTTAACATTCAGATGGCTCCGTTTGAGGCTCTCTATAGGCAGAGATGTAGGTCGCCAATTGGTTGGTTTGAAGTCGGTGAAGTTACAATGATAGGACCAGATTCAGTTCATAAGGCAATGGAGAAAGTTCAGCTTATAAGGTATAGGTTGAAAATAGCTCAGAGTCGACAAAAGTCCTATGCGGATGTGAGGAAGAGAGAAATTGAGTTTGAAGTCAATGATTGGGTGTTTCTAAAGGTGTCTCCCATGAATGGAGTGATGTGGTTCAGAAAGAAAAGGGAAACTTAGGCCCCATTATGTTGGTCTGTATTGGATTGTGAAACGGGTTGGTAAGGTAGCTTATGAGTTTGAGTTTCCCTCAGAATTAGCTTTAGTTCATGTAGTTTTCCATGTATCGCTCTTAAAGAAGTGTTTGGGTGATCAAGCTCGGGTTGTTTCGGTGGACAGTGTGTGAAAGTTAGCCTTAGTTATGAGGAGGTTCCGATAGAAATACTTCGTCATCAGGTTCGAAAGCTAAGAAACAAAGAAGTAGCCTCAGTCAAGGTTTTGTAGAGGAACTAACATGTTGAGGGAGCTATGTGGGAAGCCAAAGCAGGTATGATGGCTAAAAACCCACATAAGGTTCGGAAGCTAAGAAACAAAGAAGTAGCCTCAGTTAATGTTTTGTGGAGGAACCAACATGTTAAGGAAGTTACGTGGGAAGCCGAAGTGGATATGATGGCTAAATACCCACATCTATTCCCCTCCGGCTCAATTTCAACTTAAGGTGTCCGTTTGCTCCATAGTACTCTATTTAATTTCATGTCCAGCTCATGTTCCATAGTTTCTTTCATGTTAATGAATGTATGTGTGATTTAGGAATTCACTTCAGTCATGTAGTTCAGTTCGGAGTCAGTCACTTCGTTAGTTTTCAGCTTTTATGTATAGTATTTGAGTATGATGATTGCATTTCTCTGCTTTTCAGTACGTTTTCCCACATTCAAGGACGAAGGTTCCTAAGGGGGAGATATTTTAATATCCCCAAAACCCTATGATCATACCTAGGAGTTGAAACAGAGAAAACAAGATTTCCTGCGTCAGGTCACAGGACGAGTCATCCAGTGACCCGTTGGGTGCGCCACGAGTCGTTATGAAACTCATGATGTGGAGGAAAAGATGGCTATGGATGGTGATCTAGGGGTTGACCACGGGATAAGGCTTGATATATGGTCAGGACCACGAGTGATTGGGATGGTTGTGGTCAAGAACTGAAGTGGATTTTGAGATGATTGGCAGTGTTCCCCAAGAGAAGTCACCACGAGACGTCAGGTACACCACGAGTCATGGTGTCCCTCGTGGTGACCAGCAGGGGTATGCTTTCCAGTGTTTGTGGCGAGTGCAGGCCATGAGTCATTCTCTTAGGTAACGGATCGTCCAGTCCCTCATTGGGACTGACAGTGTATTTTTCCCTACGAATTTATTAAGGGCTTTTTGATAATTCGTAAGTTTCTATAGCACAAACTAAGTCTTTTAAGCTCTGAATAGAGTGTTTTAAGAGGGGAAAGTGATGACTTGGTAATTTACAAACTCATTAGGCTCTAAAACTTTAGTTTTTGTTTCGGTTCTTGAGGTGATTATTTAGATTTTATGCTCATTTTGCTTTCATTGTATGCAGATGGCTAAAAGTGAAAAAAATGGAGAAAAAAGAAGGAAGTGTGGGTGAATCAGCGATTTGCAGACGTAAACCGGTGAAACGCCAGCCAAGGGCCGAGTCTGACTACCTCAAAGGAGTAATGCCATTGGCGGTTCGTGACTAGCCAGCGGTGAGTCGCCGATCCAGTCGCCAAATGATACTCAAAAGTTCTGAAACAAAAGGCTTGAAGACTCGGCGCTTCACGGATTCAGATCGGCGAAACACCTGGTGAATTGTCGGTACTCACAGGAATTTAATGAAGATGCCGAAAAGACAACCGTCAGTTCACGGATTGTAACCGGCGAACCGCCGGTGCTTCCGTCGATTCCAAAATGGTGCTCATAAAGGTATAATCGTCCAACACTGAAAAGGAGATGAAAAGTGCCTACTTTTTAGGGTATAAATAGAGATAAAGTACTTTGTACTCAGGAAGGCAGAGAGAGACAGAAATAGAGAATTTGAATAGAGAACAAAAGCTTACATCACATCATCTTTTCTGGTTTCAGCAAAAGAATATTCTCTTAGCTGAAAGAGGAGGATTTTGAGTGAAAATTGTAGAATGTACTCTGTTCTATTTCCTCTTGTACTACTAAGCTTCAGCTATTTTTGAAGATTATTTTGTGAAGTTGATTTATCTACTCTTGCTATTAAAATTAATGATGTTGTTGATGAATATGGTTTTGAATTTCTTAACTATGAGTAGCTAAAATCATTAACTAGAGGTATGTGATGATGAATACTTAATTGGATTGGGTATTGCTAGAGTCTTCTTCATCTTGTTCAATTAAGTGTAAATCTACTAGATTCTCTTCAATTTATAAATTAAGATCCATTGATTATGATATGGGTCTATTTATCTTGCTTGATTGTTGCTTGAGAGAGAATAATTAAGTATTGGAAGAGAATCTAGCAGTGGGCATGCATAAGAGATTGTGAAATTAAGCTAGGAATAACTGAAATTGCTTTCTTATTTCTTATTGGCAACTAATAGCTAGGAATAGTGCAGTTGCTAATCTAAATCAAATCGGATTAAGCTAAATTATTGTTATAGTTTTGATAAAACTCTAGCAAGAGGTGGTCAATAGGATGAGAAGATAAGATTACCCACTTCCGAGATTATTTACATTTATTTAACTCACAAGATGATCTGGCATGTACCGATCTAGTTACTATTTCATCTACACTGCACCTCTACTATTTCACACCCTTGTTGACAACTTAGCTGATCTTGCTATTTTACTACGCTAAATCAACCAATACAACTTTCCAAAAATTTAAACTCCCCTAATTTTTTAAATTAAATCTAGGTGATGCAAACTAATATCAATTTCTCAATAAACACTAGAAATTATCATTCCCTAGTCCTCATGGGATTTGACCCCGGCATTCGTTGGGTTACTTGTTTTGATACTTCGGCCCTGTATATTCTTTGAATTAAGGAAAATATTTTGGACGTTATCAAAAATTGTGCCGTTGCCTGGGACTAGTGCTTGATGATCTTGTGTTGATTGTTACGTAAAATAGTTTTGCATTGTAGTTACTTAACGCGAGTGTGCTGTGTTTCTAGGAGCTCATAACCACATGAGTCATCACTCCCAATTAGGGGATAGCTCAGTGTAGGGTAACATGGAACTCGAGGAAGATAATCCGGTGATGCTGAAAGTTGCAGGAGCTATTTGCCTACCACCAACGGTGGGGAATGTAGTGTTTCATGTCACCAGCACAATGCTTTACTTGTAGCAAATGAAGGGGCTTTTTGGCGGAAAACCAAGTGAGGATGCGAATCATCATTTGAGGAATTTCTTGGAAATATGCCAGCCCTTCAATATAAAAAATATCAGCCAAGAGTCCATCAGGTTGAGACTCTTTCATTTTTCATTGACGGGAGAGGCAACAATGTGGCTAGAGGAACTGTCTCCGGGATGTATTACTTCATAAAAGGAGCTAACCGACGCCTTCCTAGACCCTTTTTTCCCTCCATCAAAGATGCTTTAGCTGAGGGATGATATTACTAATTTCAGGCAAGAACCGGGAGAGCCTTTTACATGAGGCGTGGTTAAGGTTTATAAAGAAGGTGGCTCTTTGCCCAAATCATGGATAGCATAGGCCAAAAGGTTGAAACCCACGCTACAGTAATTAAGCATATTAAGCAACAACTTTGTCAGATATTTACATCCCTAAAACAGAGGCAAAAGGGAACACTTCCTAGTAAAACAATCCAAAATCTCAAAAATGACAGTCGTAGTATGGCTGTGATGACTAGGGGTGGAAATACCACTGTTGACCCTCCCCTAGCGGTTGTAGTTGAGATAGAGAGATAGATGGAGATCGAGATGAATGAAGAAGAGGAGATTGCTAAACAAGAGGTTACAGGGAGGTTGAGTTGACCAAGGCTCCAGGCGATGCAAAGGAGTGTAGTGATGATAAAGGGAAGGAAAAAGGAGCAACTCAGATTTATAGGCCTATCCCTCGACCACCACCACCATTCCCTCAGAGAATGAAGGAGAAGGCGGAAGATGGGAAGTTCCAGAAGTTCTTGTGAATGAGGAAATAGTTGTCTGTGGACATCCTATTGGTGGAGGCATTGGAGAAGATGCCCAGGTATGCCAAGTTTATGAAGGATCCGGTGACTAGAAAGAGGTCCATGATCTATGAGCTAGTGTGTCACTTGCATTATTGCCGTGCCATAGCCTCACATGTCCTTGTGCAGAAAAAAGATAGATCTAGGTGCCTTGATGTGCTGTGGATTTACAACACTATTGAGAATCAAAACTAAGAAAATAGCATGGACTTAGGTGTATTTATATGGATATGAGGCACTTTTCCTTTGATTTCAGGGTAAATGGGTGTTGGAAAAATAAATTACAAAAAAAGCTAAACGTGTGCAATAAAGCATAAAAAGTGCAGTCCATAGTACGATCCGTAAGATGGACCTACTAGTCGTATTGAGGGCCTTGATAAGAATTTGAAAGTTTAACTTGGAAGACTCATCCCATGAGACATGTCACAGATCGTTCCATGGTGGTAAGAGTCGTTGTAAGCCAGTCGTGATGAAATCCAGAAGAACTGCACAGGAGGCTGATTTTCAGAACGAGAGTACCCTACAATCCGTGAGATGAAGGTATGAGTCGTACCATACCGCTCGTGGTGAAGTTCAGACAAAGTTTAAAGTATCAGGATCAAGTCACGGGTTCAATGTATAAGTCGTAGGATGATTGTACAAACTGTACCTTGGCCCAATGCTTATCCAAAATTCAGCCAACACTTCAAGCCACGAGTTGATGCCACGGTCCGTGAGAAGTCCCTACGAGTCGTAGGAGGACCTATGACGAGGTTGGCGACAGATATGGAAAGAAGTCTTGTTAGCTGAGGAAAAGGATTCTTTTGTCTCTATAAATACTTTTTATGTTTTATTTTTTCAGAGAGGACGACGAATAGACTTAATTTTAGTGGGAAAACATTGTAATAAGCAATTTGACATCATTGAAAGAGAGAATTGAGTTGGTTCAACCTTGTGATCAACCTTTTCTTGAACTCATATTGTTCTTGCTACTTGTTAATCAAGATTTCGTGGATTAGTTGAAGGAATTGTTTTTCTCAATCATCTTTGTAAGTATTGTTTTATGTTTTCAATCATGAATACAATTCACAACCTTGCAACTATGAGAGGCTAAAACCTCCATAGCCAGGGTTGTGGGAACCATGGTGGATTAACAAGTTAGGGTTTCACAAAGTGAGTCTAAAACCAATACTAATTACTTATATTGTAGTCTCTTCATCTTTAATGATTCTTAGTAGTGCACAACGTTAGGAAGTGCCTAAATTCTTTAATTTCTTCGGTCGAAGAGGTAGAGATTAGAAAAAGAGAATTACATTAGAGCCTTGATCTTGATGATCATTGTATTAGCTCCAACTGTGGTCGCAGGATAGTTATATCTGGAACATAGTGATAATGGTTGGTTTGCAAAACTCATGAGACTCGGTTGAGTAATTGAGGATAGTCATTCAATAGGGATTGGTCGATCGTTTGAATGAACCTAAGTTATCAGTTTTGTATGTAAGTATTGGTAAATATCACGAGTGTATACCCAAAGCTGTAATGAACCCTTGGGGAACACAAACCCTAGTTATCCTTTAATTATTGATTTACAAATAGAATCTTGACTGCTGTTTATTTTTGTTATTGATTTTTATTAGAACCCCCCTATTGTGAAGTAATTACCCTACAAGTTCATCTACCGGCTGTAATCTAGATATTCCATGTTCCCTGTGGGTTCGACCCCAACCTCTAAGTTTGGTTCTTTATTAACAACGTCTGCTTCATACTTCAGTTGGAAGTGTGGTTTGAGCGTTATCAAAAAGTGACGTCGTTGCCGGGGAATGCAGCTAATACTAGATTATTTGCTTGTAGTTGACTTTTTTGTAATTATTTCCTTAATTATGGTTATTTTTGTGTTTTTGATTACCCATAGGCTGTCCTCCGGTGAATGCCAAGCACTCGGAGTATAGGAGACCCAGTTGTTCCACTAAATACCTAAATCGAACGAGCATTGCATTGAATGGAAAACCCTGAGAAAAGAGAAGCCTGCTTAGCTGAAGAAGCTAGGAAAGCCGAGATAGCTCTGTTAGCTGCACTTTAGCAAGCTGGTGATGATAGAGATTAGGTGGTAAACGCTAGTCGACATGGGAGGGGCAACCGGGCTCAGAGATTTGCCCTTCAGTTCATTAATGATGAGGAC
>JACEIK010000423.1:257681-307289 GCA_018107945.1 Datura stramonium | reverse complement strand
CCTATGGGTTCGACAATCCGGTTCTTAAAAAGAGCCACTATATTACTTGCACGACCCGTACACTTGCGGACGCGCTCGATGTGAAAAAGAGTCGTCAGTCGGTGTGGGGGTTCCCAATCTTAACTTTTTAAATACTGCTAGCGGCATCAGATTTATGCTAGCTCCCAAGTCACAAAGTGCCCTTGAAAACTCAACGTCCCTAATTGTGCAAGGTATGGTAAACGCACCTGGGTCTTCCTTTTTCTGTGTTAGGACCCTGGTAGTGATGGCACCACAGTGGCGCAAATTATCAGCCGGTTTCAAACTTACGGTTCTCTTTCTGGTGACAAGGTCCTTCATAAATTTGGCATATCCAAGAATTTTCTCAAATGCCTCCACCAATGGGATATTCACCAACAACTGCTTGAGAATAGAGATAAACTTCTAATATTCTCCATCTTTAGCTTTCTTCATCAAGATTTTGGGGGTAAGGAGGAGGAGATCTAAGAATTGTTGTGAGTTTTTGCTACGCCTCCTTCTTCTTCCCATGGCCATCTCCTTGCTCTTTTTCACTACTCTTAGCAGGTTGCACATCTGAGTTCCCAACCAATGTTGGGTTTTCAACATCCACTACATCATCATCATTAATAAACGCGGGCCTTTCTGGCTATTCAACTACGACTGGCCTCGGTGGATCCACTGAGGCCTTCCTGCTCCTAGTAGTGACAGCCATGCAGTGACCGTCATTTTTTGGATTTTGAACAGTATTACTGGGAAGTCTGGTGCCTTTCTGCCTTTGATTCACTGCAACAAACATCTGACTCATCTGCTGCTCAATTTGCTTGATTGCCACAGCATGTGACTCCCCCTTTTGGTTTAAGCCAGCAATATCAGCGCGGAGCTCCTTAAATTGGTTTTCTGTTGCCTCCATCTGCCTGAGTACTTTGGAAAGCATATCTTCGACCCTTGAACCGCCTTACTCTGGCTCTCGGTTCTGTGGAGGAACATATAGATCACCCCTATCATTTTTAAACTCCTCTCGCTTTTTCCAGTCCACATTATCCCGGTTGAAATTATTATCCTTGTAGAAGTTCCGATCTTGGTTCCCTTGACCTTGATGCCAAGAGTCTTGGTTAGACCCTTGGGTGTTGGTCTGAAAACCCATCCTCTAATCATTCAAGTAATTGATATCTTCTTCAGACTCAAATTCGCGCCCATCATTTCTTGGGGCCTTTCCCTGAAAACCTACAGCGTTCACCTTTTCTGCTCCCATTCCCATTAAGTGCTTGGCAAGCAACCCCATGGTGGTCTTGATCTCTACAACGTCCTGGTCACGCTCCTCCTCTTTTCTCTGTTGTACGATAGACATACAAACATATAAGAACCAGTCGAAACCTCCGACTCTCTAGTGTGCCAAGCTTGGTTGGTTTTAGTAATCCTATCCAGCAACTCCGCAGCCTCTGCATAAGTATGACTCATTAAGGATCATCCTGACAAGGTATCAGCAACCGCCTTTGTGTTGGCATTCAGGGACCAGTGAAAAATCTCCAATAGTGTATCATCCGGAATCCTGTGGTTTGGCACCTTCTTGAGATTTTTGTTGAACCGCAGCCAGGTCTCATGGAGTGCCTTAGAATTTAGCTGCCTGAAGTTGTATATTTCATCCTTTAGCTGTAACGCCTTGGATGGTGGGAAGAACCTTTCAATAAAATCCCTCTTGAGCTCTCCCCAAGTAGTGATGGAGTCGTTTGGCAGCTACGCCAACCATATTGTCGCCTCACTCCCAAGAGAAATTGAAATAACCTCAATCTGATTGCATCCTGGCTTACCCCTGGCTGCTTGTATGCCTTTCATATACCCATGAAATTTTTCAAGTGAGTGTGGGCGTCATCAGATGCATGACCTGCAAATATTCCCTTCATATTTAACAGTTGACATTACACTTGTAATATCGAACTTTGCCCCAGTAGGCAATGGAGGATGGACTATCGCTCTAGTGACACCAGCTTCATCTATGTCTGCATCATCTTCCTCATCAAAATATCAGTGTCGCTGGTGCTCTAGACCTCTGGGTCGTCTAGCTCTTTCAGCTTCTGCAGCTAGACGCTTCTTTTCAGCAACTTTTGCTAACTCACGATCTCTAGCCTAAGCTTGCTCTTTTGCCAACATCCTTGTTGTGGCTTGATCCACGGTTTCTTGCTCATGTATGTTAGCCATTCTCCTCAGGTTTCTCAACGTTAACTCAAGTTCGTGATTAATTGGTATCAAGGGAAGTCCTTGACTTCTAGTATTGGGCATGCACAAACCTAAAACCTTTTAAGCAACGAAAACAACAAAATAAAAATAAAACAAAGAAATAAGAACAAATAGTAAAGTTAACACAATTAACAAAAGCCTTAGCCGTATTCCCCGGCAACGGCGTAAAAATATGATATCGCCCAAATTACACCCCGCAATTGAGATATAAGAAGTCGATTGTCATATATGGAACCTAACATAAGTTAAGGTCAATCCCACAAGGAATATGGCAATAACTTAGGTTAATGCAAATAACTATCACTATTGATTGACTTTCTTCCAAAGGGGGGAAAATATGGAATAATAACAAAAGTAAAATTAATGAATTCTTGTATCAAACTGGGTTTGTATTCAATTTACAACTAGACTAGAATTGTGTTCCCCAAGATTTAATAACAACAAGGATTATACACTACTGATCTTTTCCGGTGTTTAACATGCAATATTGGTAAGTTAGGTTCACCTAAATGGTTGGTCCCCTATCTAGATGATTTTCACCACGCAACTTTGTCTGTATACGGATGTACTTTAGTTGATCCTTACCCTTAATATCAGATTAGCTATCCCTCGGACAAGTTCAAGCTATTAGATGAGGATTGGTAGCCTCAAATCTCCGTTGTTAATCCTTTTTTCCCATTCTTTACCTCCTTGATCCGGTAAGTAAGAATAAAACAAGTCCTAATATTTGCAACCGTCAAGATTCAATTTAAACGAAGGGAAAAACAATATATGCATAAAACTCCGTTCAAGAATCATTAAGTATTTTTACCTATGTGTGTTAATTCATCTTGGTTCCCACAAACCTATTTTATGGGTTTAGCTACTCATGTTTGTGCTATTGCAATCAAAAAATATGGAAGAAATCATAATTGCAACATACAAAGTATTGTAGAATAAAAACCAAGTAAATTGAATAAAATTCCAATGTATCTTTCGTATCTTGAATCAAGAACAATTGTATGAAAACTTTCTCAAAAATATAGCTCAAGATTCTCAGGAAAATTGTCCTCTCAACCTTCTTCTAAAATGAACTAAAAACTGGGTATTTATAATACAAAGAAATCATTTTCCTAAATAAATCCGAAACCAGGTCGGCAGTGGCAACAGGCCATGTGACGGATCATTAGGCCTTCTGACGAGTCGTTCCTTGCTTTCAATCAATTGCCCTCAGCAACATACCCAGTCCTGGAAATAGGTCACCTAATGACTCGTCGTGCCTTAGCACGAGTCGTTAGGTCTCTCGTGGTCTACTTCCTCAGAAATTCCAATGCACTTCACGGATAGCTCCAGTAGCTTGCCAACGAATCGTTCCTTTAGGCGACAACTCGTGATGTCGGTCGGTGACTCCACTGGAAACTTGGGTAAATTTTTCTCTTCATAACCTAACGATTGACCTCACGACTCGTTACCAAGTGTAATGAGTCGTTCCACCAACTCGTCAAGTGCACTGTTTTACTTCTTTAAAACTTCATCTTTTTGCCAACGCCTCAAGGGTCGTGCCTCTTGCCAACGACTCGTTAAGTACCTAGCAGTCCTATTTCAGTTGTATTCAACATTAATTTGACCAAAATCACTTCTAGACATGTTTTCCTGCACATGACGCACAAAATACCTTATACCCATACAAACATACCTGGAATGTGCATAATTTCTTGGTTTTAAGCATCGAAAGTGCCATAAATTATTGTACATCAAGTAATAAGGGAGATTGATATTGAGGTTGTAATGCCCTCAAAATCATAAGATCAGACCCGAGAGTTGAAACAGAAAAAACAGTTAGTTCTACACCAAGTCATAGGACAAGTCGTCCAGTGACCCATCAGGATGACCACGAGTCGTTATATGACTTGTGGTGAGTTGCTTGACTTAAGTTTGAAATTCTAGTTTTTGGGTCACCACGGACATGACCACGAGTCATGGTCAACACCATGATTCGTTGAGTCAGTCGTGGTCAAGGATGAGGTGATAGAAGATGAGAATGGGCAATGTTGGTGATGGGTTATCACCTCTACTCATTGGGAGAACCACGAGTTATGGTATCTCCCATGATGAGCCCCAGGTAAAGTTGTGGCAGTGTACTCAATGATTGGTGGCCAAGAGTCATGGCCTTGGACAATGACTCGTCCAATCCCCTGCTGGGACTGGCAGTCAATTTTTCCATGCAAGTTTATTAAGGCTTTTCCATAATTCCTATGTTTCTAAGGCCTAAAATACATCGTTTTAAGGTTAGGATAGAGTGTATTAAGATGGGTTAAGCCATTTTAGTCTATTCAAAACTCATGCATGCAAGCTTGAAGGTTTAGAGAGTGATCAAGCATAGTTCATCGAGGTTCTTCCTCAATTCTTCTTCAATTTCCTTTGGGTGATCAAGGAAGTGAACAAAATCAACTTACCCAGAAATGTGAGGCTATGACTGAGAGTTCCTTTCACTCTCATGCTCACAAATCTTCTTAATTTCCATGAATTTCACTTCTATAATTCAAGTTTTCATGATCTATGGGGCTTACCCCCAATTCTTAATAAATCCTTACAATCTATCTACGGGTTAATCCTTCTAATGTATATATTCATGTTTTATAAATCATGGGAATATTTTATGACTATTCCAATTATAAACTTATGGATTTAAATTCTACAAAACTATGCCCAATAATACATACTTCATGATAAGTCAAGTTATGATTTCGCTTTGATCTTGATCTAGATTAGCCCATCCATGAATTATGCTTTATGATATGATTTCTCTCAAGTACTTATCATGCATTTATGATATATCAAGTATAGACATGTTTTACAAGTATGCATGAATTTCATGATTAATGGATTTATGATTTTGGCCGACTCACGAGCCTTATTTCATGGCTAGTTCATGTATTTCAAGCATGCTTATGATTATCATGATTTTAAACTATCCCATGAATCTTATGTATATTATCCTATGAGCACTATAAATGTTTTGGGAGTAGTATTTATGATCGAGTAGACCCGGGGTCCAAGCATAACCCGAGTCTCAGAACTACTTACCAACGTAACCATGATGACACCTCCTTTGTGACTGTCCCTTTTGCCTAAATGGGCCTTTCACGAGTGATATCACACCTCTCTTCATGGTTTTACTTTGCAAGGTACGAACACCCTCCCAACTAAGGGTTTACAAGTCGGGCTCCATATGTGCTCATATGGGGTATGTCGGTTATAAGAATCTCCAACTGTTCCTCTTGATCTATGCACGATTAAGATTATGTACTTTGGCTCAAGTCATGTCTAATAAGCCTTTCTCTTATGATTATGATTATGATTGATATACGAATTTTTTGAAAACCTTGAGCCCTTATGTTTACACTATGATATTTACGTGATGATCATATGGTCTTACCCTTATGAGTTCTTATGTATTTTAATTGTCCTTTTTACTTATCTTGCACACTCGGTACATTCCAAGTACTGACCGCAAACTCTATGGTATATTATTTTATGATACAAGCTTCGATATTCAAACTCAGCCTCGTTGCTAACAAGCCTTCCAAAGAAGCACATCGAGTCTCAGTTGGTGAGTTCTCATCTCCCGAGGACCATTCCTTATCAGTATCTTTATATTTTCAGTTTCAGACATAGAGAGTTAGTTGGGGTCCTGTCCCATCAACTCATCAGACGTAGAGGCTTTTAAGACATAGATTATTTTCAGCTTCAGACTCGTGTTGTATGTTCAGATTTTATGTTATGTGTATACTTACAGTATGTTATTGTAATTAATCATCCTCTTTTATTGATGGAATTAGATATATGTTCATTCCATGGGTTGACTTGGAGTCTCTCGAGGCTCCTTGTCCCGTGTCTTGATCCGGTCCTATGTTCGGGTCAAGACAAACATAATATTAGAGCATTAGGTTTTTGAGTTTCCTAGGGTGTATGAAAGACATATTAAGTAGAGTCTTTTTCATGGGTGTAAAGCACGCCAAATTTATGATGAAGAGGCTACAAGATGTTAAGGAAATGTTCTCTTCTTTCATGATCTACGTCGTGGGGTGAAGTGTCTCTCTATCCTTCTAACTCATGCTACTCGTGATTGCATAAACATGCCTCCCCGCATAGTTAATGGAAGGAGAAATATAAATAGGAATGTCCACGAGGATTGCAATGGAGATGAGCACCAACAGGCCCCACCAGTCCATGTGCAGCGTATACCCGAGCCGGTTGCCCATGAAGAGTACAGGGCAGCTATCCAGATGTTAGCCTAGGCCTTGATTGCCCAGGTCAATCAGCAGGCGGTAGCGCATGTCCCTCAAAACGGGAATGTGATGGCGGCAAGAGTTAGAGACTTTCTAAGGATGAAACCTCCCGAATTCCTTAGATCAAAGGTGGATGAGGATCCACAAGAGTTCATTGAAGAGATTTTGAAGATCACCCAGATTATGGGGGTGCTGGGAAAGAGTGTGCTAATTTTGCCTCATATTAGTTGAAGGGGGTTGCACACATTTGGTTCAAAAAGTGGAAGGATAGTAGGGCAGTCGGAGCAGGCCCTATCAGTTGGGATGAGTTCCACACTGCTTTTCTAGATCAATTCTTCCCTTAGGAGATGAGGGAGCTAAAAGCGGTTGAGTTTGTGAATCTTAAACAGGGAAGATGAGAGTTAAGGAGAATGCGTTGGAGTTCACACGTCTGTCTAGGTATGCACCTGAGTTGGTGGCGGATCAGAGGGCCCGTGTGAGTAGGTTCGTACATGGGATAGAAGACTTCTTCGTCACGGATTGTCGGACTGCTATGCTTCTCCAGGATATTGGCTTTGCTCGGATAGTCCTGTATGCCCAGCAGATTGAGGCGGTATAGTTGAGTGAGCGGGAGAAGGAGGCCAAGAGGGCTAGGACTAATAACATGGGATTCTCCCAACCGAGGCCTAGTGGGCATCATCAGCAGTCCCACTAGAGATCTTTCGCCATAGAACCATCATCAGCTAGTGTCCTGTCCCGACCCAAACATGATCAGAGGGGTAGATTTTCAGGCTCGAGGGGCCAGGGGAGAATTTCATGCGATCGCACTTTTCTAGCCTGTGCGAAATGTGCCATGAACCACCCAAGGAGGTGGTTAGTTGGTTCAGATGCTTGTTTTGGGTGTGGCAAACCTAGAAAAAGGCTCAGAGATTTCCCTTCAGCCAGATAAGGCGATGGTGGAGCCTGTACCCTAGCCTCTAGTTCAGCAGCTCCGGCAACACGTCCCTTCCAGCAGGGTGCCTCTACTAGCGTAGGTGGCAGAGAGCAAAAAAACAGATTTTATGCCCTAGCATCTTACCAAGAGTTGGATGTCTCTCTAGATGTTATCATTGGTATGTTACGAGTATCCCATATTGATGTATATGCATTGTTAGATCCAGGGGCTACCTTTTCCTTTGTGATGCCCTATGTTTCTAGTAGTTTCGGAGTCAGTCCCGAAATTTTATCATAACCATTCTCAGTCTCTACTCTAGTGGGTGATTCAGCTTTAGCTAGTTTGATGTTATCCTCAAGATGCACTAGCTAGTTTCAGAGTAAGTCCCGAAATGTCCTGAAAACCCTAAGATCAGACCTGGGAGTTGAAACAAAGAAAACAAAAATTTCTACACCATGTCACAGGATGAATCATCCAGTGACCTGTCACGATGACCACGAGTTGTTAGGTGACTCGTGGTGAGGTGCATGAATTAAGTTGGAAATTCTAGTTTTCGGTTCACCGCGGACATGACCACGATTCGTGGTCAACACCATGACTCGTTGAGTCAGTCGTGGTCAAGGATGAGGTGAAGAAAGATGAGAATGGGCAGTGTTGGTGATGCGTCATCACCATGACTCATTAGGAGCAACATGAGTTGTGGTGTACCCTGTGATGATCCCTAGGTAAAATTGTGGTAGTGTACTCAATGACTGGTGGCCATGAGTCGTGGCCTTGGACAATGACTCGTCCAGTCCCTCGTTGGGACTGGTAGTGTCTTTTTTCCTAGGAGTTTATTAAGGGCTTTTTCATAATTCCTATATTCCTAAGCCCTAAACTATGTCATTTTAAGGTCAGGATAGAGTGTATTAAGATTTTTTAAGACATTCTAGTCTATTCAAAACTCATGCATGCAAGTTTGAGGGTTTAGAGAGTGATCAAGCATAGTTCATCAAGGTTCTTCCTCAATTGTTCTTCAATTTCCTTTGGGTGATCAAGGAAGTTAGTAGAATCATCTTTCCCAGGTATGTGAGGCTATGACTGAGAGTTCCTTTCACTCTCATGTTCATAATTCTTCTCAATTTACAACAATTTCACTTATATAATTCAAGTTTTCATGATCCATGGGGTTTACCCCCAATTCTTATGAAATCCTTATAATATATCTATTTTGTCAATCCCTCTCATGTATAAATTNTATCTATTTTGTCAATCCCTCTCATGTATAAATTCATGTTTTATAAATCACTGGCAGATTTTATGACTATTCCAATTATAAACTTATGGATTTAAATTCTACAAAACTATGCCCAATTATGCATGTTTCATGATAAGTCAAGTTATGATTTTGCTTCGATCTTGATCTAAATTAGCCCAACCATGAATTATGCTTTAGGATATGATTTCTCTCAAGTAGTTACCATGGATTTATGATATATCAATATAAACATGTTTTACAAGTATGCATGAATTTCATGATTTATGGATTTATGATTTTAGCCGACTTACGGGCCTTATTTCATGGCTAGTTCACGTATTTCAAGCATGCTTATGATTATCATAATTTTAAATTAGCCCATGAATCTCATATATATCATCCTATGAGCACTATATATATTTTGGGAGTAGTATTTAACACCGAATAGATCCGGGGTACAAGCATATCTCGAGTCCCAGAACTACGCGCCAACTAGCCATGATGGGACCTCCTTTGTGACTGTCCCTTTTACCCAAATGGGCCTTTCATGAGTGATAGCACACCTCTCTTCATGGTTGTACCCTTGACATGGTACGAACACCTTCCCGACTAGGGGTTTACAAGTTGGGATCCATGTGTGCTCATATGGGGTATGTCGGTTATAAGAATCTCTCACTGTTGCTCATGATTTATGCACGATTATGATTATGTACTTTGGCTCAAGTAATGTCTAATAAGATTTTGTCTGATGATTATGATTATGATTGATTTACCAATGTTTTTAAAACCTTGATCCCTTATGTTTACACTATGATATTTACATTATGATCATGTGGTTGTCACCACCTATACGTAGAACCGGATCGTAACACGGGACAAGGAGCCCCGAGAGCTCCAAGTTGATCCATGGAATGAGCATACAACTATCTCAATAAAGTAAAGCGGAATACTTGGCATGGTAACATAGCCGAAGCATACTCATAAGCTAACATGGAAAGTGAAATGCACTTAATACATGACAGCTGATTATTAAACATGGTCTGAAAGCCTTTAACATATCAGATGAGTTGATGGGACAACACCCCCAACTAACCCGACAAGTATGGAAACTGAACGTAAAGAGATAGTTGATATCAACTGGTCCTCGGAGAATGAGGACTCACCAATGAGCTGGATGCTACCTCCGAGAACGAGCTAATGGCGGTGCTGGGTATGAAGATCAGAGCCTGTATCATGAAATGATACAAGATAGAGTATGCAATCAGTATGTGGAATGTACCGAGTATGCAAGGTAAGTAAAAAGAACATTAAAATACATAAAAGTGCATAAGAGATCATAAGAGTAGGACAACATGCTCGTAACATAAATATCATAATGTAACATAAGCCTCAAGGTTTTCAAAACATTCGTAATCCATTCATTATCATAGTCATAAGAGAAACTTTATAAATCATAACTTGAGCCAAAGTAAAATAAAAATAACAATGCATAAAACATGCGGAACAATGGGAGGACTCGTCATAACTGACACCATCATGGTTGAGCCTTACATAATGCCCCAACTATCTCACTCAAATGGGTAGAGTCGTCCGAGGCTTGCCAGGCAAGGGACGTGCATTATGTGATATCACGCGAGGGGGAATACATTAAAATTGTAATGTGTCAACATGAACCTACGGTGGCATGTAGTTATAAGACACCGGCATAGTCCTTTGAATGTCGGGCTACCGATGCTAGACACTACTCCGAAAAACATGTACATTAGGCTCGAACATAAATCATAAACATCATTCATGTGATTCATAGATAAATAAACATTAACATAGTTAATCCCCATTTACATACATGTTTATCCAGGAATTAAGGTCCCATTAATCGCCCAATGTTATAAATAGATCAATCATGAAATTCATATCATAAATCATAAATCATTCTTGAACATGTGGGCATTGCCCAATATTATAACATGCCTGAAAATACTCAATTCACTTGAAAACATGATTATAAACATGGGTAACTTGAAAATATTTTTTCATCATTAATACTTCATCATACATGAACATTCATTATAAATCTCAACTTTCATGAACTTCTCATAAATGGGCATTTAAATTTTAAAAGCTTGAAATATGATTTTAGTAGAAAACAACGTAAAACTTGCTCAGAATTCATAATTCAATAGTAAAAACACCTTTGAATCATGCCCATGTAGTAAATTAGAAATTTCATGTATTGGGTTAAAACCCCATAGAATCATCATAGGAATGTCATGATTTAGATAGATTGGGCATGGGTGTGAACGGATCCATCCATTCATAACTCTACATACCTGATTAAAGCTAATTCTTACACTTTGTTGATTGCCCAAGAGGAATTTGAGAAGAATTGGAAGGGATTATGTCACGACACGAATGGAGGCCTGAATCGTAGACACCGGACAAGGGACCCCGAGAGACCCCAAGTCGACCCATGGAACATGCATAGAGAGCTTACTAAGTGCATCTGAAACCACATTAGTCTTGCCCAGGTGGTAGAGAACACTCATGTCGTAGTCTTTCAATTACTCCAACCACCTCCTTTGCCAAAGATTGAGACCTTCTGCGTGAACACATATTGCAATCTCTTGTGATCCGTGAATACATCCACGTGGACCCCATACAAGTAATGCTTCCATATCTTTAATGCAAACACCACTGCGGCCAACTCGAGATCATGGGTCGGGAAGTTCTTTTCATGAACTTTCAACTGTCTCGAGGCATATGCTATCACTTTCCCATGATGCATTAACACACACCCGAGTCCAACTCGCGAAGCATCACTATACACCACAAAATCGTATGTACCCTCGAACAGATTCAACACTGGTGCTGAAGTGAGTCAGGTCTTCAACTCCTAGAAGATTTTCTCACAAGCCTCTGACCATTGAAAATTTACCTTTTTTTGCGTCAATCTAGTAAAAGGGGATACAATGGATGAGAAACCTACAACAAATCTCCGATAATAACCCGCTAAGCCCAAAAAGCTCTTGATGTCTGATGGGTTCACCGGTATAGGCCAATTCTTTACCGTCTCGATCTTTTGAGAATCTACTTTTATGCCCTCACCTGATACCACATGGCCTAGAAATGCCACTGGGTCAAACCAAAACTCACATTTGCTGAACTTTGCATACAACTGAAGTTCCTTGAGGGTTTGAAGCACTATCCTCAAGTGAGTGGCATGCTCCTCGTCGCTTTGAGAGTATATAACGATGTCAACAATGAACACAATCACAAACATGTCAAAATATTCCTTGAGCACCCTGTTCATTAGATCCATAAAAGCTGCAGGGGCATTGGTTAGTTCAAAGGACATAACAACAAATTCGTAGTGACCATACCGAATCCTGAAGGAAATTTTCGAGATGTCACTCTCCCGAACCCTAAGCTTATGATACCCGAATCTAAGATCAATCTTGGAGAAACACTTGGCACCCTGAAGCTGGTAAAAAAAATCATCAATCTTGGGTAAAGGATACCTGTTCTTGATGGTGACCTTGTTCAACTGCCTATAGTAAATGCACATCCAAAGAGAACCATCTTTCTGCCGAACGAATAGGACTGGTGCACCCCAAGGAGACTTACACGGTCTAATAAAGCCCTTATCTAATAGATCCTTCAACTGATCCTCCAATTCTTTTAGCTCGGATGGAGCCATTCTGTATGGCGGAATAGATATAGGCAGCATGTCGGGAAGAAGATCTATACCGAAATCAATCTCCCTCTCGAGAGGGACAACTGACAAATCATCAGGGAAGACCTTTGGATACTCACGTACTACTAGAACTTACTGAATGGTGGGGGTCTTAGACATCACGTCCTTAACCCTAAATAGATGGAACAAAAAACCCTTAAAATCATCTTTCTGGCCTTAAGGTAGGAAATGAATCGACCTACAGGCACAACTGAACTACCCCTCCACTCTAAAACTGACTCATCCAGAAATCTAAACTCTACTAACCGGGTTCTACAAATAACTGAAGCATAGAATGCATATAGCCAATCCATGCCGAGAATAACATCGAAATTTGTCATGGCTAACCCTATCAAATCTGCTGAGGTAACCTTATGAAGAACTGATACTGTGCAATCTCTATATACCTGTCTAGCTATAACTGATTCACCTACTGGAGTAGAAACTAATAAGGGCTCTGATAAGATATCGGGACTAACTTCGAAGCTATTGGCTACATATGGTGTAACAAAAGATAGGGTAGCCCCCGTATCTAGCAATGCATACACATCAACATGAAAGACTCCCAACATACCACTGACTACGTCTGGTGAGGCCTCCTGCTTCTGACGAGTGGCCAAGGTATAGAATCTGTTCTGGCGCTGCCCGCCAGCTATGATAGTAGATGCCCCGTGATGTGTTGTGCGTGCGGGAGGAGCTGCTGAACTAGAAGTTGGGCCTTGGCCCCCAACTGATCCTGTCTCGCAGCCAGACAATCTTTGAGCATATGTTCAGGCTACCCACATCCAAAACAAGCTCCTGATCCTGCTAAGCATTGGCCCATGTGCCCTCGTCCACACCTATGACAAGCTGGAATGCTGGAATCTGTGGGTTTGCTGCTATGACCCCTTGAGCCTGACGTTCGCCCCCTCTGATCCCGTCGGGGACTGGATGGCACACTCACGGCTGATGATGCAAGGGATGACGATCTCTTGTGGGTCTGTTGTCAATGCCCACCACCGGACCTCTACTGGGAGAATCTGTGGTCCTCAGTCCGGGCCCTTTTGGCCTCCCTCTCTCTCGAATGTGCCGCCTCCATCTGCTGAGCATACAACACAATGCGAGGGAAGTCCATGTCCTGATGGAGCATAGTTGTCCTGCATTCCTTGTCCAAATATCCTGTTATACCATGCAAAAATCTTCTAACCTGTGCTCGCTGGTCGGCCACTAACTCTAGGACATACTAAGATAGGAGAGTGAACTCAAGGGCGTACACCTGAACAGTCATCCTTCCTTGCCTCAAATTCACAAATTTAGCTGCTTTTAACTCCCTCATCTCTCGAGGGAAGAACTAATCGAGGAATGCAACCTAAAAGTCCTCCCATGTGACCAGACCTACTCCAGCAACCCTGTTGTCCTTCCATTCGCAGAACCAAATACGCACAACCCCCTTCAACTAGTAGGAGGCCAACTCTGCGCACTCAACACTACTCACCCTCATAACCTAGGTGATCTTGACGATCTCATCAATTAAGTCGTGCGGGTCCTTATCTACCTTGTCCCCCAAGAACTCCAGTGAGTTCATTCTCAAAAAGTCTCAGACTCTGACTGCCGCCGCATTACTGTTCTTAGGAACACGCACAACGGCCTGCTGGTTGACCTATGTGGTTAAGGCTTGCGCCAACATCTGGATGGTAGCTCGGAACTCAGCATGAGCGGCTGGCTTCGGTGCCTAGGGCTCCTGAACTGGTGGGGCTGGCTGATACCCATAACCGTTTTCCTCATCGTGGCCTGCACCACCTCAATTCATCCTTCCATTCATCCTCCTAGGATCCATGACTCTGCAATTACGAATATCATGAATTTAGATGGATAGAAAGGCTTTTTCATCGCACGACATAGATCATGAAGAAAGGGAACATTTCATAAAAAAGTTTAGTAGCCTATTCATCATAAATGTGGCACGCTTCACACCCATGAAAAAGACTCTACCTAATGCTTCTTTCAGACTCTCGAGGACACATCAAACCTATGGCTCTGATACAATGTTTGTCACAATCAGAACGGAGGCCCAAATCGTAGAAACGAGTCAAGGGACCCCGAGAGACCCCAAGTCGACCCATGGCACATGCATAAGACTATTCTTAATTAACAAGCAGAACCTTAAACATAAAACATAGAGAAAACATAACCATAACATAACATCAAGAAATACTGGACGTATACAAGAGCTGAGTACTACATACTAGTCTGAAAGCCTCTACTACATACTATGGGTTGATGGGACAACATCTCAGACTAACTCGAACAGTACTGAAACTGAAGATAACATAAAATTCTGTCAAACAGCCCTCTGAACATGAGGACTCACCAATGAGCTGATAGCGTATGATGAGATGGACTAAAGATGAGGACGAGCCTGAGATCCAAACACTGTACCATGAAAAAGATACAACATAAAAGGTATGCGGTCAGTACGTGGAATGTACCGAGTATGCAAGGTAAGTAAAACTGCGAGGTAATATAAATCCATCTAAGTAATTCATACATATATCATAAGTTTTTAAGCACAAGAAGAAGAGTACATGCATTCATTATGAAATTATACTCATATTATACATGATCATGCATTGCTTTAGAGCATCATGACTGACTCGAATGACTCAAGCTGAAACATGACATTTATATCAAAAACAAAACCATGAGTCAAACCTTACTTCTTGTACATGCATGCATAACTAATCATCATGAATAGTGAGTATGCAATCTGAATGATATGGGCAGTGGGAGACTTGTCACTTAACCGACATACTGCGATAGAGCTTATGTGGTCCCAACTATCACACTCAAGTGGGAAAAGCCATCCATAACCTTGCCAAGGCGATGGATTCTACCAACATATCAATATCAACCTCAAGGGCCAATCGACCGGGGATAGCTCACAAGGGAGGTTCCAATAATTTATAAGAATCAACCTAAGTTGGCACGTAGTTTTGGGGCATAGGGTAGTCGAACCTTAACCCGCTCGGTGCTACACTCTTCTCCCAAAACATGCAATGCTCTATATTATATATAACAGAGCTTAACATTATCAATTGACGAAGCTCAACATCGTCTAATGACGAAGCTCAATATGAAATCATGCATAACTCAACATCATATGAAACAAAGCTCAACATTCTCCATTGACAAAGCTCATAAAAACATCACGCATAGACTCAACATCATATGTAAATGAAGCTTAACGTTGTCTACCGACAAAGCTTATAGTGACACACATCCCAATTACGATTTCATGCATATAAGTGCCTTTACTTCGAAACATACCACAAGCTAGAATTTATAATAAGAGTTGAAGAAACTTCACTTTAAACCATGTGATAAGCTTATGTCGAGGAAAACCATTACTTTAAAATATTTTGTGGGCATCACCCAAAACTCTTGCATACTTGAGTTCATTCAATTTACTTTGAAAGCATCAGTACAATCATAGGTAGGGTTAGAAACATGCTTTCGTTATTTCAGTTTCATGAGTCATTGTATGCTTTCGTTGGTTAGGCAAAGGTTGCTGGAAGTGGAGACAACGAGAGAAATGACGACCCATTGAGGGATACAACGGGCCTTCCTTTGCAGTCATGGTTAGGGTCAGGCTGGGTGACAAAGTAAATAACGGGAGACCCAACGACCCATTAGAACAAGCCACGGNAAGCCAGCCCAATTGTCCGAGTCATATAAACCGTCATGGTTAGGGTCAGGCTGGGTGACAAAGTAAATAACGGGAGACCCAACGACCCATTAGAACAAGCCACGGGTAGTAGTTTGTGGTCATTGTTGGAGGTTAAGAATCTCCAGTGTAGGTGACGGGTTGAGACCACGACTCGTTGGAAGGAACCACGAGTCGTGGTGAGGCTCGTGGTAAGTGGGTTCAGATTGTATGATGAGCAAACAATGGATGGTGTAACGAATCGTGGTTTCAGAGGACGAGTCGTCCTGTCCGTCCGTTGGTTAGTTCTGAGAGAAGGCATTCAGCAGTCCATTCAACGAGGGACATGAAGGGTCGTTGGTGGTTCCCACGACCCGTTGGTACCACTCGTGGGTTCCATCCGACTAGTTTTGAGGGTAGGTTCATTTTGTCTTTGGAAAGTTGGGTTTTTAAGAAAATAAACCTTCCTATACTCCCATTCATGCATGCAATGTTTTGACAAGTGATCTAAGGGGAGATTTCAAGATTTTCATCTCAATTTCTTCAATTTCATCCTTGGGCTTTTAAGGAGGGTTAGGAGTTGATAATACAAAGGTATGTAATGTCTTCAATGGGTGGATTATTCCACACCCATGCTCCTTCTCTATTAAATTACTCAAAATTTATTTAAAAACTCATGGGGCTTTATATTCGATTTGTATAAATTTTAATGATTTAATTATGGGTCTTGTGATTTTAAAAGCCTATAATTATCTACTGATTTTGATCATCTTTTCAGTTTTAAATTGATATTAGTATGGCCAATTTCAAATTTCTAATCCGTTAAACCCGATTATGCATGCCCTTGATAAACTGATTTATGATCCATTGATCCATTGATGTTTTTGATAAGCCTAGCATGTATTATGAATTAAATCATGAATATACTATGTTATCTATTATGATCTTATAGAAATTTAAACTATATGCAAGATCACAAGTATGTATGTATTTTATTAAGCATGAATTATGTTTTGGCCAACTCACGGGGCTCAAGTCATGGCTACTTCACCTATGTTCAAGAATGTTTACGATTATCATGATTTGACTAGCTCATGAACTCACGTATGTATTATTATGAGAACTATATATGTTTTGGGAGTAGTATCGAACACCAAGTAGGTTTGGGGCTCAGGTTAAGTCCCATATCTCATGAACTACGTGCCACCATAGGTATGTTGGGACCCATTCATGTTTGTCCCTGGACCAAATGGCCCTTTTCATGTGTGATCATTCCCTATCATGGTTCCTACCCTTGGCAAGGTACGAACACCCTCTCGACTAGGGTTTCAGGTCGGGTTTCATGTGTGCTCATATGGGGTATGTCGGTTAAGAGAATCTCCCACTGTTCTTCATGATTTATGCATGTTATAATTTTGTATGTTGGATCAAGTTATGTTAAGAGAAGTTCTTCTCTTATGATTATGAGTATGTTTATGTTACGAATGTTTTGAAAACCTTGAGGCGTATAATATGTTATAATGATTTATGATACGAGCATGTGGTCCTACCTTTTTGATCATTTATGAGTTTTATACATGTTTTAAATATCTGCTTTACTTACCTTGCATACTTAGTTATTCCACGTACTGACTGCATACTTTCTATGTTGTATTTTCTCATGATACAGGTCCTAGTTCTCAGGATAATCCTCACCCGTAGATAGATTCGGACTTGCTCACTGCGTACTTGGTGAGTCCTCATGTTCTGAGGGCTACATGTTCACACTCTATGTTATTGCTTCAGTTTCTGGATGTTGGATTAGTTCAGGAGTTGTCCCAACAATCCGCCTTTCATGTTTAGAGGCTTATCAGACTAAAAAAACTTGTATTCCGCTGTATTGTACTATTTCCCTTATGATATGTTATAATTACGTTCTCTATGCTAGGTCTTCCGCTCATGTGGTTGAATTAGATATATGTTCATGCCATGGGTCGACTTGGGGTCTTTCGGGGCTCCTTGTCCCGTGTATACAATCTGGATGTACATTTGGCTAGCACTCCATCCAGGTTCAGGGGATATTAGAGGAGCAGGGCTACAGGTTTGAGGGATCATGGTAGCATGCAGGTGGAGAGCACTTTCCCAGCTTGTGCGAGATGTGGCAAAAATCATCCCGGGAGGTACCTAGTCGTGTGGATGCTTATTTTGGGTGTGGAAAACCTGGGCATAAGATCAGAGATTTCCCTGAAGCCAATTCTACTGCTCCAGCAGCACGACCCCTCAGCAAGGTGCCTCCACTAGTTCGGTAGGTGGTCAGTGCCGAAACAGGTTTTATGCCCTAGTGCCTCGCCAAGAGCAGGAGGCCTCGCCAGATGTGGTCTCGGGTATGTTGCAAGTCTTCCATATTGATGCTTATGCTTTGTTAGATCCATGAGCTACCTTGTCTTTCGTGACCTCTTACATTGCTAGTAGTTTTGGAGTTAGTCAAAAAATTCTGTCAGAACCATTCTCTGTATCTACTTTAGTCGGTGAAGCAGTGGTAGCTAGGTGGGTGTATAGGGGTTGCCCCATTATGGTGTTGCATAAGGTTACCTCGGCGGACTTAAGAGAATTGTACATGACTGATTTTGACATCATTTTGGGTATGGATTGGTTTTTAAATGTTATGCTTCGATTAATTTTAGGACCTGTGCGGTGGAATTTCGATTTTCGAGTGAGTCAGTTTTTGAATGGAAGGGTAATTTAGTTGTACCAACCGGTCGGTTTATTTCATATCTTAAGGCTAGGAAAATGATCTCTAAGGGTTGTATGTACCACCTAGTTAGGGTTAAGGATATATAGTCCGAGAACCCGACTATTCAATCAGTTCCAGTGGTGTGCGAGTATCCAGAGGTTTTTCCCGATGATTTACCAGGTGTTCCTCCGAAAAGGGAAATTGATTTCAAAATTAATCTACTGGCCGATAAGCATCCTATCTGTATTGCTCCTTATAGGATGGCCCCAGCTGAGTTAAAAGAGTTAAAGGAACAGTTGAAGGATTTGTTGGATAAGGGTTTCATTAGACCGAGCAAGTCTCCATGGGTCACACTGGTTCTATTTATTTGGAAGAAGGATGGATCCCTTCGAATGTGTATTGATTATCGGCAAATTAATAAGGTCACCATCACGAACCAACACCCCTCGCCCAGGATTGATGATTTATTTGACCAGATCCAGGGTGCCAGGTGTTTTTTTAAGATAAATCTCAAGTCTGGGTATCACCAACTTAGAGTCCAGGAGAGTGATATCCCGAAGAGAGCCTTCAGGACCCGGTATGGCCATTATGAGTTTTTAATTATGTCATTTTGACTAACCAATGCTCCTGCAGCTTTTATGGATCTAATGAATCGGGTATTCAAGGCATATTTGGACATGTTCGTGATTATGTTCATTGATGACATCCTTATATACTCCCGGAGCAAGGAGGAGTATGCCGCTCATCTAAGAGTAGTGCTCTAGACCCTCAAGGATCGTCAGTTGTATACAAAGTTTAGCAACTGTGAATTTTGGCAGGACTCGATGGAATTTCTGGGCCATGTGCTGTCGAGTGAGGGCATAAGGAAGGATTCTCATAAAATCGAGGCAGTGAAGAATTGCCCTAGACCGGTGAATACTTCATAAATTTGGAGATTCTTGGGCCTAGCAGGCTACTACCGAAGGTTTGTTGAGGGTTTCTCATCTATTGCGGAACCTTTGACCAAGTTGACTCAGAAAAAGATAAAGTTACAATGGTTAGAGGATTGTGAGAAAAGCTTCTTGGAATTGAAGACTCGACTCACTTCAGCACCAGTGTTGACTTTACCCGAGGGTACTGATGGATTTGTTGTGTATTGTGATTCTTCGAGAGTCGGATTCGGATGTGTGTTGATGCAACAAGGTAAGGTGATAGCATATTCCTCTCGACATTTAAAGGTTCAAAAATAATTACCCGACCATGATCTCACTGCTTCGATCCAATAAAACTCACTATAGCCCTAACATCCGCAATCTAATGGGACTCCCTGTGGTCCTCGCGACCTTAATAGATAGGACTCAGTATGGCCCTCGCGGCCTTAATAGATAGGACTCGATATGGCCCTCGCGGCCTATGTACAATAGAACTCAATATGGCCCTCGCGGCCTGAGTATAAAAGAACTCAATATGGCCCTCGTGGCCTCAATACAATAGAACTTGATATGGCCCTCGCGACCTTAGTATAATAGAACTCAATATGGCCCTCGCAACCTCAGTATAACAAAACTAAATATGGCATCGCAGCCTCAATATAACAAAACTCAATATGTCCCTTGCAACCTCTGTATAAAAGAACTAAATATGGCCTTCGCGGTCACAGTATAACAAAACTCAATATGGCCCTCGCGGCCTCAGTATAACAGAACTCAATATGGCGCTCGCGTCCTTAGTATAACAGAACTCAATATGGCCCTCGCGGCCTCGGTATAGCAACAACAACGAATCACAATAGATATGCCTTTGACTCTCTTACTAGGACTCAAACTGTATTACAATACTAAGGAATCTAACTTGCCGAATGAATTCGTCTTAACATACCTCGATTGTCGTTTCCTCAGTAACTGACGAGTTTCAACTGGTATTCAATAGTCCTTCCTAACTGTAATCCTACTACTGAGAGAATTAAACTAATTTCAGTACTAAATTCGGCAGAATCAATAACTTATAATACCTAGTATTGGCTATAATTCAACTTAACAAAACATGGCTGAAAACGTATAATTTCCCGAGAGTTCGAAGGGAGAAATACTACCTGATGCATGTGATCATATAGAAATCAGTTTGAAGCAATTCCAATAACTTTTGCTCGGCGGATTTACAATTTTCCAAGCAAATTTTGAGAAAATAACTCCATAGTAATGCTCCCTACGGGCTTAGGATTCAACACCCAAAGTTATTTTGAATTTGGGTGGCGTTTCATAGCATAAACGGATGAAAATTTACTACGTTCTTCGTATTCCCTCTTTTCTGGAAAAAAATGAACTTCGAAAAGTAAATAAACAACTAAAGGGACCTTATATATATATACACGGGCGGAGGACAAGGGGTCCGTGGAACGGACCCCATCGCGCCAAAATACAGGCGTATCATGGAGCCCAACGCGGAGGGGGAGGATCCGTGGCATGTTGCCCCTCTGGCAGCCTACTCCGGCCTTCTGTCATGCAACCTTGATTCCGCACTCGATCGGCCTTTCCCCGGGCCCTTTCTCGCACGCGTCGTACTCTAAAACTCTTGACTAACGTAAGAATAGGTCGACTAAATGTTATAAGTTTACGGGGTGTAACATCAAACTTGTGAAAAGACAACAGATCTATGCTTTTAATAAGAATCTATGAGCAAATTATAAGTACCCATTCATAATTAAAAACCCACCATACACACACCTCTCGATATCAGGTTAGATTTACATATTTAGATAGAGATACAAGATACCAAGATAACTTTTCTCAACATCCATAACATGGATTCATCAACTTGCTTCACAAGATTTGCAACAATGGTAGAATCACCGCACAAGGGAGGTTCCTTAAGAAGAAGAACTTTCTATTATGTATTTCTATGTTGAGAGAAATCTCTAAAAATTCTATGAATTGATGAATGAAAAGATGAATTCTAGATGAATGAGTGAGTGGTATACAATGAGGGTGATGTAAATACCTGTACTTTCTTGTGTAAAATGTTCCACAAGTGCCTTTGGGGTTTCTAGGTACTTTGAGAACCTTTTCGGATGTTTTTACCCCTCCTTGGATGGCCTCACTTGCAAAATCATCAGCATTTCTCCAATGCAAATCCGTGGAGTACCAATTATCTATCGAAGGAAAAGAGTGCCGAAGTAGGAGCAACCAACAACTTATTGGCATTAGACTGATGATTCGCCAATGGCATTTTGCGTTTTGCTGGTGGAAGCAGACAGAATCGATGCCAGGCCGGCGGTTGACCGGCGGTTGACCGGCGATTTACCGGTGGAAAACTTCCAAGCGCCGGTGGGAAGCAATTTTGAGGCATTGGATTTTTCATTTGCCCTGTGTTTCGCACTTCTAGATCTGCATTTCACCATTTCAAAGCATGTTCTTATCACCTCTTTGTGAGTTAAAATCTTCCATTATCCTTGTCTCCTTTTGTTCAAATGCTAACTCATCAACTTTCATCTCGAACTTCATGCATTTTGCTTGATTTCATGCTTTCTCTACTCAAGTCAAGTACCTGTGAAGATCAAAGAGAAAGGGCATAAAATCCACCTAAGTTACTTGAAAACTAAACAAAAACACATGTTTAAGAGCCTAATGAATTGGTAAATTTTTACATATCAGTACTCTTATCATTTTCATGTCATGTTCAACCCTTATGACCAATTTCTTCCACCCTTATGCCCAATTTCTTCTCTAATTTATGAATTCAAGTCTCCAATCAAGTGTATTGAAATTCTAGGATTTTAACCTAATTTTATATAAATACTCATGTTATGACTATGGGTAAAATCCCATCATATTTTGATTGATGATTTAAGACTATTGGGGAAAATTTTACTCTTAATTTAATTATTAAGCCATGACTTCAAGATTATGAGAATTATGCTTTATTATGCATGATGTATGAAATTCAAGCTTATGAGTCTAGGATTTCAAGTATGTGAAGTGAATTATGTTTTATGATTATAATACATGATTTCCACAAGAATCCCTCATGAATTTATGAATTTTATAGTATGATGATTTCCTCAAGTATGCATGGTTTTTATAAATATCAAGTTTATAATTACAGCCGACTCATGACCTTATTTTATGGTTAGTTCACATATCTCAAGCATTTTATGAGTCTCACAATTTCAACTAGCCCATGTACGCCAAGTGTGTTTCATGATTATGATATGAGCACTATATATATCTTGAGACTAGTATTTAGCACTGAGTAGACCAGGGTTCCAGCGCATCTAGGTCTCAAAATTACATGCCAACATAACCACGATAGGGTCCTCCACGAGAGTGTCTGCCATGCCCGCATGGGCCACCTATGAGTGATATCACGCCTTTTTCATGGTTCTACCCTTGGCAAGGCATGAACACCCTCCCGACTAGGGATTGACAAGTCGAGCTCTATGTATGCTCATGTGGGGTATGTCCCTTATAAGAATCTCCCACTGTTCCTAATATTTTCAGGTGCTAATGTTCATGACCTATGATATTATGTTTCTATAATATACTTGACACATTGATCATTTTATGAGTTTTCATTTATTATTTTAAACATGATATGTTATAAGGTTCTTAATTCTTAATGTTGGGTCATTATGTTAAGATTATGATGAATAGCTTATGCTTATGTATACTTCAGAATTACTACTTAAAGCATTCTGTCCTTACTCTCCCGATCCTTTGATTTATATGCATGATTTTGTACTATCATTTTACTAAGATGTTTTACTTACCTTGCATACTGAGTACACTCCAAGTACTGACCACATACTCTATGCTATATTGTCTCATGATTTAGGTTCAGGTGATCCTCCTCATCCGAGGACATCTATCAGTTATCCTTGTAATGTTTTGTTTTATATTTAGACTTGGATGTAGCTGGGAGCTTCTCCCAGCATCTCATCAAAAAGTAGAGGCTTTCAAACATAGATTACCATATTTAGCTTTGTTACTTAGTGTTTTGATGTTATCGCTCTTATTTACACTTTTTGATATTTAGACTTATGCTTATCAATGCTTATGTTAATTTACGCTATTTTAAGCCCTTAAGTAATGTTATGTATGTGTGATGAGTTAGCTTACAGCCATTTGTGGTTCTAGGTCCTGTGTCTCGATCTAATGTCTCAGCTCGGGGCGTGACATGATACATGGTGGGACAACAGTAGCCACACTCTAAAACTTTTGCAGCTTTTCAATTTCCCCCATGATGCCTTCCTACTGGGGAGTCATGAAAAGCCTTTAGAATATTCGTCATCTCACCTTCATGCACATAGCTCCTAATGATGTTGTTCACACACATGCAGAACAAATACGGCTCCTCCCAAAAATAGTGTTACACTTAATTGAGAAACTTCTTCCTTTGAAACAGTTTGAGACCTTCTAGGAGCACCTTAGTCACAAGATAATTTGCATAGTCTGCATACCATGGTGTCGGGGTAGGCGTCACCACTAAAATGTGTTCATCTGGGAAAGTATCATTAATTTCTAATTCTTCAATAGGTCTTCCAGCTTCTTCATGCTGGGAAAGATGATCTGCCACCTGATTTTCTGTGCCCTTACATCTTTTACTTCTAAATCAAATTCTTTCACTAATTATATCCATCAAATTAGCCAAGCTTTTGCATGTTTCTTTGTCATCAAGTACCTTAAAGCCACATGATCAGCGTATGCTATCACCTTTGATCCAAGAATATATGACATGAACTTTTTGAAGGCATGAATAATAGCAAGTAGTTCTTGTTCAATGACATTGTAGTTTATTTGAGCTGTGTTCAGAGTTTCACTGGCATAGTAGATGGAATGCATAATTTTTTCGTGTCACTACACCACTAAAGCTCCAATGGCCAACCCGCTAGCATCACACATGAGTTTAAACATAGGGACCAATGGGGAGTAGTAATGATATGTGTGATGCTCAATTGCCTCTTTAGTTCTTCTAATTCTCTTAAGCATGCATCATCAAAGATGAATTTTGCATCCTTCTCTAGCAGTTTGCATATGCGAAGGGAAACCTTCAAAAAATCCTTGATGAACCTCTTATAAAATCCACCATGAACCAAAAACCTCCTTACACTTTTCACTGATGTTTGGGGAGGAATCTTGGTAATAACATAAAATTTAGCTTGATCCACCTCAATCCCCTTTTCGGAGATCTTATGTCGTAGCAAAATTCCTTCCTTGACCTTAAAGTGACATTTTTCACAATTGAGAACAAGGTTGGTTTCTTCACACCTCTTTAACACTTGCTCGAGATGGTCTAGGATTCATCAAATGTGTCTCCATCAATTGAAAAGTCATCAAGGAAGAACTCCACCATTTCTGAGAATATCTAGAACATGCATCTTTTAAATGTGGCTAGGGAATTGCATATTTTAAAGGGCATTCTGCTAAATCAAAAGGTCCTATAAGGACATTTTTAAGATCTTCTTCTCTTGGTCGTCCAAGGATATATTGATTTGATTGCAGACCAAATAACATAAGGAAATCAATAAAAGGCTTGACCCGCTAATCTGTTCAGTATTTTATCAATGAAATGCATGAGAAAATTATCTTTGGAAGTGATTACATTATGTTTTTGGTAGTCCATACAAACATTCCATGTTGTCACAGTACGGGTAGGCACTAATTCATTGCGCTCATTTTCAATCACCTTCATGCCCCCTTTCAGTACCCTTTGAATTGAACTCACCCATGGCTGTCAGAAATGGGGCAAACCACACCCACATCTAACCACTCGATAATCTCTTTTTTCACTACCTCTTGCATGAATGGATTTAATCTTCTCTGGTTCTCTATACTAGGAGAACTGCCCTCCTCTAATATAATCTTATGCTCACAAATACCCATGGGGATCCCATGGATATCTGCTATGGTTCACCCAATGGCCTTCCAATGCTGCTGAAGCTTTTTGATCACCTTCTGTAATTGTTTTACATTGAGGAATGATGAAATTATGATAGGAAGGGTTTCTTCTGGACCAAAAACTTGTAACATAGATGAGATGGTAAGGTTTTTAGTTCTAGCTTTAGAGGCTCCTTAATGGAAGGTTTAGCTGGAGGAGTGGATAGATTCTAAAGATAAAGTGACAACATCCTAGGCCTGTGAGGATAGTGCCCAAGCCCTTCAAGTATATTCACTTCCTCCCTGCTTGCTGTCACATCATCATTAAGATCCTCATTTTCCCGAGTAATAGTCAAAACTCCACTTGGGTCACCTTCCTCTATATCAGCTAATTCATAGTATTTATTTGCATGCAAAGGCTTTTGGCAATTTCATACCCCTATCCACTTTGAATATGACTTCATTGTTTACCCAAAACTTGATTTTATTGCGCTCAGAATCCAACAAAGCCCTTTGGTTCATCCCAAAATGATAGGAAACTCCATATCAACTACATACTCCAGTACCAAAAAATCAGCAGGCAGCGTGAACCTTCCCACTTGCTCTGAAATATCATTAATAACCATACTGGCCACTTGATTGATCGATCTACTATTTGTAATCACATGCTAGTAGGTTTAAGGAGACCTAATCATGTGCACTTGAAGATTGATAAAGGCATCAAATTTATGATTTTCCTATTATCACATAGGGAACATAAGCAACCATAGCATCCAACTCTACAAGGAACTGTGACTGCACCTAGATCTCCTTATTTCTCAATACTAGTGCTAGTGATAATGGCACTCACACAGTGGGTCATCAGAATCACTTAATCATTATCGAATGGTTGCCTCCTTGTGAGCAGCATGTTCAAGTACTTAACAAACCCTTACATCTCTACGATGGTTTCAAATAATGGGATATTAAACGACACCTGCTTCAACAATTAAAGGTACTTTACTATCCTTTCATCATTATTGTTCTTCCTAATCCATTGAGGGAACAGAGGATTAGGAACGAGATGCTTGCATAAGGGGAGTGGATCTTCCTCCTTGCATTCTTCATTCACTTTTTAACTGAAAAGTACTATCTGAATTCTGATTTCTTATTCTGATCTCTTTCTGTGTTTATCTGATTCTCATACTGTTTTATACTGAATCTGTAATCTTTATCTAAGCACATTATGGCTAATACATGTAAGATACTATCTGTTTTGAATGGCTATTAATTAGTCAAGATATCATACGTACGAATGGCTAATTTGTAGCCAAGATATCATGTACATTTGAATGGCTAATGTTGTAGCTAGAATACTATCTGTCTATCTGATTTTACTTTACTAACTTTTATTCTGAATATACATCATATTATTCTAAAAACATACTTGTACATACTTGAACTATCTAATTGAAATGCTAACTTGTCATTTGGCGCATGATTTACTATCCTTTGGACTGAGTACGATATAACACGCAAACCAGACTTATTGAACTTGCACAATACTAAACATTCCTTTCAATGAGTTACACTCTCTGAGTCTACTATGATATACAAGGCTAAAGCTACTAACTTGCCGAAGAAAGCGGCTTTACATGCCTTAACCTCAAGTTATCAGGCCTTCTCCGGACGAAGCTCAAGTCGGTACTCCGGCTATTTCTCCCATTTGCATTCACATACGCGTCAATTAGTACTAAATACATCACTATTTTGAAAGACAACGTCACTTTCGATATATTTCATAGCCTAAACTTAGGCTTATCGAAACGGTCAAAAACTTGCTATTTCTCGAAAGTCCGAAGGAGAAGTATTCTTTAAGGCTAGAGCACAATGACACTAATTTGGAGCAATTCCACTTACCTTAGCTCGGTAGCTCGACGATTTGTCAGTCAAATTTCGCGAAACTTCATCCGTGGGAATGCTCCCTCTTGCTAAATACCTCGGTATCACGAGTTTAATTTGGATTTGGATATATGTTTGACCAGGCGTAATCGAGCGATAATTTATGATTCCCTTCGTACTCTCACTGTTCCTCGCGAGTTTCTGGAAATATCGATGATTTAATGAATTAAAGCTTGAAGTGGGGCTTTATATACTTGTCCTGGTCAGGCCAGCGTGTCACGGAGCCAGGCCCCCTCCGTGGCACGCTGCCATCACGGAGGAACAAACTAACCAAGCGATGGTTCTTACGGAGTCTTCTAAATCAGATCTCTTCTCGGGCCTTTTTCTTGCACGTGGCATTTTCAATCTGTAACCAACGAATAGGCCATCTAAGTGCCTGGGAATTCCCCGAGGTGTATGGATTTAGTCGAACTAGTTTAGGATATTGTCCCATCAACTCATCGGTTATGTTAGAAGCTTTTTCGGACATTATGAGAAATCAGTTGGTCATTGTTAACTTCATCATGAGATTTATATGTAACATGCAATAGTCATCTTTAAGTATGTTTATTTTATCATGTTTCGTGTATTGCACCGCTCTTAGCTTATATGTTCATTCCATGGGTCGACCTAGAGTCTCTTAGGCTTCCTTTTCTAGTGTCTCGTCACGGGTCATTTGAATCGTGACAAACTTTGTATCGGTGCATAAGGTTTTGAGTTTCTGGGAGTGTCTAAGTTACGTTCGTAGTGTCTTTTTCATGTATGTAAACACGCCACACTTATGACTAAGCTATGAGACTCTTAGGAATGCTTCCTTAAACTTTTTCATGATCTATATCGTGCATTAGAAATGTCTCTTTATCATTAACCATACATACACGTTTAAGAATCATTCCTCATGGCTGAGTTAACGAAGAAGCAAATGAAAACGAAAATGACCATGAGAATGGCAAGGGGATAGGCACCAACAGGCCACACCAACCCATGATTATGTACCCGAAGCGAGGTGGGCCACGCAGAGTTTAGGGTTTCCATTCGAGATGCTACCTCGGTCTTTGACCGCCCAAGTCAACTAACGAGTGGTAGCGTGTGTCCCTCGGAATGGGAATGCAGCGGTGTGAGAGTCAAGATTTTTTTTTAGGATGAACCCACCGGAGTTCCTTGAGTCAAGGTGTATGAGGATCCACATGAGTTTATTGAGGAGGTTATGAAGATCAACCAAATCATGGTTGTGACGGGAGAGGAGCGTGCCGATCTAGCCTCGTATCGAGTTGAAAGGGTTGCGCACATTTGGTTCAAAGGAGACGGTAGCACTTGGAGTAGGCCCTATTGGTTTGGATGAGTTTCCTACCACATTTATGGATCTGTTCTTCCCTCATTAGATGAGGGAGACTAAAGAAATGGAGTTTGTGAACCTGAAGTGGGAGTAGCATTAGTCCATGAGTATGCTTTTGAATTCACTCGTTTGTCCAAGTATGAACCATAACTAATAGCTGATCAGAGAGCTCGGGTGAGCAGGGTTGTACATGGAGTAGCGGACTACTTAAAAAGGATTGTAGGACCGCCATGCTCTATCAAGACATTGACTTTCCACACGATTTGGTTTTGTACGCTTAGTAGATGGAGACGGTGTACGAGAGAGACACCAAGAGGGCTAGGACAGAGATAGTTATGGGTTCTCTCGGCCAAAGATTGGGAGGTAGACATCTCTAGCACCATCATCGGTTTTTAGCTCAAGTTCCATCATCGGCAGTGCACCATCCGGACGCGGTGTGATTTGAGGAAATTTAGAGTAGCATGTAGAGGCGAGCATACTTTCCCAACCTGCAGGGTGTGTGGAAAGAATCATATAGGGGAGTGTTTGATTTGGTTAGATATCTGTTTTGGGTATGGTAGACCCGGTCACGGAGTGTCGGGAGTAATACATTGGCTAGACGGGGTGATGGTAGAGGAATTCGTACATAGGCTACCGGCTCAGCGTGGCACTAACACGCCTAGCCCGGTAGGGTGGGTCACTAGTATAGGTGGTGGCCAGTGCTAGAATAGTTGTACCCTTAACGTCTCGACAAGGAGTAGGAGACTTCACTCGATATGGTTACCGGTATCATTACAGTATTCCACCTTGATGTATATGCATTGTTAGACCTAGGGCTACTTTATATATTGTGACGCCCTATGTTTCTAGTACTTTCGAGTCAGTCCCGGAAATCCTATTAGAAACCTTCTAAGTCTCTACTCCCTGATCGGTCAATCCGTTATAGCTCGACGGGTATATAGAAACTTCTACAGTCATAGTCCTTCGGAAGAAAGTCACCTCGGCAAATTTGGTAGAACTATCCATGAAATATTTTGATGTTATCTTCGGCATGGATTGGCCACATGCATATTATGCCTCGGTAAATTGTAAGAAAACTTGATGATGAGTTAATTTCTCGGTGAGCACTAGTCCTAGAGTGGAAGGGTAGTTGAACTATGCACGTAGATCATTCATTTTTTCTACATAAGGTGGAAAGATGATTTCCTGGGTTGCGTGTACCTTTTAGTTTGGGTTAAGGATGATGCTTCTGAAACTCCGACTATCGATCAGTTCTTTGTAGTGTCGCGAGTACGCGAAGTGTTCCCAGAATGATTTACCGAGAATCCCTCCGAGCAGGAGATTTATTTTGGTATTGACCTCCTTCGGGATAAACAACCTATATCTGTTCTCGCACAAAATGGCTCCGGCGATAAAGAGTTGAAGGAGAAGTAGAAGGACCTTCAAGATAAGTGTTGTTCGTTCGTTTGGATGACTACGCAAGTGCATGTGGTCGAACAAGTAGTAAAATGTCCATTAAGCCAAGTATCAATCCCACGAGGCGGTGGACCAAGGTAACAATCTAATCAAATGTCAATAAACTTTAACTCTAAAAATGCGAACAATAGTGTAAAGAAGATTTTGAGATTTTATTTCCTAGTTTATACTAAATCTAAAAAACGAATATACAATTTGAGTGTGAACTATAGTTATGAGCATCTTGAGGTAAAACGAACATAAAGAGAAATAATTTATCGATAAATTTGATTTATACTCATGGGTTACTCAAGAATTATTGCCTATTAGTTAAAACTCTCGTATTTAACCCAACTTAAGAATCATGAATTTTCCACCTACATTTCTGTGATAAAAAGAAATTCATGTTCTAGCCATACAAAACGGATTCGTAATTGACTAATGCGACTTTAGGAGTATATTTACATCACGAAGGTAAATCAATTCTCAATTTTCCCAAACTAAGTAAAGATCATATCCTATCAATTCACAACTTTCCAATTTCTTACGCTCTTTGAGTGGCTTAGGACGTTTTAGATATACATTAACATTGGCCACACATTAATGCAGTAAGAACAAGAATTAATAGAATAACCATGAAAGAAAAGATGAAAAACCAAAATGATCAATAATTACATTTTCACTACAAATGTTCTTAACCTCGGCAAGTGAATTTAGCCACTCATTTGTAGTTAAATATCATCAAATGAGTGTAAAATCATACCTGAAACAATTGAAATAAAGGAGAAAGAGATGAGAAAAACCCTAGGATTTTTCGTCCCCTCCAGCTACTTTGTGTTACACCCGTAAAATTCCCGACACATGATGGCCTATTCAGGTGTTGGTTAAGCGTATTTAAGCCATACATGCTAGAAAAGGCCAGGGAAAAAGCGGACGAAACACAGTCGAACCATTGCCGGAAGGAGCGGGCGAGCCCCTCAGTGATGGCCGCGTGTGACCAGGTGGGCTCGCGTTGGGCTCCGTGACACGTTAGCCACTGTCGAATCAACTATATAAAGCCTCCACTTCCGGTTTATTTTATTAAATCATCAAATAATTTCCGAAACCGTGAGAGAGCAGGGGATAGCGAAAGTATTATTAATTTCCTTTTAGATTTGTAGTCAAACGTAGTCAAATTCAAATTAACCTCGAATCTCACAAAGAGGTATTTAGCGGCGGGGAGCATTCCTCGGATTTAGTTTCACAAAATTCGGTAGACAAATCGTCGTGCTACCGGGCTAAGGTAAGTGGGTGCTCCAAATTAGTGTTAATGTGCTCCTGTCCTTAAAGTGAATACCTTCTCCCTTACGAACTCCCAGGTTGAATGATGAGTATTGTGCAAGTTCGGTAAGAGTCTGGTTTGCGTTGTTATATCGTACTCGGTTTGAAAGTTAGTAAACGGCGCCAAATGGCGAGTTAGCATTCAGGGCTCGGTATAGCTAGTGTGTTGATTAGCAAGCATGTTTTAGATTAATATGATAGATATTCAGAATAAAAGTTAATAGTGAATCGAACCAGACATATAGTAACTTGGCTAAAGTATAGCACTACAGTCGAGATAGCATTTTGGCTGCGGTGGCCATACGAACGAATAGTATCGCTACGGTTTGTATACGGACAAATGATATCTTGGCTATAGGTTAGCCATGCGGTTAGATAAAGATCACAGACTGAGTATAAAGAGGTATAAGAATCAGAGATAAACACGAAGAGATCAGAATAAGAAATGAATTTAGATGGCATTTCGGTTTAAACATGCTTGCTGTTTGCATATTGATTATTGAGACTTGGTTGTGTTGTGAGGGCACCCTGTTGAGCATCCTCGCCGCCCCTGGGTTTGTAATTGTGTCGCCCGCGAGGCGGGTGGTTTATGTCTCCCGAGGAGTGGCATGCGCGTTCTTGATAGGATGAAGATGGGATAAAGCTTTCCCCATATCGGGGCGTCGGCATTACGGATGCAGTTGCCACATTGTGCGCATCGCCCGGGGAACAAATTTCAGATACGATTCTGATTACAAATCTGATGCAGGGAGTCCTCGGACTCGGGAACCACCCGATTATTTGTATCGGAGGCCATAGCCCAGCGGGAGACCCGGGGGGCGGTAGAGGTGCTCGTAGTTAGTAGATGAGCGGAGTGACTTATTTTTGGTAGTTTGACCGGGTAGGGGTCTGTAGATTGTTTGCTTGCTTGGTGCCATCCGGCTTATGGGGGTTGGTATTGGCTCTTGCTTGCTATATATATATATATATGTATTTATATGCTATATATTAGTTAATAGGCAATGAAATTTGCAGCGTCTGAGTGCGCTCCTACCCTATCATAAAGTCGATTCGATTCATATCGGTTCTTGATTCGTTATCTCCTGCTATTGAATTGCTAGTTATGTTATTTATATTCGGTTGTATGCGGTTTCTTTGCATACTCGGTACTAGTGTGCGCGCCCATTGAAATGGCTGCATTACTTACTGCGGTACTCATAGACAGGAGGCGATCCCACTCAAAGTGATTCCCACCCAACTATAGAGTCATCAGCTCCTATCATCCAGTCGATATTCGGAGAATATGAATTTATTTCTCTTGTTGTACGGTATAGGTAGGTAGGGCCACTGTTCCGATCACTTTGCTCAGTACTCATAGGGCTTCTGAGATTGTATATATTTATCTCCCATGGTCGATTGAGCTGTCGTGTGAGGCCGTGCGTTGTGTTCGGTTGTTTAGCTTTATTGGTTATGTTGGCCGTGTGGGGCCATAGTCGATAGTAGTGGTGACCTTTTCGATCAACCGTAGTTGTCTTGATGCTCTTTTATGTTGAGTTCGGATGACTAGGCGGCATGGTGACATTGTGACATAGGTTCCTTGTTATGAGTATGTCTACGGTTAGCTATTGGGCCATACGGTGGCTATAGGCCGAGTCGAGTACAGGCTGTGTTTACGGCCGTTATACCCAGCCGTTGTTCATCAGAAATAGATCTAGCCGGGCGCTAGATGTGCTTAGGCTCACCCGGTTAGCCGGTCTAGGTCCCACCCCAGGGCACCGGGTGCAGTCATACCCCAAGGCGGGCGTGACAAACTTGGTATCGAGCAGGTCGTGTCCCGAGTGCAAGCCGTGCTAAGTAGAGTCTTGCCTATGGATGTGTTATTGCATCACATACTATAGCGGGGAAAACAACAGGCATGATAGGATAGTTACTCTTCTTTCTCATTCGATCGTCGTTTATAGAGCGGTATAGTATAGGATTGAGTCCCTAAAAACTTACCATATTCTTTGAATTTACAAATACAAGAGCAGATTACTTAATACCCTATCACGAGGCAAAGACCGGTTACAGCGGCAGGAGAAGGCACCGGCGGGATGCCTCAGTTTCATTGATCGACGTGCGAGGGCGTAGAGCTTTATCACGGCCCTCTCGAAGTCCCCCTCACATCGGAGGCCGTTTGGCTAACGAGCGCCTCGATAGCTCTGGCCACCTCGCCCTCGGTTCGGGAAGTTATAATTATAACGTACAGTACAAGTTTACTTATTTGTTAGATATATAAGATCGATTAAGATAATATAAAATGCCGGACTATCGAGATAAATTGCTTGAGAAAGATAGGGAAATGCCGGGATTCCCATCTCCATCTTTTCGAGATGTAATGCAGTTTCATGTTTCCGTTTAGTTGCAAAAAAGGGGCTATTCCTACCTTTTGATTTTGATTCCGATATAGTAAAAGGCATAAGAATTAAGGTGAGGTTGCCCAAAATAGCGGTAAGTAAAGACGGATTAATTGATTCCGGAAAGTGTTAGAAAGCGTAAAGGCCCTTGTGATTACGTAAGTTGTGTGAACCCTCATGATAATAAGCGAGAAGAGCAAGTAAGACTACTAGCTTACTCGGCAGTGTAAAAGACACATCGATGAATAGACGCCCGATGTGAAGTAAAATTTGAGTCGAGAAAAGGCCAGAGTAGCCTAATACGCTAAACAATAGCAAGACATGCACCGCAAGATAATAGTTATGGTTTCGGTTGTGATACCAAAAGGAAGGAGGTCATGTGAATCGGATAGATTACGGCATGGCGAGAAGAAGTATAGGCGGGACTTGACTGACAACCTTATTAACAATGAAAGGCGAGGTGCGTTGAACCCCAAGCTCGGCCTAAGCAAGATAAGGAAAGAAGCTGGGGATACCAGATTTTGTGGGAAAATTAGAATCACCCCAGTTGATAGAATATCGTGTATGAGGACTAAGCCTCGGGCCCGACCGGTTAAAAAACGAGTAAGATTGTGGTTTCGAGAATGTTGCGGTATGTCCACCTACGGAGAAGTTAAGAAACTACCAACAGAGACTCTAATCTAGTGGCCTAGAGATAAGACCAATGAGATAGTCATGGGCTCTCAATATATGCTAAGTAAGGCCACAAGATTCAAATGTTGACCCCACATTGCAAGTGGAATTTTCAAACAACGGACAATAACTAAAATGCATATATTGTTGCTTCCGAAGGGATGAAAACCCAATGAAATGATAAGAAGGGCAGGAGATATCATTAGGTAATAGAAGCGGTATATCATGTACGAGTGTAAAATTTAGCAAAGCATATCGAGATATTACGTATCACTACAGAATTCAATATGTATTGTACGTAGTTATTGATATATATATGTACAGATAATAGATATCTTTGTGGCGGCGGCCAATAGGAGTTACAATCACGTTGGTTAGGATTTGTTAGGAAGTATATCTGATTGCAGCTTTGCAAGACCCCTTGCCAAAAAGGAAAGAGAAGAGAAGGGGCAAGTTAAGTGGATTGCGTATGAAGCCATAAAAACTATCTTAGTTCTTAGTTATTAAGTTAATAGACTTATATACATTTGCCCCGGATCTAGGCTTTAGAAGTTTACAAGAGATAGTAACTTTGAGATCGAGGGTGGTTAGATGATAAGGCGCTGATTGGAAGGCGGTCCTAACGACCAGCTGGTGCTGTATTAGCGAGGAAGCATCCCTAAGATCGATAACATTATCGCATGTGCAGGAACGAGAATTAGAGACCGAATAAGCATACTTTAGGGTTAGCAAAACTAAATTGTTCAGTATGTAAGGCGTACATCATTTTCCCTGACCTTGTAGGTGAGAGTCGGCCTTAGTCGACCTATTGATTATTATGTGGAACACCCGCCAAGTCGACTTGACCATCCCGATCGAATATAAGCATTGGGCAGCACCCCTAGAAAGAGGTCCACATGAAGTAGTGTGGACTAGTACTTAGTGGTTCTCGTAAGGTATTCGGAGACAAAGCCCTAGCGAAGCCGAGTCTTCTGAATGGCTCATAAGACCGAGAATTTCTCAACGGTAGTATAACCTAAGTGGATAGGCACAAGGCATAGAGGTGGTAGTACTGCTAGCACGGTGATTAACTAAGACAAGGAGATCGGTAGACTCCGTGATGATCCAGAGATTGATCGCACACAGTAAGTCCGATTAATCCCAACTCTACAGCTGTTCAAGTAGAATAACCTTGATTAGATGCACAACTCCACTTGATTATGCATGAGCTACGGATGCTCAGTAGGACATTTTAGAGCGTTATTTGGGTACTTGGCATTTGGTCATCCTTTAGTATTCGGTTACTCAAGGATATGCGACGGATTATTAGAGATCATGATCATTATCGGGATCCTACGATCGGATAAAGGCACAAGGTGCGCGGACGGTCGTTTAGGTTATCCCGGCCCAGCAAGTAGCCTTAGCATGCACGACCGAAGGCCGAGATAGCTCTAGTTACTCTGGTGGAGTTACACAGCCGGTTTCCCGGCATGAGTAAGCCGTATGGCCGCCAATTTTTGTGCCAAGTTCCTTAAATATGAATATTTTGTATCAATCAAGAAGAGACAATGTAGTAGCAAACGCCTTTAGCCATAAATCGATCGGAAGTTTGGCGTATTTGTAGCCAAGACAACGGGAATTATCGAAGAAATACATCAATTAGCCCGGCCCTAGCCGTTCGTGTAGCGAAGCTTGAGAGGGCGGCCAGGCCCATTGTCTGGTTTCTTGCCGTGTCATCATTAGTTGTGAAGGTAAAAAGAACGGCAATATGGCAGAACCTTTGACTGAGTCCCGGCTTAGGACGGGTGGCGGGGAAGCGCCCAGGATTTTGAATGCGGAGGATGAAGTCTTTGCAATTTAAAGGCCGCCCCGTGATTACAGATAATTCGGGGCTTCGCCAACAGGATTATGAATGAGGTACATTCGACCGCTATTCTCTTCACCCCGGGCGCTAAGTAAATGTACCATAATATTAAAGAGAACTATTTGGTGGCGAGTATGAAAAGAGAAATTAAATTTGTAGCCCAGTGTCCAGCTGCCAACGAGGTAAAGAGGAACACCGAAACCGGGCGGGTTAACTCGGGACATAGCGGTACCTCTCTGAAATGGGTAGCGGTAGACATGGATTTTGTCGCAGATTACCCCGTGCCGAGACATAGACACGATTCTATATGGGTGATAGTTGACGAGGTGGCTGTCGGCTCATTTCACCTGCCCGATGAAAGCTACTTTCTCGAGTGAAGATTATGCGAATTTATATCAGAAATAGTTAGATTGCACGGAGTGGCAGTGTCAATTATCTGCGATGAGGAGTACAATATACGAAATTTAGATTTTTTGGCGGTCATTGGAAGGTGCAGGACCGCAGATTAACTTGAGCACCTAGCATTGCCTGGAACAAGTGGACCAGAGTGAAACAGCACTATTGGTGCTGAGGACATGCTACGACGTGCGTACTAGATTCACAGGTAGTGGGTGAGCATTCTAGTTAATTGAGTTTGCTTATAATAATAGCTATCACTCAACTATCCCGAGATGATGCCCTTTGAAGCATTGTATGGGCGAAAAGAAGCGGATCGCTTGATTAGGCTGGTTTGAAGTGGGAGAATCAACATTATTGGGCGAGATATCATTCATTGATTAGAGAAAAGAGTAAAGCTTATCGAACGCCTACGGACTGCCTTGAGCGCCGAAATGGTATTATCTTGATGTAGGTTCGATGTGAACGATTGAGTATTTACGAGTATCACCGATGAAAGGGGTGATGAGATTCGTCAAGAAGAGGTAGCTCAGTCCAAGATTTGTTGGGCCTTATGGATTCGTTGAAGGATAGGCAGGTGGCAGTTGAACTTGCCTCCAGAATTAGAATCCGTTCATCCAGGTCTTTGTATCTATCTTGAGAAATGCATAGGGGCCATCCCGAAAGGTCAGTCGGGATATCGAGGTTACAAAAGAGTGGCCTATGAAGAGGTTCCAATAGCTATCCTAGACGAATGATTGTGGGTGAGGACCAAAGATGTGCGTGTTGTCAGAAATGCGCAGCGTAACGAGGCAGAAGAGAAGACTTGGGAGGCGGAGGAAGATATGAAAACCGAGATATCTTCACTTGTTCCAAGCCTAGTCGGCGACAGTATGCTAGTATTATTACCTATGCGGATCTTATAGTTTGTATATGTATAAATGAAAAGATCGATTTTAGCTATCACATAGATACTATAGGGTGTGTGTAATTACTGTATTGGACTTTTACGTATTTCGGGTTTTGGGATAGTCCATATTACGGGGGAAACTCTTGCGAAATTTTCCTAAAATAAGTTGAGTAAGTTGAGAAGTCTAAAGATAGAAGTACATTCGAGGACGAATGTTCTTAAGAGAGGAGAATGTACACCCGTAAAATTCCCGACACATAGATGGCCTATTCGCGTGTTGGTTAAGCGTATTTGAAAGCCATACATGCTAGAAAAGGCCGGGAAAAAGCGGACGAGAAGCACATCGAACCATTGCGGAAGGAGTAGGGCAGAGCCTCAGTGATGGCAGCGTGTGACGGAGGTGGAGCTACTCCGTTGGCTCGCGTGACACGTTGGCTGTCAGGTATTAACTATATAAAGCCTCCATGGTTTATTTTATTAAATCATCAAATAATTTCCAGAAACAGTGAGAGAGAACACGGGATAGCAAAGTATTGATAATTTCTTTTCGATTACGTTGTCAAAAGCGTAGTCCAAATTCAAATTAACATGAATGCAGGTATTTAGCGGCGAGGAGCATTCCTACGGATTTAGTTTCGCGAAATTTGGCCAGGCAAATCGTCGTGATCTTTAGGCTAAAGATAAGTGGAATTGCTCCAAATTAGTGTCAATGTGCTCCTAGCCTTAAAGTGAATACTTCTCCCTTACGGACTTTAGAAATAGCAGGATTTTTGGTTGTATTTTGATAAGCCTAAGTTCGGGCAATAAATATATAAAGTGACTTTTTCTTTTAGAATATTGGTGTATTTAGTCTAATTGATATATGTGGATACGGTTGGGAGAAATGTTGAGTGTCGAAAATGATCTTAATCCGATAATCGGATAACTGAGGTTAAGGTATGTAAAGCCGGTTTCTTCGGCAAGTTAGTAGCTTTAGCCTTGTATATCATAGTAGACTCCGTAATAGAATTTCCCGGAGTTGAATATTAGGTATTGTGCAAGTTCGGTAAATTACGGTTTGCGTTATTATATCGTCTCAGTTTGAGATTAGTAAAAGCAGCTTAAATAGCGAGTGCTATTCAGACTGTTATAGCGATGTGGTCATAGAAACATGTTTTTGGGGTCATATGATAGATATTCGAATAAAAGTTAGTAAGTAAATACGTAGGCAGATAGTAACTTGGCTACAGATTAGCCACGATCAGAGATAGCATTTTGGGTAGAGATTAGCCATATAGACGGATAGTATCTTGGCTACAGATTAGCCATACGAGACAAATGATATCTTTGCTACATTAACCATGCGGTTAGGCCAAAGATCACGGACTCGGTATAAGCGGTATAAGAATCGAGATAAACACGAAGGAATTAGAATAAGAAATCGGGAATTGAATAGTGTTTTCGGTTTAAACATACTTGCTATTTATGCTTATTGATTGGTAGAGACTTAGTTGTGTCGTGAGGCACCGGTTGAGCGTCCTCACTTAGCCCCCAGGTTTGAAATAATTTAGTGCGCCACTGAGTAGGTGGGTTTACGTCACTCCAAGGAGTGGCATGCCATCCCAGTGGGATGAAGTTAGGATGAAGCTTTCCCCATATAGAGTGATGGCCTTCAGTACAATTTGCCTTTGTTGTGCATACGCAGGGGAATAGATTTAGATCTGATTCACAGTTATAGTTACGATCACGAGGAGTCCTTGAGACAGACTGATTATTTATAGGAGGCCATAGCTGGCCAGGAGACCCGGGGGCGGTAGAGGTGCTCGTAGTTAGTAGATGAGCGGAGTGACTTATTTTAGGCTGGTTTTGACACGGTAAATTGTCTCAGTTATTGTGCTTGGTGCCATCCGACATGGGGGTTCGTATTGGCTCTTGCTTGCTATATATATATGTATTTATATGCTATATATTAGTTAATAGCGGCGAGACGGCTAACGTCTGAGTACGCTCTTGCCCTATCACGGCCTGAAAGCACAGTTCAATTAATATCAGTTTCTTGATTGATTATCTCCTGCTGTCCAGGTACTAGTTATGTTACTTGTATTGATTATGCATTCCAGTTCTTTGCATACTCGGTACCGGATGCGCGCCCATTAGGCTTATTGCATTACTGTTGCGGGTACAAATAGACGAGGAGGAGATCCTTCGTGATTCCAGACAGCTACTGAGTATTCAGCTCCTATCATCGAGCTTGATATTCGGAGGTGTATTTTATTTCTCTTGTTGTACGGTAGTATGGGTGATCGGGAGCCCTGTCCCGATCACTTTTATCGATACTCATAGAGGCTTGCGAATTTGTATATATTTATCTCCACGTAGTCAGTTGAACCGATCATGTGAGGCCGTGTACGTTGTGTTCGGTTGTTTAGCTTTGTGATTATGTTGGTCGTGTGGGGCCACTTGAGTAGGTGTAGTGGTGACCTTGTTGGCACGTAGTTTATGCAAATACTCTTTTATGTTGAGTTTCGGATGACTAGACAGCATGGTGGCCTTTTAGGCCATAGGTTCCTTGTTATAAGTATGTCTCACAGTTGCATTGTTATTACATATACGGTGAGTGCATGAGCCCGATGGCGGAGGCTATGTTCACAACCATTATATAGCCGTTATTCCCAGAAATCGAAATAGAGCTAGCGAGGCACTAGATGTGCTTAGGCTCACCGATTGGCGAGTCTAGGAACCGGGGTGCCATTCATACCCCCAAGGCGGGACGTGACAACTTAACCACGTTCTTGCTCAACTAGAAATCGAGAATGAATAAAGTAAAACCTAAGTATTCTATTTATACTAGTAGAATTTTTCGGAATAACAAGCAACGTGTCACGGGTGTATCGCCGAACTGCTTGCCTCCGTTACACGGTGTGTATCGCGGAGCAACGGCAGCATGTCAGGTGTATTGCGGAGCACTTTGCCAGCGTGTCATGGAGAGGTATGCGAGCCCTCTGAATCACCCAATTTATTCCAACTTTGGTGTTTCACTCACGATATCATTCCTCCACTTCACCGTCATTGATTGGGTCCTCCAATGCATTATTTCCTTCAAAAACAAATACTAATCATGTTGGTTAATATTTCTTCTCATTTATATAAAAGGCATGAAAATGTACATAATTAAATACATAAACAAGACAAAACTAAGTTATAAAGTATCACTTGGGCATGTAATTATGCCCAAGATCATAACCCCACACTTAAAGTCTTGTTCGTCCTCGAACAAACCTTTGACATCTCATGCACATGAAGACTCACACATAGCTAATTTAGAAAGATAATTCAAGCTACGGCTATAATGATTATTTAAGATAACAAATTAAAAAGTAGAGCATGCATGATTTAATCGGTGAAATGATATAGAACTCCGTTGAACTTCCTAACCTCAAGAATCGACTCTCAATCATTGCAAACTCATGCAAATCAACTGACAAAGAAATCCGACATTGATGTTCATCTCTCATTCAAACATGTGCCCTCACCCAACAAGAGAGTTACCCTTTTTACTCACAAATATTCAAATCACACCAAGTATGGGTATATGAATAAAAATTCGCTCGCTCTCAAAAGAATTCACATGCATCATGTAGTGACCCATAAGCTTGCCCTTAGTGTTTTACTCCACTCATTTAAGGATGTATGACATGAATCAAGTAGGACTTAATGGGTTGTAATGTAGGCTCTAAGGTACGGTAGAGTACTATTCGCCGATAATGGTGACTATCTTCCCCAGCGCTTTTAATAACTTCAACCTTCATTAAGGATATCTCTTCTCTTACTTCACCCTCATTCTTTTCAATCACGGAATTTTTTCTTCTTGTTCCCTTTCTTTAAGCACACTCGGCTTAGTAGTAAGGAGTAGCAAGCAATTTTTCATTCATTTATTTTCTTACTCCCTACTAATAATCAACCATTTTCACACAAGTGCACCTTTTACCTTTTCTCAACTTTTACAACTTGCTACTTTTCCTTCTTTTTCCAATTCTCACTCCTTCACTCTTTCAAATTTTCACTTAAGCGCTTAGTTTGGATCAAATTCCAAGGCTAATGAAAGAAAAGGTTAAACATGATAGCTATCAAAAGAATAGACAAGGCTCAATGGGGCTAACTAGGATTAAATATTCCAAGGTAGGTAAAGTGAGGGATAACAAATTTGGGTTAATTCAAGGAAATGCCACAAATCATCTCCTACGATTCACATCAGCATTTCATTTTATATACACACCGGGGAAAGTTCTAGACATTCCACAATAGCACGGAATATTCGGAAACCTTACACTCATGGCACATGCTCAAATCAAGACACATTCAGCGGACTCTTAACCACGGCTAATCACAAGAATTCAAACATTAAGCTTCAATCATATTGAGTCAAATTCAAGAGCCTAAGTGTCTCACACAAAGTGATACACTTCTTACATGCTTCAACACTAACCACACTTGTATCTTACAATCATGCATAGCACATCACAAGAATATCAAGCCATCAATAAGCTACGGGTTAAAAAACCAGCCTCTTGACTAATTTTTCCTCCAAGGCCGGTCGTCATCCATCCATCGTCGGAAATAGTCTCTAACTATGACTAAACATTATATATACAGACAAAGAGAAAATTTTTTTATTATTTATAAAAACAGGAAAAACTAAAATAAATAAAAAAACCTCAATTATCAATTCAATTTCAATTCAATTTCAAAAATTTTTTCAAATATTTCTCACAAACATTACATTCACAAAAATCGTTAAGCACAAAAATTTTAAAATTTTCCTCACCCCACACTTGAATCATGCTATGTCTTCATAGCATCAAATTAACGTTTTAAGAGGGTGAGAAATACTCTGAGCCTTTAGGCCTAGCAAACAACATGGTTTTCTACAACTTTACGGTGGGTGTTCGACCCACACTTTTTCTCTTCCATGATTGTTAGCCTCCTCCTCGAGGTACTCGGACTTCCCCTCCATACGTACTTAACTCCACCAAAAACAACAAAAGATGAAAAATAAATAAAATCAATACAAATGCAAGAAATTAAATGGTACCCATTAGTGCCCTTGGGTTGCCTCCCAGCGGCACCTAATTTTACATCGCGACCACGACATCAAGTTTCATAGCTTTTTCCTCCACCTTGAGGATATGAATCTCACCTAATTTCTTCCTAATTTCCTCTTATGCTCTAGAAATTGAATTTGGTGAAAAATTATGAGACCAAGCGGTAGATGTTGCCTTTGAACTTATTGGCCCTTAAGTAGCGAAGTCATTTGTCTCTCAGTCGGCCATTTCCAAAATATACGGGCTTGGTCCTCCTCTAGGAATTTCTCTATAAGCTTGGAAGACTCAATTTCTCGGTTGTCAACCAAATTTAATGTCGAAAAATCGCCGAGTGTGGTCAATACACTTCAACTTTATTGCATTGTGCTTGACCTCTCCTTACTTGTATATACCTTCTCGGCATAAACATGTCCTCTCCATTAATGTCAGCTGAAATTTATACTCTATCTCTTCTTCCATGAATGAACTTTCCATAAGTGTGAGCCCATCACGGGGACCTCAAGAGATTCTAATTGTTGGGCTTCATCCAGAATTCACCCTTGTCTTCCTCTTAGTTCCTCTTGAATATAAGCTAAGCATTCACGCAATTTATCTAAACACGCCCAGCCAATCATCTCAAGTGACTTTAGCGCTCATCCTTTCTAGAGCATACGCATTCTCCTCTTCTTGAACTACAAATCTTTTGCCATCACCTCCTTCATTGCTTCTAATTGCTCAAAGTTGTTTCGGCATGTCTTCTATTCAGTTTGGTGTCCCAAGTCCTCATTTTCGGCATGCCTATATTCGGCAAAAACAATAGAAGGATCATAGTAGGGGCTTGGGAGAGGGAGTATCGCTCGGGCAGCCATCCCAATGGCCCATCTTGACCACCACACATATGTTGCACGTGTTACGGTGTTGCCACAGTGGTGTCCTCCATAGTCGAGACAAGATTGCCTTCAAAAATATGAGTATCCACCATTTAAACCATTTATGTTCCACGATGTCATGTCAAGAAGGGTATCCAAAAAAAAATCAAAAAGAATTTAAAACACATATCAATGCTACGTTGTCGGCACTTATATAGAAATTGTACACTAACACTCGGAAAACAATTTTACATTGCAGTCCGGCAGCGCCAAGAAACTTGTTAGTAGTTTCGGTGACTGCGCCAAGTGCACGTGGTCGAACAAGTAGTAAAATGGCTCAAGTAATCCAAGTATCGATCCCACGGGGTGGACCAAGAGTAACAATCTAATCAAGTGTCAATAAACTTTAACTCTAAAAATGCAGACAGTTGCAAGAAGATACGAATTTTGTTTCCTAGTTTATGCTAAATCTAAAAACGAATATACAATTTGATCGAGACTATAGTTATGAGCATGCGAGGTAAAAGCGAACATGTAGAGAAATAATTTATCGATAAAATTTGATTTATCTTTCCTTCGGTTGCTAGTCAAGAATTATTGCCTATGGATTAAAACTCTAAATGTTTAACCCAACTTAAGAATCATGAACCTTCCACCTACATTTTAGTTGTGATAAAAAGAAATTCATGTTAAAGCCATACAAAACCGATTCGTAATTGACTAATCGACTTTCGGGTATCTTTCTATCCTAAAGGTAAACCAATTCTAAATTTTCCCAAACTAAGAAAATATCATATCCTATCAATTCACAACTTTCCAATTTCTTGCTCTTTCGAGTGAAACGGAATTTTTAGATATACATTAACATTGGCCCACAATTAATGCTATGGAACAAGAATTAATAGAACAACCATGGAAGAAAAGATGAAAAACCAAAATGATCAATATTTACATTTCACTACAAATGTTCTTTTAACCTCAGCAAGAAGTGAATTTAGCCACTCATTTGTGGTTAAACATCATCAAATGAGTGTAAATCATACGAACAATTGAAATAAGGGACAAGAGATGAGAAAAACCTAGGATTTTGAAATTCCCTCAATACTGTAACCCACGTTCTTGCTCAACTAAGTCTAAATGAATAAAATAAAACCTAAGGTTCTATTTATACTAGTAGGAATTTTTTCCGGAATAACAGAAGCAACGTGTCACGGGTGTATCGCGGAAACCCTACGAAGTACTTAATTTATTCCAACTTTTGTGTTTAGCTCCCGATATCATTCCTCCCACTTCACCAAATCATAGGTGGGTCCTCAATGCATTATTTCCTTCAAAAATATGGACTAATCATGTTAGTTTATATTTCTTCTCAATTAATTTCTTCTCAATTATATAAAAAGGCATGAAAATGTACATAATTAAATACAAAAACAAGACAAAACTAAGTTATAAAGTATCACTTTGGCATGTAATTATGCCCAAGATCGAGTGTTTCATCAGACCTAGCAAATCCCCGCGGGGTGCACCAGTGCTCTTTGTCTGGAAGAAGGATGGTTCCCTTTGAATGTGTATTGATTATCGGTAATTGAACAAGGTCAGAATCAAGAACAGGTTTCCTCTCCATAGGATCGATGATTTGTTTTACCAGCTTTGGAGTGCCAAGTGTTTTTCGAAGATAGACCTCAGATCAGGGTACCATCAACTCAGAGTTAGAGAGAGTGATATTCTGAAAACCGCCTTCAGGACTCGGTATGGTCATTATGTGTTTGTAGTTATGTCTTTTGGACTAACAAATGCTCCTGTAGCATTTATGGATTTGATTAACAGGGTGTTTAATCCATATTTAGATATGTTCATGATTGTGTTCATAGATGATACTTTCATATACTCTCGGAGTGAGAAGGAGCATGCCGCTCATTTCAGGGTGGTTCTACAGACTCTTAAGGATCGTCGGTGTTATGCTAAGTTCAACAAATGTGACTTCTGGTTGAACTCAGTGACATTTTTGGTCCATGTGGTGTCAAGTGAGGATGTACATGTGGACTCTCAAAAGACTAGACTAGTGAATCCTTTAGATATTACGAGTTTCTTCGGTTTAGCTGGCTATTATTTGAGATTTGTTAAGGGGTTTTCATCCATTGCAGCCCCGTTGACTAAATTGACCCAGAAGAAAGTAAAGTGTCAATGGTAGGAGGCTTTTGAGAAGAGCTTTCAAGAGATGAAGACTTGACTCACCTCAGCACCAGTGTTGACCCTACCTGAGGGTACCGATGGGTTTGTGGTATATAATGACTCCTCGAGAATTGGCCTTGGTTGTGTGCTAATGCAGCACGGTAAGGTTATAACTATGCTTCCAAGAAGCTAAAGGCCAATGAAAAGGACTATCTGACCCATGATCTCGAATTGGCGGCGGTAGTATTTTCCTTGAAGATTTGGAGACACTATATGTACGGGATCCATGTAGATGTGTTTACGGACCACAAAAGCCTACAATTCGTGTTTACCCAGAAGGATCTGAATCTGCGCCAGAGAAGGTTGTTTAATCTATTGAAGGATTATGATATGAGTTTCCTTTATCATCTGGGCAAGGCCAATGTGGTTGCGGACACTCTTAGTACGCTTTCTATGGAGAATGTGTCCCATATAGATGAGGGAAGGAAAGAATTAGTAAAGGATGTGCATCGGCTTGCACGACTAGGAGTCCGTCTTGTCGACTCAACTGATGGTGGTGTTATTGTTCAGAATGATTCAGAATCATCCTTAGTGACGGAGGTCAAATCTATACAAGATTAGGATCCTATTTTGGTAAAGTTTAAGGAAGTCGTTCAGAATCATAAGGTAGAAGACTTCTCTAATGGGGAAGATGGTGTGCTTCGATATCAGGGTCGCTTGTGTGTTCCAGGTGTGGATGATTTGAGAGATCGGATGTTGCACGAGGCTCAGGGTTCCAGATACTCTATACATCTAGGTGCATCAAAGATGTACCATGACCTACGGGAAATCTATTGTTGTAGATGCATAAAGAAGGACATAGCAGGGTTTGTGGCTGTCACGACCCGAGTTTATGCCCTAGCCGTAACACGGGACAAGGAACCCCGAAAGGCTCCAAGTCGACCCATGGAATAATCATAGCATAACACTTAACGATATAAACATCTGAGAAAGCATAACTGAGCGGAAACTAACTTTCAAATACAAGATTAACATTTAAAGACATAATCTAGAAAAACGCAATACATAGACTGAATCTGATTACACATGTCTGAAAGCCTCTACTAACTGATGAGTTGCTGGGATAGGTCCCCAACTAAGGCTCAATGTCTGAAACTGAGCTACAAAAAAATAAGAACATAGACCTCGTCCTTAAGAGATGAGGACTCACCACAACTCGCTGAGATAGGGGAAGGAGCGTGCCTATTCGCAGGGCTGGGTCCATACACTTGAATCTATATCATAAAATAATATAGCACATAAAGGCATGAAATCAGTACTTGGAATGTATTGAGCATGCGGGAAAAGATGTAAACAACTAAATATGCAAGTATACAATAAGGAGAATGACAAAGTACATCGACATAACTGATTTGACATGAAATAATACTCTTATGAATCACATACACACACACACACACACACACACACATATATATATATATATACATAAAACCTTCATATGAATCTCATATCCTGAAACATCATTGATCTCATGCATAAGGGTCAAGTACTGAATAATTAATAAGAGCCGAAGCTAAGGCTAGTATCACATACGAAACTGAATAACTGCTGATAACTAAGTCTGCATTTTATTATATTATATCTATTATAAACTGAATTATTAATCATATGGAATTGAATCATGCTAATACATAACTAAGGGAGTCATTCTCTACTATGGAGAGTCCGGACTATGCAAGGGAGTCACTCTCTCCTATGGAGGATCCCGACTCAACTAGAGAGCCACTCTCTGTTATGGAGGATCCTGACTTAACTAGGGATTCACTCTCTGCTATGGAGGATCCCAATTGAACTAGGGAGTCACTCTCTGCTATGGAGGATCCTGAAAGACCAAGGGAAACATTCTCGGCTATGAGAGTCCCTGGCTGATTAGAACATAAGGAGTACTGTTCTGGCATTATACATCTGGTCTATGCTACTACAGCTAGTATGAAACATGAAAATTCACTGTTTTCATCATACAACATTCTTTTGAAAAGGATTAGTGTTGTTCCCCAGCATACTTGAAAGCGTACGTGGTCGTACAAGTAATACAGTGGCCCTTTTTAAGAGCCGGACGTCAAACGCACAGGGACTGGACCAATTTAGCAAATATTCAAGTTCAAGTGTTAAAATTAACTTCACAAGTACTGATTATAGAAGTTTTCGATAAATTCTAATTAAGTCTAGGGATGATCACAAAATACTTGAGAAACAATAGAAGAAGAAACTAGAGTTAAGGCCTAATAATCATACAATGCTACAATTCTCAGTGGTTTGAGAATGAAAACATCAGTTGTTGTCTCAAATAATTAAAATGCTATGTTCATGGTCTTTCAAGCCTCTAAACACAACAAACTAGTCTCACACCTACATCATTGAGCGGGGATGTGACGTCCTAATTTGTGAGCAATTTAACTACATAGATGTGGTTTACGGAGTTTGCTCCATTGATTATGGACTTTCGTACTGCTGAACATTTAACCTAACTTAGTTTCACAATTACTTCTACGAGTGGTGATGTGATAATTCGAAGCCGGTGTCTAGCTTATCCCGTTTTAGTAACCAAGCAAGGCAAATTATGCATAATTTCTATCCTAATTGCAAATCCTATCATAAAAGCAAGAACTTGCTCCATACATTCTCATGTTCTAGCCTAGGGTTAATCTTTCAAGCTTTTACCCAAGCTTAACACGTATGTTTTCATGGTAATCAAGCATAAAAACAACAATAATAAAGAATGTAAGACCAAACAATAACTAAAAACTCAAACCAAGAAGAATTCATGCATTTACAATCATCTTACGTAGCCTCAACCCTAGAGGAAGGGTATTAGCTACTCATGTTCGTATAAATACTCAAAAACATGATTCTAGTATAGTACTTAAAATAATAATTAAAAGGGAATGAAAAATAAGGAAACCTAGGTAGAGTTCTTCCATTCCCTTCGCTCCTTTACGGTTTCTCAAAAATATTTCGTGACATTTGATTTTAGGAGCTAAGGTTTTAATTTATACTAAGTGGAATTTTGTGAAATTTGGCCGTGCATGAAACTGATCCGTGGCACGCTGCCCATCGCCCCAATTTATTTTCGTGCCATGGAGAAAAGGCGGATGCTCACTAGAATTATCGGCAGTGGCATATCCTTTGTGCAGGCTGTGGGCGACACAAAGCGTGGCATGTTGCTCCTCGCGCGCGATGGCCTGTGTGACACGGGAGCTAGCGCGCAGCAAGGCCTAGTGTGGCACGGTGCCAACGCACGGGCATACTTGACTGTCCCTCCTCGCGCAGCATGGCACGGCGTGGCACGATCCTTAGCGCGCAACTTGTGTTGCATGGCATGCTGGGCTGTGCGGCAGGCCTGTTTTTCATTCCATCTTGTGCATTTATATTCCCAACTCAATCCAAAGCTCCTCCTTGCTCGTGCATCTTCATATTTATCCCATCTTTAATATTTTTTCCTACAAAACAAAGAGCTAATCATATTGGTTAGTTTTGCACGTAATTAATAGAAATCACATAAGAAAATAATTAATTTAATTGATAAACATGACTTAATTAAGTTATAAAATAGCGCTTGGGCACGTAATTATGCCCAAGATCACTACCCCACACTTAAAGCCTTGTTCGTCCTCGAACAACTCT
>JACEIK010000423.1:212088-257342 GCA_018107945.1 Datura stramonium | reverse complement strand
CCACATGTATTGACCCATAAACTTGCCTTTAGTGTTTTACTCCACTAATTTAAGAATGTTCGAAAGTAAGATCAAGTAGGACTTAATGGGTTGTAATGTAGGCTAAGGGCGGGTAGGTACTATTATGGCCAGTAATAGTGACTATCTTCTCTAAGCGCCTTTAATGCACCACACTTTGATTAGGAATTTCCATCCTCCTACTTCACCTTAATATTTTTCTACTCCCATTTTCCTCTTTTGCTTCCCCAACTAATTAGGCACACTTAGGCTTTTAGTACGGAGTACTTGAGAAATTTTCTTTGATTTTATTTTTCGCTCTTTTATTCTTTTACTCCCTACTAACTCTTATTCATTTTTAAATAAGTGCATCTCTAGTCTTCTCTTCAACTCCCCCAACTACAATTTTCATTCTTATTTCACTTCTCACTCCTCAACTTCTTTTCAATTTCACATAAGCGTTTAGGAGTTTTAGATCAATTAAAGGCCAATGAAATGAAAGGATTAAGCTCATTTTGTGGCTAGCAAAGAATAGGCTAAAGGATGAATGGGGCTAACTAGGATCAGACATTCAAGGTAGGTAACACGAGGGATAAAAATTAGGCTCTTTCAAAGAAATGCCTAAATTATCTACTATAATCTACATCCTTCATTTCGCTTTGTATAAACACCAGAAAAGTTCTAGACACTACACAATAGCATGGAATATTTAAAATCCTTACACAGACAACACATGCTCAATTCAAGACAAATTCAGCACACTCTTAACTTAGCTAATCACAAGAATGCAAAATTTAGCTTTAAACACATTGAGTCATATCCAAGAGATTAGGTGTCTCAAACAGAGTTAAATAACTGCTCACATGCTTCAAAATTTACAATACTTGCATCTCACTATCATACATAGCACATAACACGAACATCAAGCCATCAATTAACTACGAGTTCCAAAATAAAAACCTGTTGACTAATTTTCCCTCAAGAAGGTCGTCAACCATCCATCGTCGAGAACAATCCCTAACTATGACTAAAACAACTTCTTCATTTTGTACAAGTGGGTTATCGACCCCACACTTTTCCTCTTTCATGCTTCTTAACTTCCTCTTCCAGGGTACTCAAACTTCCCCTCTATCTGTGCTTAATTCATCACCAAAAACAACAATAAGATGAAAATAAACAAAATAAACACAAATGAAAAATATAAAATTGTACCTGTGGTACCCTTGGGTTTCCTCCCAAGTAGCGCCAGATATTAAGTCGCGACACGATGTGGACTATCCTTTTCAGGACATCCTTAAACCAGTGTTTCCTTTCGAGAACCATCTTCTTCTCTTTTTATTTTTGGAGGGAACAGCCTCTACTGTGTCCCTCTCTTCTTCCAACTCCTTCTCTAACTGAAGCCCTCCATCAGATTCGGGCTGAAAAGTGATCATCTCCTGCGGTAGTGGACCTATGGAATCTGCCACCTCATACTTAGCCTCTGACAACACACTNCTTAGCCTCTGACAACACACTGACCTTACAAAAGTCTCTGAAGTGTGTGGGTGGGTTGATCTCTTGGTAGACCCGGAAGAGTTCTTCTTCATCATCGACCCTCACTTTCAGGGTCCCTACTCTTACATTGATAATTTCTCCTCCAGTGGCCAAGAATGGTCGTCCCAGGATCAGGGTTACCTTGTCATCAACTTTAAAATCAAGTATGACGAAATCAGCGGGTATAATGAATTAACCCACTTTGATGAGAAGGTCCTCTATTGTTCCATCTAGTGCCACTTGGGACTTGTGTTCCAGTGCAGCTTCATTCGTGTTGGCCTCGGTTGACCCAACCTTAAGGTGTTAAACAAATATAGGGGCATTAGATTCATTGTTGCCCCTAAATCACATAGATCACTTATTACTTCAGCTTTACCAATTTGTATGGGGAGGGTAAAACTACCTGGGTCTTTGAGCTTTTTTTGTATCTTGCTCATTACCCTGTGGCTACACGCCTCAGTCAGTGCCACTATCTGAACATCCACCAATCTGACTTTTTTGGCCACCACATCTTTCAAGTACTTAGCGTACTTGGCATTCCTTGCAAAACATCAAGCAAAGGCAAATTTATATGGAGTTCTTTGAATATACAAAGAACTTTCTAAAGCATTCCTCCTCCTTGCTCTTTTTGAGTTTTGTGGGAATGGTGGTGGTTTCTTTGTGTTGGCTGCAATTATTATTGTGCATTTTGTTGCACAACACTCTGATTATCACCCTTGTCAGTCAGTGGTCCCTTTCTAACCAGCTCCGGCTGCACTTCATTTTTGTTTTCCTTCGGTGGTGTATCAGCCAATTACTTGCCACTCCTCATACGTATGGCATTGACCTGTCGGGGGTTGTATCTATGTCACTAGGTAACCCTTCCTAAGGTCTGGTGTGCTGAGTAGCTGCTATTTGACCCATCTGCTTCTCTAAATTGCGGGTGGCCAACTGTTGACTTTTCAAATCTAATGCCATCCTCCCCTGATTCTCTACTAATTGGGTTTGTGTTTCCATAATCTTCTACAATGTTTCCTCAATGTTGTTGCTCAACTGGACACCATTCTGCCTGTTCTGCTGCTGATACTGCAGCTATTGAGCTTGCTGGTAGATTTGACTTTGATTTCCACCCCAAAAAAAATTCGTGTGGCTTTGACAATTCTTGTTTTAATTGTTCCCAAAATTTTGATTGTTTCTCTGCACATTCCCAACAAAATTGACCGATTCAGGATTAGCCCCGCAAGATTCTGCATTATGCCCATTACTACCACATATTTCACACCAACTAGGAGCTTGTTGAACTGCATTCACCTATCCCTATTGTTGGTTCATACTTAGTTTGTTGAACTGAGTCATCATCTGATGCTGAAATGATGCTAGCTGTGCCGCCATGGCATTGACACCATCCACCTCTATCAGCCCTGGTGTTCTCTTTTCTACCCCTCTCGATGACTCGCTGTGCCACTCTGGATTTCCCTGAGCAATCCTTTTCAACAAAGTGTACAACTCATCATAGGTCTTCTCCAATGCTTGCCCACCTGATGCAGAGTCTAGTAAATTTTTGTTGTGTGGGTCTAGAATTTCCACAAAGGTATGGGTCAACACTTCATTGGATTGCTAGTGATGGGGTCATTCTCTTAATAATGACTTGAATATCTCCCAAGCCAAATACAAGTTATCCTCCCGCCTCGACTTGACGCTTAATATTTCACTCCTAAATTTGGCATTCTTGCCTGAAGGAAAGAATTTGATGTGGAACTTCTTTGCTAAGTCATCCGAAGAAGTAATGGAATTAGGTGGCTCAGCCTTCAAATACCTCTTGGTCTCTCCCAATAATAAAAATGGGAGGAGTGTGAGTTGGACATAATCAGTTGACACTCTGGTGGGGACGAAGGTATCACTAATCTCCAAGAAGTTTTGTAAGTTTTGATGTGGTTCCTCATGAATCATCCCAGTGAACTGGCCACTCAAACATAACAGCTGCACCATATTCTATTTCAATTCAAAGTTCCCTCCGGGCTCCGGTTTGCAGATACTAGAGGTCACATTTGTCGCTAGTGGGATTGCCACTTCGCGAATTGGTCGGGCTGCCATTTGGTCAGGTAACAACTCTGCTTGAACTGCTAGTGGATGTTGTTGCAACTGCTCTTGAAATCTTTTCAAGTTTCGCTCTAGAGCTTCCCTCTGGAGCAAATGCAATTGTTGTTCAGGTTCCAGCAATGGTTCCACCAGCTTTCTATTCCTTGTTAGCTCTGCAAGGACAACCTGTCACATACAATATAGCATACTAAAAACAAGTTTTTCAACACTTAAGGAAATTAAAAGTCACAAAAAATAGAAAAATTCAGTAAACTTCGCCAGTCCCCGGCAACGGCGCCAAAAACTTGTTGCGCCCCAGCACACTAGCAAGCGTACGTGGTCATACAAGTAAAACAATGGCCCTTTTAAGAGCCAGATGTCAACCCACAAGGACTGGACCAATTTAGAAAATATTCAAGTTCAAGTGTTAAAATTAACTTCACAAGTGCTGATTATAGAAGTTTTTGATAAATTATAATTAAGTCTAGGGGTGATCAAAAAATATTTTAGAAACAATAGAAGAAGAAACTAGAGTTAAGGCCTAATATTCATGCAATGCTAGAATTCTCAATTGTTTGAGTATGAAAACTTCAATTGTTGTCTCACATAACTAAAACGCTATGTTCATGGTCTTTCGAGCCTCTAAACATGACAAACTAGTCTCACACCAGTGACATCCAAATTCATGAGCAATTTAACTACATGAATGTGGTTTATGGAATTTTCACCCTTTATTAGGGACTTTCGTACCGCTAATCATTTAACCGAACTTTGTTTCACAACTACTTCTATGAGTAGTGATGTGATAATTCAAAGTCGTTGTCTAGCTTATCCCGTTTTAGTAACCAAGCGAGGAAAATTAGGTATAACTTCTATTCTAATTGCGAATTCTATGATAAAAGTAAGAACTTTCTCCCTACATTCTCATGTTCTAGCTTAGGGTTACTCTTCCAAGCTTTTACCCAAGCTTAACGCGTATGTTTTCATGGTGATCAACCATAAAAACAATAATAATCAAGAATGTAAGACAAAACAACTAAAAACTCAAACCAAGAAGAATTCATGCATTTACAATCATCTTACGTAGCCCAAACCCTAGAGGAAGGGTTTTAGCTAGACATGTTCATACAAATACTCAAAAACATGATTCAAGTAGAGTACATACAAGAATAATTATAAGAGAATGAAAAATAAGGAACCCTAGGTAGATTTCTTCTGTTTTCCCTTCTCTCCTTTACAATTTCCAAAAAATATTTTGTGACTTTTGATTTTAGGAGATAAGGTTTTAATTTATACTAAGGGGAATTTTGCAAAATTTGTCCATGCATGAAACTTCTCCATGGCACGCTTCCCATCGCCCCAATTTACATCCGTGCCACGGAGCAAACGCGGATGCTCACTGGAATTATTGACAATGGCATGTCCTTACCGCAGGCTGTGCGTGACACCCGGCGTGGTATGCTGCTCCTCGCGCGCGATGTCCTATGTGACACGGGAGCTGGCGTGCAGCAAGGCCTTGCGTGGCACGGCGCCAACGCATAGGCATACTGGATTGCCCCTCCTTGTGCAGCATGGCATGATCCTCAGTGCGCAGCTTGTGCTATGGGGCACGCTGGGCTGTGCGATAGGGTTGTTTTTCATGCCATCTTGTGTAATTATCATCCCAACTCAATCCAAAGCTCCTCCTTGCTCGTGCATCACATTTGTTAGTTTATGCACGTAATTAATAGAAATCACATGAGAATATAATTAATTTAATTGACTAACATGACTTTATTAAGTTATAAAATAACGCTTGGGCACGTAATTATGCCCAAGATCAATTAGGGATACTTTCTACTAACAACAAGTGCAACAATCTGAAATATTATACTCATGTTTTATCATCATAATTCATATTTTCATGGTGCCAAATCAATATTTCTTCAAACGTCTTACATTAGCAAGCATCTATAGATTCACATCATGGATTACCCTTCCACAACATTCAAGTTCCGAATTCATATCATTCAACATATATCATTGGGTCATTTATGGTGCATAGGTTCAAATTACACTTTAGTGTAGATACATTATTTTACACACTTAGATTTACGGAAGCCCATTCTCTTAACTCATACTTTAAGCATTTACAACGAATTCATGGGAGAAACATACATTTTTATTTCATAAGACCCATTTCATAATTCAATCCAATTCATAAGAAAGATGCAATAATTAGGCTATTATCATACATTTACCTCATACCCAACCAGCTGCATAAAAATATAATGAAAATACATGTTGTACTTTCAATCGATCAAGACCATACACTATGATCTCATCACAACATATTTAGCAAATAGGATATTCGAATCAATAGAGAATTCTACAATCTTCACATATTTTATACATGGATACAAGTCATTGGTTCAATTGAATGGACAATAATAAAACTCCAATAATCATTCAAGCCATCTTATAAAGAACATTCAATAACCATGTTTTTTCACCATCTAACACATAATTCAAGACATTCAAATAGTTTCATAATTAAAAGTAGCTCATAATCCAAGTGGGCTTTATAATTCAAGAAGATATTGAAGAAGTCACACATCAATCAAAACCCTAGGTCATGCTTTCCTAAATAATTGGGCTTGGTTTTTTGATAAAACATTTTGGGGCAAAAGGATGGAAGAATATCCTTGTTGAAAAACCCGCATACCTGCTTCGATGAATTTAACACTTGAACTTGTCCTTGAGGCCTTTCAATAAACCCTTGAAGAGTCCTTAGTCTTGAGAAAGAGGAGGAAGAAGGGTTTGAGAGTTATTTGATGTTGAATGATGGTTTAGGCTAGTTATACCCTTAAAAACGTACCATACCATTCTCAAAATGACGTAATTTAGGAGTTAGGGACATAGGATTTTATGAAAACACCCCTGGAAAAATGCAGGAAATATCCCCCTTCCAGTCCCCACGAGGAACTCCACGAGTCGTCGGGTAGGCAATGACTCGTGGGACTAAGTCGTGGAGTGCACTGGATAAAATTCCTTTTTTTGCTCTTCCCTCCCCATGGGTAACTTGAAGAGTCGTCATGTCCACGACAACTCGTCCCACTTTCTGTGGTCTCCACTGTCTCAGAACCTAACCTAGAGTTTCCAATCTTCACCTAACGGTCGACCAAACGAGTCGTGGGGGTACCTAAGAACTCATTGGGTCATATGTGGCCACTGGTCCAGACTACACCTCTTGACTGCTCCCCCTGGGTCTACCCCACGACTGGTGGGGTCACCTAACGAGCCATCCCCCAACTCGTTCAGTGGAAAAATTTCCATCTTTTGTCTGAATTCTTTCTTTAAGCCTGGAATTTGATCTTAGAAACATTTGGGGTATTACAATAATATCCCCATTGCGAACATTCGTCCTCAAATATTTACTAACAATACTGAAATGATAGGGACAGAACTGAAATTCCACAATCAATCAATCATAGCTGAAACCAATGGAGCATCTGACCTCGGGCTGACCTTACACATCAAAACTGTATATCTGAATTGAACATGCATGCTATGGCACAAGTGAGTCTTAAAGGACATGAAACTAACATGGAACTTGATAGAACACTGAGAAGGATTCTTCCACTTTTACTAGCACTGAATTGATATGTACTGAGCCTTTGCTCTCAAATCAATTTCTGTTACAGGGTTAGAAGTCATGATATCTGGTCTAACTACAATTAAAGGTCTCATGAGCACGAATCATTCATGACATCCATAACTAAACACATACACGAAATAACCTGAGTCTACTGATATACTAAGCATCTTCTAGAGTGTGAGTTCGAGCTGATCATACTGGGAAACATGAATTAACACACATAACTAATTCATAACACGAAGATTAGCCTAAAGGATTTGTAGAGTAAGATAAGCATTCCTGTCTAAAGAGGTTATCTAGAAATTATGGGAGTCTGCGCATAAGGATGGGCATAACTTAACATCAACTGAAATACAAGAGAGGTTATCCGAACCTAGAGAGATTAACATATCATGACTGTTTGGGTTAGGACTCCCCTACTGTCATACCCAAGATTTGACTAGTGTCACATACTTACCATCTCCCCCTTAGCTTAAAGTCATCATTCTAAGGCTCCTGAATCTTTCTTAAGGTCGGGGCTAAATCACTGACTCCTAGCTCCGCTTTCACCTCTAACCATCACTACAAGTCTTACATTAACAACTATTCATATCACTCATCGACAACCTCTTATCAATTAACAACCACAGAGCTTCTTTTTCAATACTGGGTTCTGGGGCTAGAAACATACAACAAGTTATACAAGATTCACAACACACCTGTGTCTACTATTGGAGACTTGCCCTTATCCTGGTGTGTTGTTACGGCATAGGAGCGGTTTTGACGACGTCCGGCACCTAAGCTAGATGATGCTCCCTGCTGAAATGAACGAGCTATTGGCGCTACTAAAGAGATGGCCGAGGATCTACTCTCGTCTTGCTTTATCGCTACGCAATCCCGGTGCTTATGGCCCAACTGGCCTCACCAAAAACAAACATCCGATCCAGCCATACATTCTTGTCATGACCCGAACGGAGGCCCGGATCGCAACACAGGACAAGTAGCCTCGAGAGACCCCAAGTCAACCCATGGTATAAGCGTAAATCTAACTTGATCAATGAAACTGAATAATCAACAATATAATCACAGCGGAAGTCTAAACTTGAACATAACATTAGAATGCACAATCTGAAGTTGAATACAACCATATGTCTGAAAAGCCTCTAAACATGACGAGCTGTTGGTACAAGACCCCGATCTAACTCAACAATCTGAAACTGAAAATACTTAAGGAAATCTGAGTAGTCTAGTCCTCGGGAGATGAGGACTCACCAACAATGAAAAGGCTAACTCTGATAAGCTGACCACGAATGGGGCTGAACCTGAGAGTCGAATCTTGTATCATGAAATGATACAACATAGAGTATGTGGTCTATACATGGAATGTACCGAGTATGCAAGGTAAGTAAAACTTCTTAAGTAAATAAAATCATTTAAGACAATCCATAATGTAAACATAAACATCAAGAATCTGAGAGTAGGGCTTGCCAGCATTCTTTCTGAAATCATGATCTCATCTTGCGAGGGAATGTTGGGGATTTTCCAGATGTGNAGAATCTGAGAGTAGGGCTTGCCAGCATTCTTTCTGAAATCATGATCTCATCATAATAGAACATATCATCATAACTGAATCGATTAAATCAAAGCTGAAATTTGATATTTATAAATAAAGCTGAAAAACCTTCTTTAGAACATACTTATATATGTAAATCTTATGAGTAATGAACATGCATAACGGAAATCATGTGGAATAATGGGAGACTCGTCTTTTAATCGACATACCACGAAAGAGCTTACCTGGTCTCAACTATCACACTCAAGTGGGTAGAGTTGTCCAAAGCCTTGCCAGGGCTAGGGACGATACCATGATATCGATATCAAGCTCATGGGCCAATAGGGCCGGGGATAGCTCACAAAGGAGGTCCCGAAGTCATAATGTATAAATATACCTTGGCGCGTAGTTTTGAGGCATAGGGTGATTGACCCTTAGCCTTCTCGGTTCTAGACACTACTCCCAAAATCATGCATATGCTCTACATCATTTTTTAACAAAGCTCAACATCGTCTGTTGATGAAGCTCATAATTCAAATACATCTCAAAGCGGAATCATGTATATGAGAAGCTTTAACTAAAACCATACCACAAGCTGAAAGATAATTTGGAGTCTTCACTCCAAAACCATGTGGTAAGCTATGCATATGAAAATCTTTAACTCAAAACATACCACAAGCTGAAAATATAATTGGGAGTTTTCTCTCCAAAACCATGCGGTAAGTTTAATTTCGGGATATCATCAATCATACTTAACTATGTGGGCATTGCTCAAAGCTTTATCATACTTTGAAATACTCAATTCATATCGAAAACATGATTATAAACATGGGTAGCTTGAAAACATGGTTTTCATCATAATATCTTATCATCATCATACATTTATGACATATTTCATCTTTCATGAACTTCTCATCAATGGGCTTCTAAATTCATAAAGCTAGAAATATGAGTTTTAATTGAAAACATTATAAAACTCGCCCATGCTTCATAATTCAATGGAAGAAACATAATTAAATCATACCTATGTAAAGAATTAGGAACTTCATGCCTTGGGTTAAATTACATCGATTAGACATAGAACATTAATGATTTAGAGAGGGATTGGGCATGGGTGTGAAAGAAATCACCCATTCATAACCCTACATACCCGTTGGTAGCTGATTCTTACACTTTCTTAGATGCCCAATAGGAATTGATGAATGCTAGGCTTGATCACCTTCTCTAGTCTTCTACCTTCCATGCATGAAGGAATAAGGCCTAAAATGAACTTCACCCCTTTAAAAGTCACTATTCATAACTCAGAATGACGTAGTTTAGGCCTTAGGACCTTAGGAATTACAAAAAAGCCCTTACTAAACTCGCAGAAAATAACTGCCAGATGGTCCTAACGGGGGACCTAACGACTCATCCCATCTGACCACGACTCGTGAATTGATACATGAAGTACACTTCTCAACAGGACTCCTGGGCTCATAACGGAAGACATCACAACTCGTTACTAGGTGACCACGACTCCTGGCCACCACTCATGATATACACTGCCTCAATACCAAGAATTCCTCAGCTAGCTGACCATGACCCTCCCCACGAATCGTGGGGACTGACCATGACTCGTAGGGTCCTTTTGTCAAGTACACTACCTCTCCTCATCTCTTTTCCTTACTCACCCACCCCACAACTGACCTAACGACTCGTGGTGTCTGACCACGAGTCGTGGCCACATCCATGGGATACCCTTCCTTAGATTTTTCAAACTCCTCACTTGGCCTCCGCACGAGTCACATCACAACTTGTGGGTTGCTCTCACGGGTCTCCTCACGACTTTTTCTATACCTAGTGCCAGATTTTGGTTTTTCTCCATTTAAACTCTCGGGTATGATATTTGGGCTTCTTGGGTATAACAATATCTCTCCCTTGGGAACATTCATCCTTGAATATTGTAAACCATACAGAAGNAGTTGGTAGATAATAAATATGGGTATCTAGCCATCATATCTGCTTTGGCTTCCAACGTAGCTCCTTCAACATGTTGATTCCTCCATAACACTTTAACTGAAGCTACTTCCGTGTTCCGTATCCTTCGAATCTGATGATCCAGTATTTCTACTGGAACCTCCTCATAACTGAGGCTATCTTTCGCACCGACACTGTCCACCAGGCCAACTAGAGCTGGATCACCCAAACACTTCTTCAAAAGAGACACATGGAATACAAGATGCACATAAGCTAATTTTGAGGGCAACTCCAATTAATAAGCCACCTTGCCAACACGTCTCACGATCCGGTATGGGCCAACATAGTGGGGACTAAGTTTTCCTTTCTGTCCGAACCTCATCACTCCCTTCATGGGAGGCACCTTAAGAAATACCTAATCATCGACCTCAAATTCTAATTCTCTCCTCCTCACACCGGCATAGGACTTTTTGCAACTCTGGGCTGTTTTCAACCTGACCCTTATCAACTGAACCTTCTCCATAGCACCTTGAACCGAATCTGTTCTTATCATCACCGCTTTGCAAACCTCAAACCACTGAATGGGTGACCTACACCTCTGCCCATAGAGATCCTCGAACGGTGCCATTTCGATACTGGAATGATAGTTGTTATTGCATGCAAACTCAATAAGTGGAAAATGCTCATACCAGCTACCTCTGAAGTCAATCATGCATGCTCTTAACATGACTTCGAGGTTCTGGATTGTCCGCTCCGCTTGGCCATCCATTTTTTGGTGAAATATTGTGGTGAGCTTAACCGGAAGAGCAAGTCCTTTTTGAAATAACCTCCAAAATTGAGATGTAAATTGGGTACCTCTATCTGAAATGATTGAGAAGGGCACTCCATGCAATCAGATTAGCCCTGAATATATAATTTGGCATAATTCTGCCGAATCTGTGGTCTTAACCAATAGAAATCGAGCAGCCTTGGTCAACTTGTCTACCACAACCCAAATGGAATCCTATTTCCGGCGAGTACGAGCTAAACTTGTGAAAAAGTCCATATTAATTTCTTCCCACTTCCAAGTAGGAATACTGATATACTGAAGCACACCTCCCGGTCTCTGATCCTCAACCTTTACTTGGGGACAATTCCGACACATTGCTACAAACTCTACGATGTCCTTATTCATACCATTCCACTAATAGACTTCCTGTAAGTCACGGTACATGTTGGTGGCACCCAGATGGATAGAATACCTTGATCCATAAGCCTCGTGAAACATCCGGTTCCTTAAACCATCAACATCTGGAACACATAGGTGACCCTGGTACCGAAGCACACCATCTCCCCCTTTAGAGAAGACCTCTACCTTCTGATTTTGAACGACTTCCTTTAACTTTACAAAAATTATGTCCTCATCTTGCCTAGATTTTACATCAGTCACCAAGGATGATTCTTATCCATTCTGAACAACAACACTGTCATCAATCGGGTAAACCAACATAACTCCCAACCTTGCGAGTCGGTGCATGTCACGACCCGAGAGTACACCCAGATTGTAGACACGGGACCAGGAGCCCCGAACGACTTCAAGTCAACCCATGGTGTGAGCGTATATATAATTCATACACATAAGGCAGAAGACTTAACTTAAAATCATGAACTAACTAAAAATCATAACATGAGATATAAGAAAATCCATTACACGATCAAAACATAAATGGCTGAAATACTACAAATAGGTCTGATAGCCTCTAATCATAACAGAAGGGTTGAAGGGACAAGACCCCAACTAACCCCAACATTCTGAAACAGGATAAACAAGGTCCGAACATGAAGCCCTTGAATCATGAGGACACACCACTAGAAGCTGAGGGAGGAACTGAGAGCAAGCTAGGAATGATGCTGAACCTGCGCACCACATCCTAAAAATATGTGGGTCGGTAATTGGAAGGTACTAAGTATGTAAGGTATGAAAAATAATACTTAAAACAGAAAATTTATAGAAGTGGGGACATCATGATCATAAGACTGAAATCGTAAATATATCATAAGGCTAAAGATTTCCAAAATATTTGGAAACATGTCAAGTCGTAACATGTGAGAAAACATTTCATAAAAAATAACTTGAGCCAAAAGAACATAATCATACATTCAATTAAACTATGAGGAACAATGGGAGATTTCTATCACAGACATACCCCATATGAGCACACATGCAGCCCAACCTGTAAACCTAGTCAGGAGGTCGTCCATACCTTGCCAAGGGTATGAACCATGAAAGGCGTGATATAACTCATGAAGGCCCTGTAGGGCATAGGGTACAGTCATTGAGGAGGTCCCAAACATAACCTACGGTGGCTCGTAGTTCTAAGATTTGAGGCGTAACCTAGGCCCCGAACCTACTCGGTGTTAAGTACTACTCCCAAAACATGCAATGTGCTCATAGAAATTCATACATGACATGAATGGCTAGTTAAATCGTGATAATCATAACATGCTTGAGAATTCGTAGTACTAGCCATGGAATTGGGCCCGTGAGTCGGCAAAAATCATAGTTCATAAATCATAAATGAAAAGTGGGCATTGCCCATAGTTTCAATCATACATGAAATGATTAAATTTATAGGAAGCATGATCATACTAGTATGAATAGTTGAAGAATTGAAGAATTGCTTAAAATTTAAGAAAAATTCATATTATGCTTACGGAGTCCTCCTGACCATGACCTTTACAAACCAATTCCTTATAATTGGGAATCTAAACTTTTAGGGCTTAAATCATAAATATATTTAATACACAAGTAAAATCAGCCCAAATAACTCGAAATTCATAAGTTAGGCATACTACAACAAGCTCATTTCAAATTTAAATGAATCATGCAATTTGATAAAGACCCATAAAGTTTTAGCAACTTGAAACATAAAATTTGGGAGAAATTGGGCATGGGTAGGGACTAAAATACCCATTCAGAATCCCATATATCTGGAATTACTTGCTTCTTAATGCCCTTGAAAAACCTTAGGTGGAAACTTGAAGAATTGAAGAAGAACCCTTGAACCTCTTCCTACTCCCTTCTCTAGTTCTTGCAAATGCCAAATGAGACTTAGCATGAGTTTTTCCTCCTTAAAAGGCAGTGTCTCGACCTTAATACGACGTTGTTTAGGGTCCAAAAGCATAGAGAAGTCGAATTTTCCCTTAATGAAATTTCCTTGAAAAACATATCTGGCCCCGACCACGAGTCGTAACACGAAGTCATGAGTCGTGGTCACCTCGCCACTTTTCAATCTTTTGGATCTGTCCACGACTCGCATACCACGACTCGTAGTACCATCCTATGGGCCATACTATCGGTCGTGGTACCACCCAGCCATACCAAACATGACTTAACCACGACTCCTCATCATGACTCGTTGCCACATCCTACGAGTCGTACCATGACCCATAACGACTCACTCTGGAACCACTGAGAATTTCACCACGAATCCTAACCACAAGTTGTACCTATGCGTCATGAATCGTAGGACCACCCGTGATATGACGTCAGGCTCCGGCAATTCATCACCATTCGAGTCATGATTCGTAGGTTCTCACAACGATTCGTACCTAAAGTCATACTAGTGAAAAATTCCAGGTTTTTCTACAGTTTCAAACTTCAAAATACCGGGTCTATTCTTAGCCCTTTCCGGGGTGTTACAATATCTCCCTTCTTTGAAACATTCATTCTTGAATATAAGAAACAAGCAGCAAACAGAACATACAATTACCATATGAAAATACTGACCATTTTAGTTGAAAACTACCGGAATGACTACTCCCAAAAAGAACTACATAGCTGGACTGAATTCAGGCATCACATACATATATTACATCATAAAAAAACTTGCACGCATGAACAAAACAAGAAAAACTGATTAGAGGCTTATGGCAAAAACTGATACCTCAACTAAAACTAGGCCAGTGGGCAACAGGTGGGGGTATTTAGCCATCATACCCGCTTCAGCTTCCCACGTAGCTCCCACAACATGCTTATTTCTCCATAACACCTTTACTGAAGATACTTCCTTGTTCCTCAGCCTTCGAACATGATGATCCAAGATTGCAACAAGAATTTCTTCATAATTTAGGCTATCCTTCACGCCAACAGTTTCCACCGGAACCACTAAGGCCGAATCTCCCATGCACTTTTTCAAGAGCGATACATGAAATACGGGATGAACAGAAGCCAACTCTGAAGGTAACTCTAACTTATAAGATACCTTACCCACTCATCCCACAATCTAGTATGGGCCAATATAGCGGGTGTTGAGTTACCCTTTCTTTCAAAATCTCATTACTCCCTTTATGGGAGATACCTTTAGAAACACCCAATCATCGACTTCAAACTCAAGCTCCCTTCTCCTCACATCCACATAAGACTTTTGGCGACTTTGAGCCATTTTAAGGCTTTCTCTTATTAACTGAACATTCTACGTAGCTTCACGGATGGAATTTGGACCCACTAACGAAGCCTCACCGACCTCAAATCACCCAATGGGAGATCTACACCTTCGCCCGTAAAGAGCCTCGAATGGCTCCATCTTAATGCTGGAGTGATAGCTGTTATTGTAGGCAAACTCAATAAGAGGCAAATTCTCATCGCAACTGCCCTTGAAGTCAATAACACAAGATCTAAACATGTCCTCAAGAGTCTGGATAGTGCGCTTCACCTGACCATTTGTTTGTGGATGAAATGTCGTGCTAAGCTTGACCTGGGTGCCAAGTCCCTTTTGAAAAGATCTCCAGAACTGAGAGGTCAACTGAGTACCTCTATTTGATATAATGGACAAGGGAACTCCATGTAATCTAACCAACTCTTGGATGTATAACTTAGAATAATCTTCTGCTGAATCGATGGTTTTGACCTGTAGGAAATGAGCAACCTTGGTCAACCTGTCCACCACAACCCAAATGGAGTCATAGTGTCTATTTGTGCAGGGTAAACCTGTTACAAAGTCCATCTTGATTTTTTCCCACTTCCACGTAGGAATGATGATATCTTGGAGTACACTCCCCAGTCTTTGGTTCTCAACTTTCACTTGTTGGCAATTCGGACACCTGGCTACAGATTCTGCAATATCCATCTTCATGCAACTCCGCCAGTAGATTTCCCACAAGGCATCCTAGATGGGTAGAATATCTGGATCCATGAGCCTCATGCAACATCCGACTCCTCAAATCCCCCAACGTTTGGAGTACATAAATGACCCTGGTACCGAAGCACACCATCTCCCCATTTGGAGAAGACTTCTACTTTCTGACTTTGAACAACTTCTTTCAACTTTACCAATATTGGATCTTCATCTTGTTTAGCCTTCACCTCCGTTACCAAGGACGACTCTGACCCTTTCTTAACTACTACCCCATCATCAGTCAAACCAACTAATCTAACTCCCAACCATGCAAGTCGATGTACTTCCTTTACCATCTCTTTCTTTTCTTCACTCACATGTGACACACTTTCCATAGAAAGTCTACTAAGGGCATCTACTAAAACGTTGGCCTTACCCGGGTAGTAAAGGACACTCATGTCGTAGTCCTTAAGTAGCTCCAACCACCTCCGTTGCCGAAGATTTAGTTCCTTTTGTGTGAACACATATTGTAAGCTCTTATTGTCCATGAATACATCTACATGAACCCCATACAAGTAGTGTTGCCATATCTTTAAAGAAAATACCACTGAGGCCAACTCAAGATCATGGGTTGGGTAATTTTTCTCATGAATTTTTAGTTGTATGAAAGCATATGCTATGACCTTCCCATGCTGCATGAATACACATCCCTATCCGATTCTCGAAGCATCACAATAAGTACCCCACTGAGTAGGACGTGTCATTGGAACTGTTGGACTAGCTGCTAAAGTGCAGGCTCCACCTCCCCCTGACCTAGCTGCGGGGCAATCCTTGAGTCTGTGTTTGGGTTTGCCACACCCAAAATAAGCATCTAAGCCCACCAAACATTTCCCTAGGTGATTCTTGCCAAATTTAGCACAAGATGGAAAAGTGTGCTCCGTGCGCATACTATTCTGACCCCTCGAACCTGAGGCCCTGCTCCTCTAAACATATCGAGGCCTAGATGGGGTACTGGCTCAAGATGGTGCTTATGTAATGGACCTGTGCTGGGACTGCTAGTGAGGCCCACCCCCTCGCCTCGATTGGGAGAACATGTGGCAATCAGTTCTAGACCTCTTTTCCTCTCTCTAAGTTGTGTGAGCTGCCTCCATTTGTTGGGCTTAGAGGACTATCCATGGGTAGTCCATATCCTGATGAAGAATGGTTGTTCTGCAATCCTTATCCAGATACTCAACTACTCCATGCACGAATCTGCTCAACCCACGCCTTCTGGTCCATCACTAACTCCGGGGCATACTTTGACGGGCGAGTGAACTCAAGTGAATACTCTAGCACCGTCATCTTTCCTTGTTTGAGGTTAACAAACTCGGCTGCTTTTGATTCCCTCATCTCTCATGGGAAGAACTTGTCGAGAAAGGCCATGTTGAAATCATCCCAGATGATACAGCCCGCTCCCGCTGCCCTGCTGTCCTTCCATTGCTTGAACCAAATATAAGCGACCTCCTTCAGCTGATAAGCGACTAGGAGAACGCACTCCTCATTCGTCACCCCATCACTGAAGTGACTTCCAAATCCCTTAAATGAACTCTTGTGGATCCTCGTCCACCTTTGCCCCTTTGAACTTGGGAGGTTTCATCCTTAAAAAGTCCCTAATCTAGGTTGCCGCTACATTGCTATTTTGTGGAACATGTGAAACAGCCTGCTGGTTGACCTGAGCGGTCAAGGCCTGCACCAACATTTGAATAGCCGCCCGAAACTCGGCGTGGGCAGCTAGCTCTAGTGCCTGGGTTCCTGAATAGGTGGCGCTTGCTGACGCCCATTATCATGGCCACCCTCATGGCTATCATCATTTCTGTTCCTCTTTCCATTTATCCTTATGGGAGCCACCATTTTCTGCAATCGCGAATAGCACGAATTAGAAGGATGGAGAGATTTTCACTTCATGACATAGATCATGAAAGAAGGGAACATTTCCTAAAACGTTTGGTAGCCTCTTCTTCATAGGTGTGGCGTGCTTCACACCCATGAAAAAGACTCTACCTAACGCAGCTTTTAGACTCCCTAGGACATTTCTGAACCTATTGTTCCGATACCAAGATTGTCACGACCCGAGAGTACACCCGAATTGTAGACACATAACCAAGAGCCCCGAAAGACTCCAAGTCAACCCATGGCATGAGTGTATATCTAATTAATACACTTAAGGCAGAAGACTTAACTTAAAAATCATGAACTAACCGAAAATCATAACATGAGATATATGAAACAACATTACCCTATCCAAACATAAATGGATGAAATACTACAAATAGGTCTGAAAGCCTCTAATCATGACAGAAGTGTTGAAGGGACAAGACCCCAACTAACCTCAACATTTTGAAACAAAAGATAAACAAGGTTCGAACATGAAGCCCTCAAATCATGAGGACTCACCACTGGAAGCTGAGAGAGGAACTGAGAACAAGCTAGGAATGATGTTGAACCTGTGAACAAGATCCTGAAAATATGTGGGTCAGTACTTGGAAAGTACTGAGTATGTAAGGTATGAAAAATAATACTTAAAACACAAAATTTATAGAAGTGGGGACATCATAATCATAAGACTAAAATTGTAAATATATCTTAAGGCTCAAGATTTCCAAAATATTAGTAAACATGTCAAGTCGTAACATGTGAGAAAACATTTCATAAAACATAACTTGAGCCAAAAGAACATAATAATACATTCATTAAAACCATGAGGAACAATGGGAGATTTCTATCATAGACATACCCCATATAAGCACACATGGAGCCCGGCCTGTAAACCTAATCAGGAGGTCGTCCATACCTTGCCAAGGGTATGAGCCATGAAAGGCGTGATATCACTCATGATGGCCCCGTAGGGCATAGGGTACAGTCATTGAGGAGGTACCAAACATAACCTACGGTGGCTCATAGTTTTGAGATTCGGGGCGTAACCTAGGCCCCGAACCTACTCGGTGTTAAGTACTACTCCCAAAACATGCAACGTGCTCATAGAAATTCATACATGACATGCATGGCTAGTTAAATCATGATAACCATAACATGCTTGAGAATTCGTAATACTACACATGGAATTGGGCTTGTGAATCGGCCAAAATCATAGTTCATAAATCATAAGTGACATGTGCGCATTGCCCATAGTTTCAATCATACATGAAATGCTTAGTTTTATAGGAAGCATGATCATACTAATATGAATAGTTGAAGACTTGAAGACATGCTCAAAATTTAATAAAAATTCATATTATGCTTGCGGAGTCCTCCTGACCATGAACTTTACAAACCAATTCCTTATAGTTGGGCATCAAAACTTTTAGGGGTTAAATCATAAAAATATTGAATACGTAAGTAAAATAAGCCCAAATAACTCGAAATTCATAAGTTAGGCATACTACAACAAGCTCATTTCAAATTTCAAGGAATCATGCAATTTGATAAAGACCCATAAATTTTTGGTAACTTCAAATATAGAATTTTGGAGAAATTGGGCATGGGTAGAGACTAAACTACCTATTCAAAACCCTACATACCTGGTATTAATTACTTCTTAACTTCCTTGAAAAACTCTAGGTGGGAACTTGAAGAATAGAAGAACCCCTGAAAATCTCCTCCTACTCCCTTCTCTAGTTCTTGCAAATGCCAAATGAGACTTAGCATGAGTTTTCTGCCTTAAAAGATCCTGTCCCGACCTCAAAACGATGCGGTTTAGGGTCCAAAAGCATAGAAAAGTCAAATTTGCCCTTAATTAAATTTCTCTGAAAAATAGATCTGGCCCCGACCACGACTCGTACCACAAGTCATACCACAAAGTCACAACTGGTGGTCACCTCGCCACTTTTCAATCTTCTGGATCTGGCCACGACTTGCATACCACGACTCGTAGTACCATCCTATGGGTCATACTGTCAGCCATGGTACCATCCATCCATACCAAACACAACTTAAGCACGACTCCTCATCACTACTTGTTGCCTCATCCTACTAGTCGTACCATGACCCATGACGTCTCACTCTGGAACCACTGAGAATTTCACCATGACTCCTAACCACGAGTCATACCTACGCGTCACGACTTGTAGGACTGCCGGTGATATGACTTCAAGCTCCCGAAATTCATCACGACTCGATTCACGAGTCGTAGGTTCTCACCACGATTCGTACCTCAAGTGGTACTGGTGCAAAATTCTAGGTTTTTTTATAGTTTCCAACTTCAAACTCCCAGGTCTATGCTTAGCCCTTTTTCGGGGTGTTACAGTGCGCATCCTTCACCAACTACTTCTTCCCTTCATCCAAATGAGCACACTCTCCATGGAGAGTCTACTAAGTGCGTCCGCTACTACATTAGCCTAGCTCAGATCGTAAAGGACACTCATATAATAGTCCTTGAGTAGCTCGAACCACCTCCTTTTACCGAAGATTGAGATCCTTCTGCATGAACACATATTGTAAGATCTTATGGTTTGTAAATACATCCATATGGACCCCATACAAGTAGTGTCTCCATATCTTCAAGGCGAATACCACCGCGACCAACTCAAGATCATGGGTCGGGTAATTCTTCTCATGAACTTTTAGTTGTCTAGAGGCATATGTTATAACCTTCTCGTGCTGCATCAATACACACCCAAGTTTAATACTTGAAGCATCACAATAGACCACGAACTGATTAGTACCCTCCGATAGAGTTAACACCAGTACTGAAGTAAATCAAGTCTTCAACTCTTGCAAGCTCTTCTCACAAGACTCCAACCATTGGAATTTCACCTTCTTCTGGGTCAATTTAGTCAAAGGTGCTGTAATCGATGAGAAGCCTTCCGTGATCCTTCGCTAGTAGCATAAACCCAATAAGCTCCGAATATCCGAAGGATTCACCAATCTCGGGTAATCCTTCATAGCTTCTATTTTCTGAGAATCCACCTTTATGCCCTCACTTGATACCACATGGCCAAAAATTGCTACGGAGTTCAACAAAAACTCACACTTGCTGAATTTGGCATATAATTGATGATGCTTGAGACTTTGAAGCACTGTTCTGAAATGAGTGGCATGTTCTACCTTTCTCCGAGAGTATATAAGGATTTCATCAATAAACACAATCACGAACATGTCCAGGTATGGCTTTAACACCCTGTTCATCAAGTCCATAAAAGCTACAGGAGCATTCATTAGTCCAAAATACATAACTATGAACTCATAATGATCATATTGCGTCCTGAAGGCTGTCTTCGAGATGTCACACTCCCGAACTCTAAGCTGATGGTACCCGGATCTGAGATCTATTTTTTAGAAACACTTGGCACCCTGAAGCTTGTCGAATAAATCATCAATCCTGGGTAGAGGTTACAAACCTCTGGTAGTAACCTACTACGCCCAAGAAACTCCGAATTTCTTAAGGATTCACCGGTCTAGGCCAATTCTTCGCTACTTCGATCCTCTGGGAATATACCCTTATGCCTTCGCTTGATACCACATGTCCCAAAAATTCTACCAAGTTTAGAAAAAATTCACACTTGCTAAACTTTGCGTACAACTGACGATCCTTGAGGTTTTGCAGCACTATTCTCAAATGAGTGCATGCTCCTCCTCGCTCCGGGAGTATATAAGAATGTCATCGATGAACACGATCACGAAAATATCCAGATATTCCTTGAACACCCTGTTCATTTAAATCAAAAAAGTTGCAGGGGCATTAGTTAGTCTGAAAGACATCACAACAAATTCGTACTGACCATACCGAGTCTTGAAAGTGGTCTTCGGGATGTCACTCTCTCGCACTCTGAGCTGGTGATACTCGGACCTGAGATCGATCTTGGAGAAGCACTTGGAACCCTGAAGCTGGTAAAAGAAATCATCAATCCTGGGTAAGGGGTACGTGTTCTTGATGGTAACCTTGTTCAACTAACCATAGTAATTTCACATGTGAAGGGAACCATCCTTCTTTCGAACAAATAGAACTGGCGCACCCCATGGAGACTGGCTCGGCCTAATGAAGCTCTTATCAAATAGATCCTTTAACTGATCCTTCAATTCCTTTAGTTCGGCTGAGGACATCCTCTAAGGAGGCATAGAAATAGGTTGCGTATCTAGAAATAGATCAATACCGAAGTCAATTTACCTATCCAGAGGAACACCGAGTAGATAATCCGGAAACACCTCCGGAAATTCGCACACCACAGGAATTGACTAAATAGTTGGGGTCTTGGACTCCACACCCTTAACCCTAACTAGTTGGTACATGCAACCATTAGAGATCATCTTCCTGGCCTTAAGATAGGAAATAAACCGACTTTCTAGTACCGCCGAACTACCCTTCCACTCCAACACTGACTCACCCGAAAAATGAAATTCCATCGTACGGGTCCTACAATTAATCGAAGCATAGCATGCAAACAACCAATCCATGCCAAGAAAAATGCCAAAGTCAGTCATGGATAACTCTACAAGGTTTGCGGAGGTAACTTTATGCAACACGGTGACCGGGCATTCTCTATATACTCGTCTAGCTATGACCGAATCACCAACAGGGATCGAAACTGAAAATTGTTCTGTCAAGGTCTCGAGACTAACTCCAAGGCTACTAGAAATGTAAGGAGTCATGAAAGACAATGTGGCTCCCGGATCTAGCAAGATATAAACATCAATATGAAATACACGCAACATACTAGTGACCACGTCTGGCAAAGTCTCCTGCTCCTGGCATGAGGCAAGGGCATAGAATCAATTTTGGAGCTGTTTGCCACCCCCACTAGTCGATGCTCCCTGCGGAGTGGAATGGGATGGAGTTGCTGTTGTCCTGGTGGTCTGGGCACGACCCCTATCGTTAGTCTATCTAGCATATGGGCACGCTCGGTGCATGTGCCCAAATCTACCACACCCATAGAAGACATCTGAGTTGAGCAGGCACTCCCTGGTGTGACTCTTGCTGCACTTCCCGCAGGCTGGAGAGGTATACGCTAACTAGGTGCCCCTCTAATCCCTCAACCCTGAAATCCTGCTCGTCTTTTCACCCCTAGGCCTGGATGGGACACTAGATGATGATGGTGTTGGGGCTAGTGACCTCTGCTGAAACTGTGGACGGTAGTAACCGTCGGACGCCTGATATGAAAACCCATGACTATCTGTCAGAGCCCTCTTTTCCTCCCTCTCCCTCGCATGAGCCACATCCATCTGCTGGGAGTACAACACTATGGGAGAAAAGTCCATATCCTGGTGGAGAATAGCAGTACTGCAATCCTTGTATAAATAACCGGCCACGCCATGAACAAATCGGCTCACCCGCGCCCTCTGAGCTATCACTAACTTTGGGACGTATTTTGACAACCGAGTGAACTCAAGCGAATACTCCAGCATTGCCATCTTTCCTTGATTGAGGTTGACAAACTCAGCTTCTTTTAATTCCCTCATTTCCCAAGGGAAGAACCTATCGAGTAAGGCCATGTGGAACTCATCCCAACTGATAGGGGCCTCTCCCGCTGCCTTGCTAAACTTCCATTGCTTGTACCAAATATGATCGACCTCTTTTAGCTGATAAGAGGCCCAGTCAACACACTCCCCACTTGTCACCCCCATGGCCTGAGTGACCTTCAAGATCCCTTCAATGAACTCGTGTGGATCCTCATGCACCTTTGATCTCGTGAGGGTTCATCCTCAAGAAGTCTCTAATCCGAGCCGCCACTGCACTGCATTCTAGACGACCTGCGCAATAGTCAACTTGTTGACCTGAGCGGTCAAGGCCTGCACCAACATCTGAATAACAACCCAAAACTCAGCGTAGGCAGCTGGCTCTAGTTCTTGGGGCTGTTGAATAGGTGGGGCTTGTTGATGCCGATGGTCATGGTCATCTCCATGGCCTTCATCATTTCCATTCCTCCTTTCGTTCATTCTTCTAGGAGCCATAATTCTGCAATCGCGAATCGCATGAATTAGAAGTATGGAGAGGCTTTTGATTGCACGACATAGAACATGAAAGAAATGAACATTTCCAAAAACATTTAGTAGCCTATTCGTCATAAGTTTGGCGTGCTTCATACCCATGAAAAAGACTCTACCTAACGTGGATTCCAGACTCCCTAGGACACATCTAAACCTATGGCTCTGATACAAAGTTTGTTACGACTCGAGCGTACACCCGTATCGTAGAAACGAGACAAGGGACCCCGAGAGACCCCAAGTCGACCCATGGCACATGCATATAACTAATATTATTCAAATAAGCGGAAAGATAATCATAAAACATAGCGAAAACGTAATTATAGCATAACATCAAGAAATACTAGGTGTATACACAATAGAGCACTACATAGTTTTCTGAAAGCCTCTTAATACATAAGATGGGTTGATGGGACAACATCCCCAACTAACCCGACCAAAACTGAACATAAACAGCATGAAAGTCAATCAAACGGCCCTCGGAACATGAGGACCCACCAATAAGCTTAAAGCATGTTGAGATGGACTAAGGATGAGGATAAGCCTGAGATCCAGACACTGTATCATGAAATGATACAACATAGAAAGTATGCGGTCAGAACGTGGAATGTACTGAGTATGAAAGGTAAGTAAAACAGACATTTTACTGTAAAGTAAAACTCATAAACAGTCATAGGAGAAGGACATCATGCTTGCATCAAAATCTTTGTAACAAAACATAGGGCACAAGACTTTCAAATCATTCATAATCGTTCATTAACATAATTATAAGTAATTTTATCAAAATATAACTTGAGCTAATAACATAAACATGACAATGCATAAAACGTGTGGAACAATGGGAGGACTCATCATAACCGACACCATCATGGTAGATTCTTTCACGATGCCCCGCTATGTCGCTCAAGTGGACAGAGCCGACCTTGGCTTGCCAGGCGAGGGTCGCGCATAAGGAATGATATCGCATTTTTAGGGGATTATTATCAATACATCATATCATTAGAAACCCACGGTGGTACATTGTTATGAGACACCGACATAGTCCTTTGAACGCCGGGCTGCTAAGTTCTAGACACGGCTCCCAAAAAGATGCATATAGGCTCATACATAAATCAATAACATCATGCATTAAGATTCATTAGCTAAAATATAACATTTATCATCATTGATCCCCTTTAAACATGCTTAGCCAAGAATCAAAGCCCTTTTCATCGGCCACCATCATAAATCGAATAATCATGTAATTCTTTTCATATATCGTAATTCATTCTTCAACATGTGGGAATTGCCCAATACTTCATCATATTCAATTCTTTCAAAACGTGCTCATAAACATGGGCAGCTTGAAAATCATGCTTTTCTATCATCAATAAACTCAAATTATAGAGTATTAATCATAAATCATAACTTCCATGAACTTTCATCAAATGAAAATTTTTAGATTATAAAGATTGAAACATGATTTGAAGAAAATAATAATAGAACCTGCCCATCATTCATAATTTGATAATTAAAACTCAATCAAATCAAACCAATAAAGAGAAATCACATTTTAATTCATTTGACTAAAACCCCATAGACTTGGAATGGAGGATTCATAATTTAAATCAAAATTGGGCATGGGTGAGGATGAATTCCACCCATTTTGAAATCCTACATACTTGGGAATGGATGGACCTAAAGTTCCTTGAACACCTACAAAAAAATTGATGAAAATTTAGGGAAGAAGGCCTTGAATCTCCCAAAAACCTCTCTAAGCTTTTGCATGAGAATGGGCATGGGCTTAACCCATTTTATCTTACTCAGAAAAACATCCCAAACGATGTAGTTTAGGCCTTAGGGACTTAGGAAATTATGAAAACATCCTTATTAAAATGCAGGAAATTTCTGGTCGCCAGTCCCCACGAGGGACCTAACGGGTCATTGCCACAGGGAATGACTCGTGGCCATGATCCATTGAATCCACTGCCCAAAACAACCAAGGGGACCCCACAGGTGACTTCACGAGTCGTGAGGTCAAACCACGACTCATGGTCACCTTCCGTGGCCTACACTGCCCATCCCAACCTTCCAAAACATTCAAGGTACACCACAGGTGACCTCACGAGTCGTGAGGTCTGACCATGACTCATGGTCAGGCCCTTGGACTCCTCACTAAGGCCTTGCCAAACCATGCTGACCATGAGTCACCTTACGACTCGTGGTCACTCCTCATGACCAACCTCACAGGTCGTTCTATGACCTGGTGCAAACTTTCAGTTTTTCTCCATTTTTACTTTCGGTTCTGATCCTTGGGTTCCCAAGGTATAACATAGGGCCGGGGATAGCTCACAATGGATGTCCCAAAGTCATAATGTATAAACATGCATTGGTGCATAGTTCTGACACATAGGGTGATCAAACCTTAGCCTACTCGTTGTTAGACACTACCCCCAAAAACATGCATATGCTCAACTTCAGTTTTCAATGAAGCTCAACATCGTCTATTGACGAAGCTCATAATTAAAATATATCTCAACGTGGAATCAAGCATATGAGAAGTTTTAATTCAAACCATACCACAAGCTAAAAGATAATTGGAAGTCTTCGCTTCAAAACCATGTGGTAAGCTATGCATATGAAAAGCTTTAACTCAAAACATACCACATGCTAAAAATATAATTGGGAGTTTTTGCTCCAAAACCATGTGGTGTGCTTAATTTTGGGAACTCATCAATCATACTTAAACATGTGGGCATTGCCAAAAGCTTTATCATACTTTGAAATACTCAATTCATATCGAAAACATGATTATAAACATGGGTAGCTTGAAAACATGCTTTTCATAGTAATATTTCTTCATCATCATACATTCATCACAAATCTCATCTTTCATGAACTTCTCATCAATGGACTTTTTAATTCATAAAGCTAGAAATATGAGTTTTAATTGAAAATATTATAAAACTCGCCCATGCTTCATAAATCAGTGGTAGAAACATAATTAAATCATATCCATGTAATGAATTAGGAACATCATGCATTGGGTTAAACCCCATCGATTAGACATAACACATTCATGATTTAGAGAGGGATTGGGCATGGGTGTGAAAAAAATCACCTATTCATAACCCTACATACCTGTTGGTAGCTGATTCTTACACTTCTTTAGATGCCCAATAGGGATTGAAGAGGAATTGATGAATGCTAGGCTTGATCACCCTCTCTAGTCTTCTACCTTGCATGCATGAAGGAATAAGGCCTAAAATGAACTTAACCCCTTTAAAAGTCACTATTCATAACACAATATGAAGTAGTTTAGGCCTTTGGACCATAGGAATTACGGAAAAGTCTTTACTAAATTCGCAAAAAATAACAGCCAGAAGGTCCCAATGGGGGACCTAATGACTCGTCCCCTTTGACCACGACTCGTGACTTGATTTTTGAAGTACGCTGCTCAACAGGTCTCCTGGTCTCATAACGGAAGACATCATGACTCGTGGTCACCACTTGTGATGTACACTGCCTCAATACCAAGAATTCCGCAACTAGCTGACCTCGACCTTCCCCACGAATCATGGGGACTGAGCACCACTCGTGGGGTCCTTCTGTCAAGTACACGGCCTCTCCTCTTCTCTTTTCCTTACTCACCCACCCCACGACAGACCTAACGACTCATGGTCATGTCCGTGGGATCCCCTTCCACAGATATTTCAAACTCCTCACCTGGCCTCCTCATGAGTCACATCACGACTCATGGGCTGCTCTCACGAGTTTCCTCAGGTGTCATTCTATGTATGGTGCTAGATTTTTTGTTTTCCTCTATTTCAACTCCCGGGTCTGGTTTTTTAGGCTTCCGGAATATAACAATTCTCCCAAGTGGTGCTTCTCATAGCTGATAAACATCGAATACGTAATCTCCCTTGCTCTAGGTTTGTGCGGAACACTAATATTGAAAATGATGGGGCTGACTCTCACGACCCGAACGTACACCCGGATCATAGACACGGGACAAGGAGCCCCGAGAGACCCCAAGTCAACCCATGGAATGAGAATACATCTAATTTAATCACATAAGCAGAAGGCTTACCATAAGAAAACATAAACATTTCATAGATACAGAGAAAGGACGATACATAATCCATACATGACGGCTGAATACAACTGGTAATCTGAAAAGCCTCTAATCATGATAGAAGGGTTGATGGGAAAACTCCCCAACTAACCCTACAATACTAAAACTAAAAGAGAAACAATAGAGTCTGAACATATGGCCCTCGAAACCTGAGGATTCACCAAATAAGCTAATAGGAAACTCTGAGAAGCTATTGAGGAGGGTGAGCCTGAGAGTCGGGTGTTGTATCATAAAACGATACAACATAGAGAGTATGCGGTCAGTACTTGGAATGTACTGAGTATGCAAGTTAAGTGAAATGGACATTTAAAACATATAAAACTCATAAATGATCATAAGAGTCAGACCTCATGCTCATATCATAAACATCATAACATAACGTAAGGCTCAAGGTTTTCAAAACGTTCGTAATGAAATAATACACATAATTATAAGAGGAAAGCTTTATTGAACATAAATTGAGCCAACATACATAATCATAAACATGCATAAATCATGATTAACAATGGGAGATTCTCTTAACAGACATACCCCATATGAGCATACATGAAGCCCAACTTGTGACCCTAGTCGGGAGGGTGTACGTACCTTGCCAGGGGTAGAACCATGAAAGGCATGAACAAACATGAAAAGGGACATTTGGGCCAGGGAAAGTCATGAAAGGGTCCCTACATACCTATGGTGGCACGTAGTTTACAAGATCCAGGGCAAAACCTAGGCCCCGAACCTACTCGGTGTCCGATACTATTCCCAAAACATATATATAGTGCTCATAGTATAACATGCATGATTCATGGGCAAGTTAAATCATGATAATAATAAAAATGCTTGTACGTACGTGAACTAGCCATGACATAAGGCCTGTGACTTGGCCAAAAACATAATTCATGATTCATAAGGTTCATACATACTTGTAGATCATGCATGTAGCTTGAATTTCATAAAATCGTAATGGGTAACATAATAAATTCATTATTTAAATCATAATTCGTGTTTGGCTTATAAATATCATCAATGGGTATGTAGATCATAAATCGATTCATTATGGGGCATGCATAATTAGGCTTAAATACATAGAACTTCCAAATCAATAATATTACAATTAATTTAAATCACAAAAGCTGACTAAAACCCATGGATTATTATAAGATTTTAGAATCACAAAACCCATAATCAAATCATTAGATTTTAAGTAAATCAAATTCAAAACCCCATGAGTTTTTGTTGAAATCTTTGTAAAAATTATAGAGGGACATGGGTGTGGAAGAAATCACGCATTGATAGCCTTACATACTTGGGAATATCTGATTCTAACTCTCCAGGATTGCCCAAGAATGAAATTGAAAGAATTGAAGAGAAGAGCCTAGAATCTCCTTAATTAGCTATGACTATTCTTGCATGCATGAATGAAGACTTAGAATGGATCATTCCCCTAAAACCCACCATTAATGAGCTAAAATGACGTAGTTTAGGGTCTCATAATGTGAAAAAGTCGAGAATGCCCTTAATGAATCAATCCTGAAAACTGGTTAGGCTGAACTAACGGACGGAACCAACGGGTCGTTATAGCTAACAACGACCCATTCTGTCGCTCGTGGTTTGAACTGCTGTAGCTTAATTCCAGAACTAACAAACAAACGGACAGGATGACTCGTCCTATGCAACAACGGTCCATTACTTCGTCCATTGTTTTCTCATCACAAAAGTTGAACCTTCTTATCACGAGCCTCACCACAACTCGTCATTTCTTCCAATGAGTCATGGTCTCGATCCATCATCTACACTAGATTTCCTTCAACCAAAGCAATGAATGGTCCCAACGACTCATTACAACCCACAACGAGTCATTGGAAGGCCTGTTGTATGCCACCTGTTGAACCCAACCTCTTCCAACGCCTGCTGATAACGGCTCGTTGTTTCCAACAATGAATCATTGTGTTGTCCGTTGTTACCACTGCCATCCAGCCTTCCCTAACCAACGACTGCATATAATGACTCGTGGTTTGATACCACGAGTAGTTCCATGGTCCGTTCTGTGATATTTTTCCCCATTTCAGTAGTTTTCAACTTTTAGCTCTCAGGTCTACTCCTAGGCACTTCCGGAGTATTAAAATATCTCTCCCTTGGGAACATTCATCCTCATATGTAGGAAACAAGAAGAAAACAGAAACATGCAATTATCATCTTCAAATACTGATAATTTAAATCGAAAACTGGCAGAATGACTACCTCCGAAAAGAACTACATAGCTTAACCGAATTCAAACATCACATACATCTATCATAACATAAAACAAACTTGTGCACATGAACTGATCATGAAAACCAAATAGAGAATTAGGGAAAAAAATGATACCTCAAACTGAAACTGAGCCAATAGAGAATAAATGCGGGTATCTAGCCATCATATCCGCTTCGGCCTCCCATTTAGCTCCTTCAACATGTTGATTTCTCCATCGAACTTTAACTGATGATACTTCTTTGTTCGTTGGTCCCTGAACTTGACGGTCTAATATTTCCACAGGCACTTCTTCATAGCTGAGGCTATCTTTTACACCGATGTTGTCCATCGAGACTACTAGAGCTGGATCTCCCAAGCACTTCTTCAAAAGCGACACATGAAACATGGGATGTATAGAAGATAACTTTGAGGGAAAGTCCAACTCATACATTACCTTACCTACTCTTCTCATGACCCGGTAAGGACCAACATAGCGGGGACTGAGTTTTCCTTGCTTCCCAAACCGCATGACTCCCTTCAGGGGAGATACCTTTAGATATACCCTATCGTCTACCTCAAAGTCCAAATCTCTTCTTCTCACATCCGCATATGACTTTTGACGACTCTGAGCGATTTTCAACCAGTCCTTTATCAACTGAACCTTTACCATATCCTTATGGACAGATTTTGGCCCTATCATAGCTGCCTCACCAACCTCAAACAATCCAATGGGCGATCTACACCTTCGCCCATAAAGAGCCTCGAAAGAAGCTATCTGGATACTAGAGTGATAGTTGTTATTATAAAAAACACGATCAAGGGAAAATGATCATTCCAGCTACCTTTGAAATCCATCACACATGCTATCAACATGTGCTCGAGAGTCTGGATTGTTCGTTCGGCTTGGCCATCCGTTTGCGGATTAAAGGCTATGCTGAGCTTAACTTGAGTCCCAAGCCCCTTCTGAAAAGACCTCCAAAACTGAGAGGTAAACTGAGTACCTCGGTCAGAAATAATAGACAAGGGCACTTTGTGAAGTCGAACAAACTCCTGAATATACAATTTGGCATAACCATCTGCTGAATTTGTGGTTTTGATCGATAGAAAGAGTGAAGCCTTGGTAAACCTGTCTACCACCACCCAAATAGAATCATAGTGTCGGCGAGTACGAGGTAGGCCTGTAATGAAATCCATATTAATATTTTCCCACTTCCAAGTGGGAATGCTAATATCCTGAAGTACGCCTCCCGACCTTTAATGCTCGACTTTCACTTGCTGACAGTTCGGGCACTTCAATATCCTTCTTCATGCCGTTGCACCAATATATTTACCGCAAATCATGATACATCTTGGTGGTACCCAAATGGATAGTGTACCTGTATCCATGTGCCTCATGCAATATTCGATCCCTCAAATCACCTATGTCTGGGACACACAGACGACCCTGGTACCGGAACACCATCTCCCCCTTGGGAGAAAACCTCCACCTTCTGACTTCGTAAGGCTTCTTTCAACTTTTATACCATCGAATCCTCATCTTGTCTAGCCTTCTCATCAGTCACAAAGGACGATTTCGGATTCATTTTTCCCGACAACACCGCAATCGGTCGTGTCGACCAACCTAATTCCCAACCTTGCAAGTCGATGGACATCTTTCACCAACTCTTTCTTTCCCTCATCCACGTGCGACACACTCTCCATATAGAGCCTACTAAGTGTGCTGCTACCACATTAGCCTTCCCCGGGAGGTAAAAGAACACTCATATCGTAGTGCTTAAGTAACTCCAACCACCTACTTTGTCGAAGATTGAGATCTTTCTACGTAAACACATATTGCAAGATCTTGTGGTATGTAAATACATCCATGTGGACCCCATACAAGTAATGCCGCTGTATCTTCAATGCAAACACCACCGCGACAAATTCAAGATCATGTGTCGGGTAATTCTTCTCATGGATTTTCAACTGTCTTGAGGCATATGCTATCACCTTCCTATGCTGCATCAACACACCATAGTATGATTCTCGAAGAATCGCAATATACTTCAAAACCATCGGTACCCTTGGGTCGGATCAACACTGGTGCTGAAGTGAGTCGGGTCTTCAACTCTCGGAAGCTTTTCTCACAAGCCTCCGACCATTGGAACTTTCCCTTTTTCTAGGTCAACCTGGTCAATGGTGCTGCAATTGATGAAAAACCCTCTACTAATCTCCGATAGTAGCCTCTTAGGCCCAAGAAACTCCGTATTTCTGAAGGATTCACCTGTCCGGGCCAATACTTTACCGCTTCAATCTTCTGAGAATCTACCTTTATGCCCTCACTCGATACCACATGGCCTAAGAATGCCATGGAGTCCAACCAAAATTCACACTTGCTAAACTTTTCATATAATTGACGATCCCTGAGGGTCTGAAGCACTATTCTAAATTGAGCAGCATGCTCCTCCTCGCTCCGAGAATATATATGAATATCATCGATGAACACGATCACAAACATGTCTAGATATTTCTTGAATACCCTGTTCATCAAGTCCATAAAAGTTGCAGGGGCATTGGTTAGTCCAAAAGACATGACAACAAATTCGTAGTGACCATACCTAGTCCTGAAGGTGGTTTTCGGGATGTCACTCTCCCGAACCCTAAGCTGATGATACCCGGACCTGAGATCTATCTTTGAAAAGCATATGGCACCCTGAAGCTAGTAAAACAAATCATCAATCCTGGGTAAGGGGTTCCTACTCTTGACGGTGACTTTGTTAAATTTCCAATAATCAATACACATACGAAGGGAACAATCTTTCTTTCGGACAAATAACACTGGTGCACCCCATGGAGACTTGCTCATCTTGATAAAGCCCTTATCTTACAAGTCCTTAAACTGATCCTTCAACTCCTTTAGCTCGGCTGGAGCCATCCTGTATGGAGGAATAGAGATAGGAAGCGTATCAATGCCAAAATCAATTTCCCTCTCCGGAGGAACACCTAGCAAATCATCGGAAAAAACCTCCTGATACTCACACAATACCAGAACTGACTGAATAGTCGGGGCCTCAGACTCGACATCCTTAACCCTAACTAAGTGATACATGCAACCCTTAGAGATCATTTTCCTAGCCTTAAGATATGAAATAAACCGACCGGCTGGTACAGCTAAGTTACCCTTCTACTCTAAAACTAACTCACCCGGAAATCGCACGGGTCCTACAATTTACTGAAGTGTAACATGAAAACAACCAATCCATACCCAAAATGATGTCAAAGTTAGTCATAGCCAACTCTATTGAGTCTGCGGAGGTGACCTTATGTAATACTGTAATGGGGCAATCTCATGATCCGAACGTACACCCGGATCGTAGACATGGGACAAGGGACCTGAAGAGACCCCAAGTCGACCCATGGAACATGCATACTACTAATATTCTCCAAATAAGATGAACAATAATCATCTAGACATAGAAAAAAAAAATTATAGGATAACAACACGAAATACTGAACGTATACACAGCTGAGCACTACATACTTGTTTGAAAGTCTCTACTACATAAGATGGGTTGATGGGACAACATCCCCAACTAACCCGAGCAATACTAAAACATAATCAACAGGAAATTTTATCAAACGCCCCTGGGAACATGAGGACTCACCAATAAGCTAAACGCGTAAGCTGCGATGGACTAAGGATGAGGACGAGCCTTAAATCCGAACCATGTATAATGAAATGGTACAACATAGAAAGTATGCGATCAGTACGTGGTATGTATTGAGTATGAAAGGTAAGTAAAATGGACATTTTAAAAGTAAAGTAAACTCATAAATAGACATAGGAGAAGGACATCATGCTTGCATCAAATTCTTCGTAATAAAACATAGGGCTCAAGACATTCACATGATTCATAATCATTCACTATCATAATCGTAAATAACTTTATCATAATATAACTCTTGCCAATAACAAAAACATAAAAATGCATAAAACATGCGAAACAATGGGAGGACTCATCATAACCGACACCATCATGGTAGAGCCTTTCATGATGCCCCACTGTTTCGCTCAAGTGGGCAGAGCTGACCCTGGCTTGCCAAGGTAGGGTCATTATCAATACATCATATCATTTACAACCCATGGTGGCACGTGGTTATGAGACACCGGCGTAGTCCTTTGAACATCGAGTTGCTCGGTACTAGATACGAATCCCAAGAACATGCATATAGGCTCAAACATAAATTATTAAAATCATGCATAAAAATTCATTGGCTAAGATATAAATTTATCATCATTGATCCCATTTAAAATATGCTTAGCCAAGAATCATGGGCCCTTTTTATCAGCCAGCATCATAAATCAATAAATCATTAAATTCGTTTCATAAATCGTAAATCATTCTTAAACATGTGGGCATTTCCCAATGCTTCATCATATTCAATTCTTTTAAAACATGCTCTTAAACATAGGTAACTTGAAAATCATGCTTTTCCATCATCGATAAACTCAAATTATAGAGTATTCATCATAAATCATAACTTCCATGAACTTTCATCAAATGGGAATTTTGGATTTAAAAGATTGAAATATGAATTAAAGAAAATAATAATAAAACCTGCCCATCATTCATAATTAAATAATTAAAACTCAATTAAATCATACCCATAAAGAGAATTCACATTGTCCTGCTTTGGGTAAAACCCCATGGAATTTGAGTAGGAGAATTCATGAATTAACTTGAAATTTGGGTATGGGTGGGGAAGAATTTTACCCATTTTAAAACCCAACATACCTGGGAATGGAGGGACTCAAAGTTCCTTGAACACCCACGAAGAAATTGATCAAAATTTCGTGAAGAAGGCCTTGAATCTCCCAAAAACCTCTCTAAGACTTTGCATGAGAATGGGCATGCATAAAGGGCTTAACCCATCTTATCTAACTCAGAAACATATAAAAAACGGCGTAGTTTAAGCATTAGGTACCTAGGAAGTTATGAAAACACCCTTATTAAAACATAGGAATTTCTTGTCACCGGTCCCCACGAGGGAACTAACGGTTCATCAACACAGGGCACGACTCGTGGCCGTGATCCATTGAGTCTACTGCCCAAAAATCCAAGGGAACCCCACGGGTGACTTCACTAGTCATGAGGTCAGACCACGACTCGTGGTCACCTTCCATGGCCTACACTGTTCATTCCAACTTGCGAATCCTCTAGGGTTGACCACGGGTGACCTCACGAGTCGTGAGGTCTGACCACGACTCATGGTCAAGCCTGTGGCCTACACACTCATGCCTTGCCACACCAAACTGACCACGAGTCACCTCACGACTCGTGGTCACTCCTCACGACTAACCTCACGGGTCATTTTGTGATCTGGTGCGAATTATCAGTTTTTCTCTGTTTCAACTTCTCGGTCCGATCCTTGGGTTCCCGGTTTATAATAGGAAACCTCTATACACCCACCTAGCTACAACCGGATCACCGACTGGAGTAGAGACTAAGAATGGTTCTGACAGGATTTCAGGGCTAACTCCAAATCTACTAGCAATATAAGAGGACACAAAAGACAACGTAGCTCCTGGATCTAACAAGGAATAATCATCAATATGGAAGACTTGCAACATACCAGTGACCACATTGGTGAAGCCTCCTACTCCTGGCAGGGTACTAAAGCATAAAACCTGCTTTGGCGCTGACCGCCTGCTGAACAAGTAGAGGCACCCTGATGAGGGGGATGTGTTGCTTGAGCGGTAGAACTAGCTGCTATCGCACAGTCCCACCGACCCCTGATCTGGCTGAGGGGCAATCCCTTAGTCTGTGCCCAGGTATGCCACACCCGAAACACGCATCTGAGCCTCCACTTTCATGCTACCTTGATCCCTCAAGCCTAAAGCCCTACTCCTCTGATCTCCTCTGAACCTAGATGGCATATTGGTCGATGATGGAGCTAGAGCGATAGACCTGTGTTGGGACTGCTGACGCTGTCCACCCCATGACCTGACCTGAGAAACCCCATAGTTGTCAGTCTTGGCCCTCTTGGCCTGCCTCTACCGCCGGTAACCTAACTCCATCTACTGTGCATGCATTACAATACGGGGAAAGTCAATATCTCAGTGAAGAATGGCGATCCTGCAATCCTTTTCCAAGTAATCCACCACCCCATGCACAAAATGGCTCACCCGAGCACTCTTGTCCGCCACCAACTCTGGAGCATACTTAGATAATCGAGTGAAATATAATGCGTACTCCTAAACGGACATGTTTCCATGCTTCAAATTAACAAACTCGGCTGCTTTGAGCTCACTCATATCTCAAGGGAAGAACCGATCCAAAAATGCCGCATGGAACTCTTCCCAACCTATCGGGCCTGCACCCCCTGCCCTGGCATCTCTCCACTACTTGAAACATATGTGAGCCACCTCCTTTAGCTGGTAGGAGGTCAAGTTAACACATTCCCCATTGTTCACTCCCCATAACCTGGGTGATCTTTAGAATCTCCTCTAGGAAATTGTTTTGATCCTCATCCACCTTCATCCCCGTGAACTTAGGAGGGATCATCCTCAAGAAATCCCTCACCCTATTCTTAGGGAAATGTGCCACCGTCTGATTCTGAACTTGGGCAGTCATGGCCTATGCCAGCATCTGAATTGCTACCCTAAACTCAGCGTGGGCAGTTGGCTCTAGTGCGTACTCCCCATGAACGGCTAGGGCTTGCTGATGCTCAGCATCATGGACATCCTCATGATCATTGCCGTTACCATTTCTTCTAGCATTAACTCTGCATGATGTCATGATTCTACAAATGTGAATAGCATTAATTGTAAGGGTAAGGGACTTTCGTCGCACGACATAGATCACGAAAGAAGGGGACATTTCCTAAATGTCTCGTAGCCTCTTCTTCATAAGTGTGGCATGCTTCACAGCCATGAAAAAGACTCTACATAATGCGGCTTTCAGACATCCTAGGACACTTCAAACCTATGGCTCTGATAGCAAGTTTGTCACGACCCGAACGTAAACGCGGATCGTAGACACGGGACAAGGAGCCCCGAGAGTGTAATACCTTGGAAGGGGCCTCATAATAGACCTAGGAGTTGATGTTGAAAACTGCAGAAAACCTAGAATTTTTGCACCAGTACAACTCGAGGAACGAATCAGGGTGAGGACCTACGACTCGTGATTTGAGTCGTGATGAATTCGGGAGTCCGAGGTCATTTCACGAATGGTCTTATGAGTCATAACGGTAAGGTATGACTCGTGGTTAGGAGTCATGGTGGAATTCCCAGGGGTTCTAGGGGAGTCTTCACGAGTCGCGGTACGACTCGTAATATGTAGCCATGAGTCGTGCTTAGGAGTTGTGGTTAAATCGTATTGGTTTTGGTAGATGGTACCCCGGTTGATAGTACGACCTGTAGGATGGTGGTACGAGTCGTGGTACAGTCGTGGACAAATTCAGAAAGTTGGGAAAACTGGTGAGGTGACCACGAGAGCTAATCACGAGTCATGACTTGATGGTACGACTTGAGGTCGGGGCCAGATCTATTTTTCAGGAAAATTTCATTAAGGGCTTTTTCATAATTCCTATGTTCTAAGGGCCTAAACCACATCGTTTTGAGCTCATTTTAGAGGGTTTTTAGTAGGGGATCATCTATCTTAGGCCATTACTTCATGCATTCAAGGTTGAAGGCTTGAGGGGAGGAAATTGAGGAGAATTTCAAGGTTTTTAAAGGGAAATCTCAGCTGGACAATTGGGAAAAGTCAGGGTTCTTCATTCCCAGGTATGTAAGGCCATGAATGGGTGCTTCCTTCCACACCCATGCCTATTCCCTATCAAATTGTGATTTGTTTAGATGATCAAGTATGGGGTATTATTCAATTTCATGATTCTCATATCCTTATTCATGGGCATGATTAATTTGAGTTGATATTTATAATTTACTAAGCTTGGGCAGATTCTAACCTTATTTTTTTTCAAAATTGTTTTTCTAAAGAAAGAATTGAATCTAAAACGCCCATGTATGGCTAGCTCATAGAAGTGGTGATTGTGATAAATGTGATGATAATGGAATATATGATGAAAAGCATGTTTCAAACCTTACCCATAATTTTGATGATGTTTTCAAAGTAGTTTGAATAGATCCAAGCATACTGAAGTTCGGGTGATGCCCATATGATTTTTTCAAATAATGATTTTTTTCCCGATATGATCTTACCACATGGTTGAAATGAATTTCCCTCAAACTCTTATTATGAAATCCTAGCTTGTGGTATGTTTCGAAGTAAAGCCTTTTATATGCATGATTCTTAATTTATATGTACATTATCGTCAAGCTTTGTCAAGGACAACATTGAACTCCATTTCACATGATGTTGAGTCAATGCATGAATTCATTATGAGCCTTTCCAATACACAATGTGGAGCTTCGTTCATATGACGTTAATTTATGTATGATTTCATTATAATCTTTTCGAAAAGACATTGTTGAGCTTCATATTTATATGATGTACAATCGATGCATGATTTCATATTGAGTTTTGTCGATAGACAATGTTGAGCTTCGTCAATAGACGATGTTGAGCTTCATTATATATGACATAGAGAATTGCATATTGTGGAAGAAGTGTCTAGCACCGAGCAGGTTAAGGGTCGACTACGCTATGCCCCAAAACTACACGCCAACGTAGGATGATACTTATGTTATTAGGACCTCCCTTGTGAGCTATCCTAGGCCCGATTAGCTCTTCAACTTGATATCGAAATCATGGTAGCGTCCATCACCCTAGCAAGGTTATGGACGGCTCTTCCCACTTGAGTGTGATATTTGGGACCACGTAAGCTCTATCGTGGTATGTCGGTTATGTGACGAGTCTCTCACTTTATTTTATACATCAGAATTTCATGTTTATCATTGTCATGATTATTTGATGCATGCATGATCTAGAAGTAAGGTTTAACTCATGTTTTAGCTTTTGATATATATGTTATGTTCAGCTTGAGTCATTCGTGTCAGTCATGATGTTCTAAAGCCTTGTATTATCCTGAAGCATGAGAGTATGATTTCATAATGAATGCATGTGGTCTTCTCTTTATCCTTACAAGCCTTTGATATGTATTATTTACCTTAAAGGATTTTAAATTACTTTAGCGGTTTCACTTACCTTACATACTCGGTACATTCCACGTACTGACGACATACCTTCTATGCTGCATCGTTTCATGATGCAGGATTAGGATCTCAAGTTCAGCCCCGTCCGTAGTCGCTTATCAGGTTTTGCATCTGTTGATTGGTGAATCCTCATCTGCGAAGGACCGGACTTTTAGTTATATCAGACATATTTCTTTTGTTTCCGCTTTATTGAGCTAATGGGGGTGTTGTCCCATCAGCTCATCCAGATTAGAGGCTTATCAGACATAGAAGCATATTCAGTTTCGAATGGCTATTTTGTTGTTATTTATTTGGTTTACTTCCACCAAACTTATAAATTCATTTTTTTCTCTTGTTTTATTGAATGAGTTAGTGAATGCTTATGCCATGGGTTGACCTGGGGTTCTTCGGGATCCCTTGTACCGTGTCTACGATCCGGGTCCCCTTTTGGGTCATTACAAACTTGATATCAGAGCAATAGGTTTGATGTGTCCTTGGGAGTTTGAAAGTTACGTTAGGTAAAGTCTTTTTCATGGGTGTGAAGCGCGCCACACTTATGACGAAGAGGCTACTAAATGTTTTAGGAAATGATCCCTTCTTTCATGATCAATCTCGTGCAATGAAAAAGCCTTTCTATCCTTCTAACTCGTGTTATTCGCGATTGCAGAAGTATGCCTCCTAGGAGGATGAATTGGAGAAGGAACAGAGGTGGTGAGGGCCACGATGACGGTAATGGTTATGGGCATCAGCTAGCCCCACCAGTTCAGGAGCCCCAAGCACCGGAGCTAGCCGCTCATGCTGAGTTCCGAGATTCCATTTAGATGTTGGCGCAGGCCTTGACCGCCCAAGTCAATCAACAGGTTGTTGCGCATATTCCCTAGAACGACAATGCGGCAGTGGCTAGAGTCCGAAACTTTTTGAGAATGAATCCACAAGAGTACTTGGGGTGCAAGGTAGATGAGGACCCACATGACTTCATTGATGAGATCCTCAAGATCACCCAGGTTATGGGGGTGAGAAGTGTGGAGTGCGTAGAGTTGGCCTCCTACCAATTGAAGGGGGTTGCACATATTTGGTTCCATCAGTGGAAGGACAGCAGGGTTGCTGGAGCAGGTCCGGTCACATGGGAGGAGTTTTAGGTTGCATTCCCCGATCAGTTCTTCCCTCGAGAAATAAGGGACTTCAAAGTAGAAGAATTTGTGAATCTAGAGCAGGGTAGGATGAATGTATAGGAGTACGCCCTCGAGTTCACCCGCTTATCAAAATATTCCCCGGAGTTGGTGACTGACCAGCGATCACAGGTGAGAATATTTTTGCACGGTAACTAGGATATGGATTTTCCATGCATAGTGTTGTATTCCCAGCAGATGGAGGCAGCACACTCGAGGGAAAGTGAGGCCGAGAGAGCTCGGACAGAGGGCCATAGTGTCTCTCAACAGAGAACCGGTGGGTGGCACCGACAGCAGACCTATCAGAGATCGTCAGTCCCTGCATCATCAACCGTGAGTGTGCCATCTAGACCCCGAATTGATCAGAGGCCACGAGCGTCTGGCTCGAAGGATCACAACAATAGGCCCACGGAGTCCGGCATTTCAGCTTGCCACAGGTGCGGTCGAGGGTACACAGGCCAGTGCTTAGCAGGGTTACGATCTTGTTTCGGATGTGGACAGCCCAGACATATGCACAGAGATTGCCCAGCAGTGAGGCAAGACCAAATTGGGGTCCGAGGCCCATCTTCCAGTTCAGCAGCCCCTCCCCCACGCGTAGCACATCAGGGGGCATCTACTAGTACAACTGGCGGGCAGCGCTGGAAGAGGTTCTATGCCTTAGCCACTCGCTAGGAGCAGGAGGCATCGCCTGATGTCGTTACTGGTTTGTTGAGAGTCTTTCATGTTGATGTATATGCTTTACTAGATCCAGGGGCTACCCTATCTTTTGTAACGCCCGATATAGCCAGTAGCTTCGGGGTTAATTCTGATGTATTATCAGAACCATTCTTAGTTTCAACTCCAGTAGGTGACTCAGTTATAGCTAGAAGGGTGTATAGAAATTTCCTGATCTCAGTTCTTCATAAGGTCACATCAACAGATTTGATAGAGTTAGCCATGACCAATTTTGATATTATTCTCGGCATGGAATGGTTATTTGCATGTTATGCTTCAGTCAACTATAGAACACGGTCAGTAGAGTTTAGATTTCCGGATGAGCTAGTCTTAGAATGGAAGGGTAGTTCAGCGGTGCCTGTAGCTCGATTCATTTACTAGCTTAAAGCCAGAAAGATGATTTCCAAAGGTTGCATGTACCATCTAGTTAGGGTTAAGGATGTGGGGTCCGAAACCTAGACCTTTCAGTCGATTCCAGTAGTATGTGAATACCTACAGATCTTTCTTGATGATTTTCCAGGTGTGCCTCCCGAGCGAGATATTGATTTCGAAATAGATCTTCTTCTGGACACACAACATATATCTATTCCTCTCTACAGAATGGCTCCAGCGTAGCTAAAAGAGTTGAAGGATCAGTTGAAAGATTTGCAAGACAAGGGTTTCATAAGACCGAGTAAGTCCCCGTGGGGTGCATTAGTGTTATTTTTTTAGAAGAAGGATGGTTGCCTTCACGTGTGTATCGATTATCGGCCGTTGAATAAGGTTATCATCAAGAACAGGTACCCCTTACCCAGAATTGATGATTTTTTCGACCAGCTCTAGGGTGCTAGGTGTTTCTCTAAGATTTATCTAAGATCTGGGTACCACCAGCTTAGGGTTCGGGAGAGTGACATCCCAAAAACCGCCTTCAGAACTGGGTATGGTCATTATGAATTTGTTGTTATGTCTTTTGGACTAACCAATGCCCCTGCAACTTTTATGGATTTGATGAACAGGGTATTCAAGGCATATCTAGACATGTTTGTGATTTTTTTCATTGATGATATACTCATATACTCTCGGAGCGAGGAGGAGCATGCCGCTCACTTTAGAGTAGGGCTTCAAACCCTCAAGGACCAGCAGTTATATGCAACGTTCAGCAAATGCAAGTTTTGGTTAGATTATGTGGCATTTCTAGGCCATGTGGTGTCAAGTGAGGGTATAAAGGTAGACTCATAGAAGATTGAGGCGGTGAAGAATTGGCTGAGACCAGTGAACCCTTTAGAAATTTGGATTTTCTTGGTCTTGGCAGGCTACTATGAAAGATTTGTTCAGGGCTTCTCATCCGTTGCAGCCCCATTGACTAGACTAACTCAGAAAAAGGTGAAGTTCCAGTGGTCAGAGGCTTGTGCTAAAAGCTTCCAGGAATTGAAGACCCGACTCACTTCAGCACCAGTGTTGACTTTACCGGAGGGTACTGATAGCTTTGTTGAATACTGTGATGCTTCAAGGGTCAGACTAGGATGTGTTTTAATGCAGAATGGAAAGGTAATAGCTTATGCCTCATGATAGCTGAAGGTTCATGAAAATAATTACCCGACCCGCGATCTCGAATTGGCCGCAGTGGTATTTGCATTGAAAATATGGTGGCATAACTTATATGGAGTCCACGTGGATGTATTCACAGATCAAAAGAGCTTGAAATATGTATTTACTCAGAAAGACCTAAATCTTTGGCAAAGAAGGTGGTTGGAGTTGTTGAAGGACTACGACATGAGTGTTCTTTACCACCCGCGCAAGGCTAATGTGGTTGCGGATGCACTTAGTAGGCTTTTTATGGAAAGTGTGTCCCACGTGGATGAGGGGAAGAAGGAGTTGGTTAAAGATGTTCATCGGCTTGCAAGGATGGGGGTTAGATTGATCGACTCAATCGATGGCGGCGTTATGGTGCGTAACGGTTTAGAATCATCCTTGGTAGTCAATGTTAAGTCTAGGAAAGATTAGGATCCAATCTTGAGGAAGCTGAAGGAGGCAGTGCAAAATAAAAATGCGGAGTTTTTCTCCCAAGGGGGAGATGGTGTTCTAAGATACCAAGGTCGGCTATGTGTTTTGGACGTTGACGATGTGAGGGTTTGGATATTGCAGGAGGCGCACGGTACCAGATATTCCATTCATCCAGGATCCACGATGATTTATCGGGACTTAAGGGATATCTACTGGTGGGATGGTATGAAAAAGGATATTGCAGAGTTTGTATTGAAATGTCCAAATTGCCAGTAAGTTAAGGTCGAGCATTAAAGGTCGGGAGGTGTACTTCAAGACATCAGTATTCCCACCCGGAAGTGGGAAGAAATTAACATGGATTTTATAATAGTTCTACCTCATACTCGCCTGATATATGACTCCATTTGGAAGGTGGTAGATAGGTTGACCAAGGCTGCACACTTTCTACCGGTCAAAACCACAGATTCAGTGGATGACTACGCCAAATTATATATTTGGGAGTTGGTTCGACTTCATGGAGTGACTTTGTCCATTATTTCAGAATGAGGTCCTTAGTTTACTTCCCAGTTCTAACGGTCCTTTCAAAGGGGACTTTGGACTCAAGTCAAGCTCAGTACAACATTCCATCTGCAGACTGATGGTTAGGCCGAATGGACGATCCAGATCCTCGAGGATATGTTGAGGGCGTGTGTTATGGATTTTAAAGGTAGTTGGGATGATCATTTGCCCTTGATCAATTTTTCTTATAATAACAATTAAACAAACAGTATCCAGACGACGTCGTGCGAGGCTCTTTTCGGGCGGATGTGTAGATCTCCCATCGGATGGTTTGAGGTTGGTGAGGCAGCTATGATGGGACCAGATTCGTTACATGAGCTGATGGTGAAGGTTCAATTGATAATGGATCGGTTGAAAACCGCTCAAACTCTCTAGAAATGGTATGCTAATGTGAGGAGAAGAGATTTGGAGTTTGATGTGGACGACTGGGTATTTCTAAAGGTATCTCACATGAAGGGAGTCATGCAGTTTGAAAAGAAAGGTAAACTCAGTCCCCGTTATATTGGTCCGTACCGGGTTGTGAGAAGGGTTGGCAAGGTAGCATAAGAGTTGGACTTGCCATCGGAGCTATCCTCAGTTCATCCCATTTTCGATGTGTCACTTTTGAAGAGGTGTTTGGGTGATCTAGCCTTGGTAGTTCCGTTAGACAGCATTGGAGTGAAAGATAGCCTTAGTTATGAAGAAATTCCGGTTGAAATCATGGATCATCAAGTCCGGAGGTTGAGGAACAAAGAGGTAGCTTCAATTAAGGTTTTATGGAGAAATCTGCATGTTGAAGAAGCTACATGGGAGGCCAAAGCGTACATGATGGCTAGATATCCACATTTGTTCTCTACCGGCTCAGTTCCGACTTGAGGTATCAATTTTGCCCAATGACCCCATTTAATTTTCGTGATCTGTTCATGTGTGCAAGTATCTTTTGTGTGTATGAATGTATGTGTAAGGTCTGAATTCTGTATAGCTGTAAAATCCTTTTCGGAGGTAGTCAATCTGTGAAAATTTCGATTTAAATGATCAGTTTTGGGGTGTGATAATTGTATGATTCTGTTTTCTGCTTGTTTCTAACATTCGAGGACGAATATTCCCAAGGAGGAGATATTGTAATCCCTCGTAAGGGGCCTCAGAATAGACACGGGAGTTGAAGTTGAAAACTATAGAAAACTTGGAATTTTTGCACCAGTACGACTCGAGGTACGAATCGTGGTGAGGACCTATGACTCGTGACTTAAGTCATGATGAATTCAGGAGTCTGAGGTCATTTCATGAATGGTCTTACAAGTCGTGACTGGAAGGTACGACTCGTGGTTAGGAGTCGTGGTGGAATTCCCAGGGGTGCCAGGATGAGTCGTCACGGGTTGCGGTATGACTCGTAATATGTAGCCACGAGTCATGGTGAAGAGTTGTGGTTAAGTCGTATTGGTTTGGGTGGATGGTACCTTGGTTGACAGTACTGATCACGGGAAATAATATAGGTCCCGTGATACGCTTTATAGCTTAATTTAGTCGTATTGTCTAAGCTATTTGATACATTTTCATGTGATTTTATATAAAAGTGAAGATATGTGCTAACCAACATGATTAGCCTTTGTTTTGTAGGTT